>QLNU02015360.1:262702824-262724493 GCA_006491805.2 Dysdera silvatica | reverse complement strand
TTGTTCCAATAACCAAGCGGAAGCAATAGCAATTGAAAAAGCCTTAGAAAAACTGGAACACTCTATATTTAGTGATTCCACAAAAACAGCCATTATTTTCACAGACTCTCAGATAACTATCGACTCTATTAAAAATTACAATTGCCATTTTCCCATTACGGAGAATATACGGCATCTTATATATAAATTGCATCTACAAAACTGGAAAATAAAACTTAAATGGGTAAAAAGTCACAACGGAACTGAAGGTAACGAAAAAGTGGATGCATTGGCGAAGCTGGCAGCCCAATCAGAAGATTTACCATTAATATATGAAAAAGTCCCTGTCATAGAAATAAAAAATATGATCAAAGATTCATTATCCAGCAAATGGGAGGATCATTGGCAACAAACTGAGAACGGAAGCCTCACAAAAAGATTTTTCCCTTCCGTCAAAGATAGGTTAAACGCAAATCACTTAAAAATCACATATCAGCTAACGCAACTCCTAACAGGACATGGAAGATTCGGTCAGTACTTTCGACGTTTTGGCATTCGAGAATCGTCAGCATGCTCCTGTGATGGAACTGTTGAACAAACCGTGGATCATGTCATACTACGCTGCCCAACTCTGGAAGCAGCTAGAATTGGCCTACTCAAGAAAACAGTTGCCCACGGTGAACTATGTCCATTAGAACTAAATGAACTGGTCTCAGAACGTTATTTTGGCGACTTTTTAGCTTTCGCTAAGAGTTTGGACATCATGCAAATTTAATTTTTCTGCGAGCTTTCTTACTTCAATTGATTTTGTTGTTTTTGTACATACCTTGTATATATTTTTGTATGTGTATATACATATATATATGACGTAAATTTTATTAACAACGTAACATATATGTCTTAATTGAGGAAATCAAAACATGTAATATTTTATGGTGCATGTTAACAATACTTTAAACACACATACATACATTACAAGCCGTTGTTTCTGTCACCGCACTAGTGTATGTAGGAGTTAATGGGTAAGCATACTAAACTATCTTTACTGTCTGCACTATAATTTTTTTACAATGCCTTTCCATAGTATTTTCGAATTTCGAATATTTAACCTAGAACAGTTTTTCTAATTTAAAATATTTTTAAATGGCTTAAGTTCATTTATTTTTATATCGATTCTTTTCGTAAAGTGTCTTGTCTTCTCGAATACTTACCTTCATGTTACTTGCTTGCTGAGTTAGCAAGTTTCATTGACTTTTTAATAATTTCATTAACAATAAATTTATTAACTCCTGAGACATTAACCTTTTCTTTAGGCTCTTCTTATGCTGAAAAGCGATGTGTTGATTCCAAGTCGAATATATTGTATTCGAATTATCTTTGTTTAACTGTATCATCCCTCTTGTTTGCTGATACCTGTTTTCTAATTTACTATTGGCATGTATTTTACATGTTTGATGATCATTTTACCTACGTTAAATTTGCATTACACTGATTGTGTGGGTGTGAGTAAAGGTCGGTTGATCAATCAATCAATATTTATTTCGCCAAGACGCACAATTATATATAATCGAATATAGTGTAGTGGACCAACACCATGAATTATGGCTTTACAGGAGACCCAAGAAAAATCCGATATAAAAACAGCTTGACGAATCTCGAGTCCCACTTTGTTTTCCTTCACAAGTCTCGGCCCCTATACTCTGCCTTATGTACCAATTTTCGCCAAATAGTGATGCTTTCATTCTAAATAAAGTCAAATCTCGATAGTCAACTCTTCTGAGTACATTCAATGATGCAAGGTTCTTCGCTAGAGATCTTCAAATAAATTTGAATTCGAAACACTGTTGTTAAAAAGCAATTAAATGATCCATCATTAACCTACGGAGGAAGAAGGAAGGCAATGGTAATTTCGCCATTTTTCAACTACCGGGATTATTTTTATTAATGTCTCAAAAAAAAAAAAGAAAAAGAAAAACGCACTTGTCATACTTATAAATACAAAGAAAAATTATATATTTGATACCCTCAGCTTCTGAAAAAATGTTAAAGTATTTGTTTTATATGACCTTTCTCCTCTTTCTTCCCTCCCATTACTCAAGTGGATTGGGGATGATTTTTTTATGTTTTTCTATCTTTTTTGATGTGTACTCTACAAAGCATAATTAAGGAGGCCAGTGGCACCTCCGCAGGCCTCCGCTTGTCAAGAGGGGTTTCGTATCCATTAGCTCTGAGAGATAAATATTGTGCATTTGAGAGCATTTCTATGCTTTTAGGAATTGAAACAGAACTGCATTAGTATTGAATACGTTTTGTTAATTCTTTTTAACGGCGGGCCTTATTTTAACCTTACATTTCTAGATGATGACCCTGGGATTTTTACTTAGCCATTGCTTTTATTTCTCTTTCTTGCTGATTCCGTTTTAAATCCTCAGAAAAAAATAGTCGCCATTTGTGAGTTATTTTATGTAATCAGTCTTATCTGAGCTTCTCTTTGTAGTCTTGGGAGCTAAGCTCAAAAGCACAATCCTAATATTATGTAAATACGTATTACAATAAAATAAATATTCTGGAAATATAATTCCTCCCAGTTTGAGTTTACTTACCAATTTGTAATGCGTCTTTGTGCAGATAAGGGGGTCTATCTATTTAGTAATTCGTTCCTGGTAAACAATTAAAAATGACTTTTGTGGATATACCAATTAAAAGTTTTCTTAAAAAGGATGATTTAATTTCTTTTAAACTCGCCAGTATGACTACAGCTTTAGAACAAATTTCAGTTTCGTTTCCCTCGATCCGTCATTATCTGACAGGTCCATAGGTGCGTTTCTCGAAATTTGATTTAGAGTTGCCTGTGAGCAGATGCATGGTGTGAAAAAGTAGACAATTTTCAATGCTCAAGGGGTTTGAATTAGTTATTTCAATTTCTCATTCCAAATCGCATGGAGCTATCGGAAATATAACCAATGACGTAATATAACCTCGTAATTTGATAAGCTGACATATATCCCTGTTCTTTCAGATTTGAACTTTGACACAGTGACGTGATGCTATACAAGTTTAACCGTTATATCATAGGGACAGAAAGAGATAACAGCTTTTTTTTTCACAAATCGAACCTAGATGGATGAGTAGACTTTCTCCCCATCATCATAAAACACTTGTTTTTAAATCCTAAATTAACATTATTATTATTATTAATTTTACCTCATTTTACTTTTTTTAAGACATATTCAGCGCATTAAAGTTTATGAACGTAACCAGTATGTTTTGATTTCATGTTTTACGTTGCAAGAACTGCTAATGCCATACCGTACCGAAATTTACACTTTTCCGAGGGACCACGAACGTCTGCTCTCTAGGGAATCAAACCTCGTACTCTAGCGGATAGTAAAAAAAGTCAAGAGTTCTAGTATCATTGGAATCGGGCGTTAGTTACATCTACGCCACCGTAAGAGATAACCACTATGAGATTTCTTGGTGGTCCTTTCTATTTCTATTAAGATTTACTGACGTATTAAAATTTACAAACATTTCGTACTAGTAATAGTGTAACCTTTTGCAAATCGCATAACAACCACTACTCGTAGAGGAAAATTTTCGTTAGTTGTTTGAATAGCTTCGGACAAATCACAAACGAAACATAACAGCCAAAAAACAATGGCAACGTAATATATAATATGTTAATTTTTCCACGAGTGAGAGAAGTTCGCGAAATAAATACTTCATATAACAGAGACGCAATTTTTATTGCGCTGCAGGAAGTATTTTCAAAAGAGTAAAACGTATACTTGGAGCTTGTATTTCTATTGTGTGTGTGTGTTGTTACTTTAAAGTATGTGTGTGCTAATCCTGTAAAAATTTCAGTGTTTCTGGAACGTTCCTTCTCTTGTTTCAAGTAAAACTTATCCTCAATAAATAAACACATACTCATGAAAAGTGCTTTTGCTCCTTGTTCCCAAACATTTATTTAACGAACAGTGACTAACATTATGTCAGACGTTGTAGAAAATGTGTTTTTGTGCCAAAGGTCAAAACGAACGTAGGCGCTTTACCAAGAAATAGCTAGGACTCATTCACTCACCTTCCTTTTATTTCGCTTTTATAGCAGTAATTTTTGTTTTAATATAATTTTTTGGATGCATTCTTTGTACTATGGAGCGAATTTTAACTATCATGTATTATTGTATGATTAAAAAATTGTTATAACAAAAAAAACTCTAGAGCTAACTTTGATTTTAAAAAGTTTCAGTTAGCTGTGTTTTCTATAAATAAACTAAAAAACTACAAAATTGATAAATTAATTTTGTAAATAAATGTAGTAACATCTTATAATAAGAGAATGCCGATGACATTTTAAGGATTGGAATTATTTGATATGGAATTTAAAAGACAATATGGTATTAAATATGCAATGAAAATACAGTACAATCCTTGCATAGGTTTTAAAACTTCAGTTACGAGGAGGCGTAAAGGGGGAAAAAGAATAACTACACTGAATTGCATGCACGAAATTTGCAATGTTATGTCCAAGGTATTTAGTACACAATTTTTTAACTATTTAGTTCTTTGTTATAATATTAACAGGTCGATTTTTTTCCTCAACTATATTAATTTTACTTCAAAAGTCTTCAGTTTTGGTGTTTCTTAAAAAAATTGCACTAAAAAAATCAACTTACTGTAAAGCTATGTTATATAAATAACGTATAACTGAAGGTGAAAATTAATTTTTCTAACACGAGTAATGATGCTGTATAAAATATTTCTTACAATACTTTGAGATGAAAGAAAGATGGGAGAAATTATGGATGTAATACCTTACGAATTATCTTTTATGTAAATATTTTTACACTTAACTCATTACAGTGACAGATAAACTACGATGAACAAAGGCTCGGAGTTCAAAGACCCTCCTTAGATGCCTAGGACCTCAAGGTAGGCACTAGATAATGTCGAATCTCTTGGAGGCTGTGGTTAATTAGTTAGGCTGCTACTCATTCATAAACACGTTTCATTCAATAAGTACAAGAAATTAAGACGCAAAATTCGATTTTTTCGCTCAGTTTATTCACCATGTTAAAAGAGTAGGGTAATATTTGGCAAATATGCATTATACCAGCAACAACTAGAAACATAATTGCGAACACGTCCATTGACCAAACATTTGTAGCTACGAACTCACAGTCAGACCATACCTGATTAATGATTTTATGGGCCCCAAAACTGGAAAGACAGAGAATGGGGCCCTTAAGGATATTGTCCTCCCGATATTTAATCAATAAATTGTGAAATTAAGCAACAATTTTTACCAACGTTTTTGACGTAGTAATACCAATATTGATGTTATGGCATGATTAGATGGTGAAACGTTCGAAAGAAAAGAAATGATTTTTCTATTCAGTGAGGCCTGAACCGAACGCAAAAAACATTTCTTTTCTTTCGAACGTTTCACCATCTAACCATGCTATATGAGGTTACTACTATCTATAATCGTGAAGAATTAAATGCGAAATTGAGAAACATCAACATAATTTAATTAACATTAAGTACAGCGCGAGAGCATTTTTTACATGTGCTTTCGAAATGAGGTTGAGAGAACGAATGTCCATAATCAGTTCTTTTTCGATCTCCTTTTAGAGTCCGTTGCCAGTTCCGTTCACTAAAGTTTTTCTGTCGATCTGTGGATGCGTCTCCCACAATGCTATAACATCGATGTTGGTATTACTACGCCTAAAGAACGTTGATAAAAATTGTTTCTTAATTTAATCTGCGTAGTGTTCGACTTGTATAAAAAAATAAATTATGAGTTTTTCTTTTGAAGTTCATTATCTTCAATATCTAGGTTTATTAATAATGAAATTTTCTCGGACATATGTAAATAAATAAGATTAAAATGATATTTAAATATTTCCAGATCCCTTTAAGAGGGGTCTCTGCTGGGCCACAAAACTACGGGGCTCAACGCCCGGGCCTACTTGGGCTTATATCCATCACTGTCATCATTATTTTTAAAATGTATCATAATACCCGTCTCCCTCCATAAACGACTCAATGTGCTAGCCCATCACCAACTGAAAAGCTTTCGCTTACTCATTCTTCGACCTTATTGCAGTAAACTCCATTCACTTTTCATCTTTCCATCTTCAAGTAAATTCTATGTACTAATCCTTATTTCTTTTCTATCTTTATTCACATTCTCGAAATCATCTCATGCATTTCATATATTCAGAGTAAAGGCATTGAATAGTGAAACAATACATGAAAGAATTTGTATACAAATTCATTACTTTACTGGCTGTAATTTTCCAATTAGGTTTCTATCAAACTTACTGTTAGTGAAATGTACGCATATTCATATAATTAAGCATTCCTATTTCATGTTGAATTTAACAGCTTTTCCGTTACACTCGTTGCCGTGCGTCACGAAGACAGAAAGGAACGTAATCAAATTTGTAATTGAACTTAATTTTTTCTGACCTAGGTGATTTCGGAAGGTGCCTGGAGGTGGAGTGAATGAATTATATATTCCTTGTTTTGTAAGGAGTAGGTCACCTACTTAACATGCTTATGTATGAAGTGTGAAATTTCGGGAGACGCGCACACAAACACGTGATTTGATTCTCCTCATTAACTTATATGATTCAAAATGAAGTAATAATTGGCAAATAATTTAATCGTGTTAGAGAAATACATTCAGTAATAGAATTTAACCATTCGTGCAGTAGTACCTCATTTGAATAAATTTGTATGCATTTTGTTTCTCCATTGATTAAAAGTGCTCAAATTATATTATATATATTAATTTATTTTGAACTCATAAGTTCAAAGATCATTAAGGGCGTATTCCTGATTAATTTACTTAGTAACTGATCAATTAAACTTAATCCAAAGTATTGCGAAAGCGCAGATAATGATTTAAATTTAACTGAACGTTTTTGATAAAAAAATATTAATTATGATGGGAATAATCTTTTTCTGCAAAATTATTTCGATATAACAATGTACGTTCAAAAATAGTTTGAGCCAAAATTTAACGTGCGTATCAGCATTCGATATTTGCACGCTCTCCTAGCTTTATTCAGTCATTAGATATTAACTGCTTTGTCTGCCTTGGAGAGGAATTGCTTCAGAGGAAAGCTTATAAAAATATAAATTGAGAGGTTAACAGAGACTTTTTCAGTGATTTTTGAGTTGGAGAATAAAAACTCGTGGTCAAATTCCCATGAATGCTTTGTAAGAGCAGACTTGCCCTTTTTTGCAAATAGTATGTTTTAAATTCTTCTTACTTCGTTTTTCACATTTCCACCGGTAACAAAATTGTTTTTGTTAGTTGCATAAGGAAAAATTTGTAACTATCTATGCGATGGCAACGCTAGTTTGCATCACCAGCGAGCAGACTGTATTTCGTTTTGAAGATGATGCTATAGAAACTGTACTGTGTGTGTCAGCGTTTCTAATTTAATTCAACTACGCCTATAAATTTGTGAAATAAATAAATTATTATGCTCCCGCAGAGAGAAAATGTCATACCATGAAGATTTTGCTATAAAACTACGCAAACTACAAAGTATATGCAGATAAGTTTTATCATCATTCGCAATTTCGAGTTGATAGCATGATTAGTAAACGAAGTGAAAAGGGAAACCCAGTTCATTACGCCAATTTTTTCAACTTTCTCAAAACCACATAAATTCGGTCTTTGCGTCGTTGGTTTCGTTAAAATAAAGCATGCGTAGTAAACGTGCCTAGAAGACGCCGTTGAAATTTGTTTAGCAAACTCATACGTTTACAAAAAGCTTTATGATAGGATTACATAAAACTGTTTGGTTTCTGCGTCGTGTTGCGGCAGAAAATCAACGCGATGCGAGAAACGTGGGTAGAAATTTGAGAAAACACAATCCATGAAAGCATCTCTAACTTGCAAAAAATAAACACTATTACTAAACTTACTTACTAATTACATTTAATGAAAAAATTAAAATTTTAGAAAAAAATGTATAAAATGTACAATAAAGTTCGGTATTTACAGAAATGTATTTGAAAATGTTTACAGATTTATTATTTATTACATAATCATCAATCGATTTAGTCTTTATCGGAATATCTAGCTGGACATTAAAATTAGATAGTTATTGAATTTTGCTATAAATTATGACAGATATAAACTTAGTTACTTGGTTGACAAACAGCTCATAAATATTCTGTTCGTTAAATATCAAAGTGAGATGGGATTTAAATCTAAGTATAGGGATAAGAGATGTTTTCACTGGCTCACATACCGGTTATTTTCTCCCAACCAAAGCATTTATTACTTGCACGATAGCAACTCTGGCTGGCATCGTTGGCTTATTATTTGGTTATTTCATTTTAAAGAAAACCTGAAGTGGCTACTGAAACAGCGGTTTACAATGTTAATAAATTTTAACTGAGATTATGTTGTATTTATTATTGTTTATTAGGTGTAGGATATTCAGGTTTGTCGGCTATATACACTGAAGTGCCAGAAAAACTGGTACCTAATATCGATAATAGCCCCCGATCACGCAGAAGTGTCGCAACACGATGTGGCATAGACTCGACTAATGTCTGAAGGTATCCTGGAGACAATTCACACCAGGAATCCTGCAGGGCAGTCCACAAATCCATAGGAGTGCAAGGAGGTAGAGATCTCTTCTGAACAGCACGTTGCAAGGCATCCCAGATATGCTCGATAATGTTCATGTCTGGCGATTTAGGTGGCCAATGGAAGTGTCTAAAGTCAGAAGAGTGTTCCTGGAGCCACTCGGTAGCAACTCTCGATGTGTGGGGTGTCGCATTATCATGCTGAAATTGTCCAAGTCCGTCGGAATGCACAATGGACATGAATGGGTGTAGGTGATCAGACATGATGCTTACGTACCTGTCAAGAGTTGTCTCTAGACGTATCAGGGGTCCCATATCACGCCAACTGCACACGCCCCATACCATCACAGAAGCTCCACCAGCTTGAACAGTCCCCTGTTGACATGTAGGGTCCATGGATTCATGAGGTTGTCTCCATACCCGTACACGTCCATCCGCCTGATGCAATTGGAAACGAGACTCGTCAGACCAGGCAACGTGTTTCCAGTCATCAACAGTCCAATGGCGGTGTTGGCGGACCCAGACGAGGCGTAAAGCTTTGTGCCGTGCAGTCAACAATGGTACACGAGTGGGCCTTCGGCTTCGAAAGCCCATATCAATGATGGTTCGCACGCTGACACTTGTTGATGCCCCAGCATTGAAATCCGCGGCAATTTGAGGAAGTGTTGCACGTCTATCTCGTTTAACGATTCTCGTCAGTCGTCGAAGGTCCCGTTCTTTCAAGGTCTTTTTCCGGCCGCACCGCTGTCGGAGATTTGATGTTTTACCGGATTCCTGATATTCACGGTATACCCGTGAAATGGTCGTACGCGAAAATCCAAATTTTGTCGCTATCTCGGAGATGCTATGTCCCATCTCTCTTGTGCCGACTATAACGCCATGTTCAAAATCACTTAAATCTTGATAACCTGCCATTGTAGCGGCAAGAACAGCTTTGCCAGACATCTCTTGTCTTATATAGGCGCTGCCGACCGCATAGCGTTACGCTGATTGGTTGCAAAGCTCCGTTATTTGCATACGCACGCCTGTACCAGTTTTTCTGGCACTTCAGTGTATAAGATAGCATTATCTTACTTATATGAAACTTCAATTTTTATGATCTAAATCTGCATGTTATAAATCTTCAAATTGACAATGGGTTGCTTAAATAACATCCTGTGTATGGCATAAACGTTATGTTAACGGCTAACATTAATATTAAGATAATGATATGAAAAAAGCAAACTTTATTAACAATTTAATATTTTTATTTATAGCGATATACACGAAAGAAGTATGCACATATAAAATTATGTAAGTTATTATAACCAAAAATAAAACCAAATATTAATTCACAACTATCTCAATTATTTCCTGCTACCTATCAATATCATTGCAAATTATTAAGAATTTATTTTGAATTTTTCCTCAAATATTTGTTATTTTTATAGAATTTTTTATTGCTGCACGAAAGGCACTTTCCGAATATAGCTGCATGCTGACCAAAAGTCTCCTACATATGCTTGACGCTCGTTAAATGTTAAACCTTCGTTTGGCAATTTCAAGCTCCTCAACTAGGAATAAGGATGAATTATTCCGTCCAAAAGACCCCAATTCAAAAGAACGTTTAACAAATTTCAACTGCAACCCACTTATCTTATTTGAAAATCCATCATTATTGCTTAGCAGTCAACCATCAGGGATAATACTTAACAATGGTAAGACAAGCTGGAATATCTGCAAAGGCTTTATTTTTAAGAAAGTAAAGCGAAGGAAAATCCATTGATCAAAATTCTCGGTCCCAGTTTTCATATAATGACCCCATCCTTCTTCAATTATCTTCAAATTTCGCTCTGACATGTTCTTAAAATCAAACGGCCTAACATGGACATTTGCTGCCAAGCTAAATAAAATAATTCAAAACACTGGAGGAGATCGTGACCGTTCATATTCATTTTATCTTTTGTACCTTTAATGTTTGCTAGAAACGTGATGATTTAGGAATAATTTACTTTATCAGTGTGCGAGATATATTGGTTATCAAACCAAAAACATTATAACCACAGTCATTTTCGAGAAACTGATCAGATTTTTGATAACATGATTTCAATTTTTGAAAGAAAAACGGTTGGTAAATCAGATTAGTTTATATTTTAAAGAAGATTGCAATATCCTATGACGACTGGAAGATGGTAAATCCTAATGTCATTATATTGATGCAAAAATGCTGCTGATGGCTGATGGAAAGGAAGAGGAATATTTTTGCACATTTATATTTAGAAAATTGTAAAGAAAAAGATTAACTTAAACCAATAGCATCTGAGTAAATTCAGCTATTTTTTTTCAGTTCTCGAAAATCAACGTGAATTTAAGTTTTAATCAACATATTAATAAAATATATAAGGAACAGGGGATTTACTAGGGATTGTTTCTTGCGTTTTATAAAATAAAGGTAAGTTTTAACCAAAACGACGACGAAAATCACATACTACATGGTGGCTGAAGTAAAACTGGCTCGGGATTTTTTTTTATTTTGACACTAAATTTACGTTGCTTAATGGGAAGGAGAACTGACCTTTATAGAAGATGCTGGAAATGACCACCGTTGACGTCAAAGCAGCGCTTTGCATGATTTAGGAAACCGCGAGACACGCGTACCAGCTCCTTCTGAGGAATGACAACAATAGTGTTTTCAATGTTCTGCTGTAGCTATTTCAGTGTGTGTGTGGGGATTCTTTGAGTACAACTGACCCTTCAACTTGACCCACAGGTAAAAATCATAAGGAGAGAGATCAGGCGATCTTGGTGGCCAGGAGATTTTACTGCTACTGCTGCTGCTGCTGTCCTCTACCCACCGAACACCTCATGAATTCGTATCACGGTTTCACGTAAGTTGTGTGCTGTTTCTTCATCTTGCTGAAAATATCCATACAATAGTTCATCTCCTGTGAGTTGATCCACAAATGGATAATACAGATTCTGGATATACCGGCGAGTATTAACAGTTTCGTGAAAGAATTGTGTTATTATTCTAAAACTGGACATTGCGTATAAAGCTTAAGATTATACAACGGCTGTTCAACGTACTGATGAGGATTTTCTGATGCATAATGTGGTCTATATCATTAAGAAAGGTAAATTTAGTGTCAGAATTAAAAAAAAAAATTCCCGGCCAATTTTATTTTAACCACCCTGTATTATCGTATTAGTTCATACAAATCGAAAAACTTTAATGATAACAAAAAATTTAAAATATTTACTAACAGACCATCTGTCTGATTTCTGCAAACCGGAAGGATTTTATTTCGATTTTTGGATGTGTTGAATCCTACTCTTTTCTCATAAAACTAGTGGTGTTCGAACAAGATGAAACAAAATAATAGTTTACATTAGAGCATCTTATTATGTTCTTTAACAAACTTGTATACGAAGTTCTCAGAAATTGCGTAAATTACAAAGATGACTATAACAAAGCCCTTCTTTCACATCTGACACCACCTATAAATGGGTGTATTTTTAAAATGACCCACTTTTGGTTATTCACCTATTTCAAACAAAATATTAACTGCCCTTAGGCATACGAACTTTTGCAGACGATCACATCTAATAGATTTTAATTAATGATCGGAAACTATGTGTGTTAAGAGGTCGCAGAATAATTCAGAGAAAGTGCTGTGAAGTAACAAATTATTTTTATTCTTTTTCTAGCTCTAAACTTTTACTATGCCTGCAATTTCAGGATTTCAATTTAAAATTTTACTGATGGTCAAAAGATACAGATCAGGCCTGTAGCTAGGATGAATTAGCAACTGGGGCAAGGCACCTGGGGATTGTTCTATATATATATGTAGATGGTGATAAAGAAAAAAGTGTTAGAGATCCTCACCTGTTTTTACAAATTATTTATACAGTTAAGTCTTAGATAAATGACGCCAAGGATGTAAGTCACGATGTTTTATTATAAAGTTACATTTCTTACTCTCTGTCTGATTCAGTTAACTCGCAATTGATAATATTTCCCTGTAGTTTTCTCTTTTGTCAGAAAAAATTGTAACTGTTGAATAAAATGTAAAAGGGAATGCATATATGCATTTTACTTATAGAACTATGTGAATAAAATTAATTATTTTTGGAATATTTGTATAATATTTTTAAAAAACACTTACATATAATGCTCATCAGTTTTTTTTTATTCTAAATAATTGTCATTCATAATTGCCCAAAAATCTGATTTTCGCTGTTGTGCCATTGTTAAATAATTTCAGAGACGTAACAAATATAAATTTTTAGTATCTTGGACTATTTGTTTTTGTATGAATATCTAAGTATAATTTTGAAGTGAATAGCGTTTTGTTCGTATAATGAATAAATTTAACTTAATCAGGGGAATTACTGGCATTATAATTGAAATGTTTTTATACGTTGTATTTGGGTTTTAAAACAAATTTTGGTAAATTATTAATTTTTTATTGTTGAGGAGGAAAGATGGAACCATTTTAAGGAATCCATTGATTAAGTGCGAAGATTTTTTTAGCTTCGTTTATTTTTTGATCCGCGTTTCAAAACGTAAGTTTCGAATTCTCTATTTGAGTTTCATATTGGTTACAAAGAAAATTTTAATTTTTTTGTTCTAAACCTAAAAATTCCATTGATCCGTTTACATCTTTCAGAATCGTACCATTTTCGATAGTATGGTTCTATTATTTAATTAAATTTCACTAATCAACCATTCTTACACATAAATTCCCGTATTTGTAATAATGACTTCCAAGTTGACGTTTCGAATACAGAAAAAAAACCTAAAAAAAACTCTTATTTTAATGACGGAGTTTTAGCCCCAAAATAGTTTTTCTCTTGCGCTACTCAATGTATTTTTTGAAACGCGTATAATTATATATTCAACGAAGTTCCCAATATTGTATACGACATTGCATCACTAATAAATTAAGGTAAACTTCCCAAGTTTCTCCACAAAGGAAATGCGTAATTTTCCTTTCGAACTTAGAACTGCATGGAAAGTAGGGAATAAATATATATATTTTTCCCTTTCTTAAACGTCTAATTTCATAAATAACGTTTCCTAAATGTAAATGACGTTATAAAGAGTGAAAGTAAGGAAGGAAGTCGGATTTCAAAAGTGCAAAGCAACGACTTCAAGTTTTGCCTCGGAGCAGTTTGTAGTAAGTGAAAATCTTTAGTGGGACACGACCTTTCTGACCTCTAGAACGCCGATGAAAAGTGAAACTTTCAAATGATGACACGATAGTCTTCAGAGCTAGATTTTTTAAAGGGCTGGGTAGCCCATTGCTTTTTTCTAGCTTATAAAGTATTTGGGCAGGGCGCAAGGATATATGTGAGGGTAGTTTAAGTCGTTAGATGATTGCAAAACGAATAGTTTGAAATGTGGTTAAGGCGTTTAGATGCAACTGGGATGTTTAGTAATTATTCGAGAATCAGGCTGCCACAAAATTTTCTTCGTCTGCTCATCAAGTGACTAGGATTTTGTTATAAATTTTGCTTCGCCCTCAGCTTAATGGCATTTTTGAAAGAAAGAGAAAAAAATGGAAAACTTTGAAATATACGTTTCACAAATAAACCATTTAACTAGGTACTATTTCAAAAACGTTTCCATTAATTTTGACTCACTTCCGATACTAAAGTGTTTGCATATAATGGCCTGAAAATTAAAATATTAGCGTAACAAAATTAATTAATAAAATGATTTATTGAAATATATGAACTCATAGCAATTTCTGGATTATTTAAATCTAAACGCTACTGCTCCTTTTATCATAAATTTTTTAAAAGAGAATAAATTTTTTCGATATTTTATTCTTATTTTCATCATATCACGTTATAGCTATATTCGAATGGCTCTGAGAAGAATGATTAACTGCTTTATCATTAGTATCACATTTTCGTACTGGAAATGAATGATGCAGTAAATTATAGCAAAAATTCTTATTATTTAGAACTTTTTTTAAGTAAAAAAATTATGCGCGTTCCCATTTTCACCTTAGATAAGCAACAAATCAAATAATGCAGAGAATAGTCACTTTGGAATTCGTGAGGAATTAGAAACTAGTTCTCAGAAAACATTATTTATATTATCCTATTTTTATAAAATTTACCAAGAGAACACACTTGTTTGCTGAAAGAAACAAAACCCTGATTAAACAATATGGTGATTTTGTTTTCTAAAAACTAGAGGGGTGGGAAAGAATATATTGGAGTATTTGCTTTTCTCCCACAATCCAGTTAATGTAAGTTTTCTAGAAAAGCATCTTTAAGGTATCTACTTACATTTCCTTTGCATGTGAAAAAAAATAATATCTAAATACACCCTTTGTCAAAGTTGCACTTGCACGAAGTAATTCGTGCTGATGCAAAATTTTTCAATTAAATTTTTTTTTACGATGAATAGTAATGAGACCAAGTTTTTTTAAACAAAATCTGAGAATACTTAAACTATTATGATGGGGGAAGCTGTTCGTATTTTTATTCCTTTTTAGGCCCATATGGTTTCAAACAGATATGGTGCATCGTTGTAGGAAATAAATAAAAAAATATTTCCAGTTTTTCTCCTCAAAAATCAGCTTCATTGTATTTTGCTCTTACATATGTTCAAAAGACAAACGGCTGCCACAAGAATAATAAGTAGCTTTAGCAGAATAAAATATTAGCCACACCCATGGGTCCTGCTGGTTCAACCATTAGCACAAACACTGTGGCTAACAAAATAAGAAAGATATAAATTTCGGGATGGTCTTGTCCATTAAATGGATATTTTTGGTTCTTACAAGTTCTTGTTTCAAGGGGGAAGAATATTCAATTGTGCTCAAAACTAAGCTATTTTTACCGGCTTTAAAAATAGCTATTTTCACTGAGGTTCTTTCCATAACCTGTTATAGGTTTGATGGTTTGTCCATTTTTAAACTTGGGACTTGATACAGCCATTGTTTGAAATAATATAAACGTACATATATAATGCTTTCAGATTTGTATGAAAAATTGTGTTCACTTTTAAATGATTCTTATTTTTGTCTTTGTGACTTCAGCTGAGCATGTCATCATAAGATAGTTCCCAAACTTGTTAAAGGAAATCACCATTCACTGAATTCTGGGAGAATTTTGTAGTACTTTTTCTGGGCCCTGAGTTTTAATGGAAGCCAACTTTCTAATACAAAACCAAGGGTTATATTTCTGATGGATCGCATTTCAAAATTCGAAACAAATTACCTGTGCCACAACGATTTCATTAACTAAAACAATTTGAATAAAACTTGCTGATCTGGTTGAGAAAGTTATTTGTTTATTAGTTCATACTGTCCACAAAAATTGCCGCTCACATGTCTTACCTACTCCCACAACCGGGAAGGCAGGAAAGGTCAAGGCACAGGTGGCGAATTACCATCAAAATGAGGACGAGTGGAAAAAACCGTTCTAAAGGTGTGTTTACCAGAGGCGAAAATGCCCCATTAAAAAAAACCCAATTCGCCTCGCCAACTTGTTGATGTGATCCTTTGGGAAAAAGTTCAGCAACTGGAAGTATTGATAAGATCTGATTTCAAGGAGAGCCCTGACAGTCAATTTGTTTCATAATAACATTTGAAGGAATACTAAAACGGGAAATATTTTTGTAATCAATTTGAGTCCCGTCACTTTTTTAATGTCATTTCATGAAAATTTCCAAATAATTTATTTGTTTTATGGAACAGTTATTCTACTGAAATCAATATTCCTATGTTGATGAAGATTCTGAATATCCGGTAACCAAGGTTCATGCCATCGAGTATTTTGATTCATATCGATTGATGTATATTTCATCATTCATCATTTTTTACTATTCGCAATGCAATATGGGATGAAGGCTTTTTCAAGGCTTCTTCATACATATTTATTTTGTAATTTTCCCTTTCGCATTATGCAATTTGCTTTTTTTCGCATTTGCCCATTTTGTATAAAAATTTTTCTGGTTATTGTCTTACAAACTCTTCATATTTAATTAATAATTTCCTTTGTGCATCGTTAGTCAGCACTCTCCCCAAGTACACTTCTTTTCGACTTAAATGCATTAAATTCGGTTTTAATTCCTAACCTTTTAATAGTTTTCTGGTTAATTTTCACAATTAATATATACTAATAACTAATTTATAAATATCATATTATATTTTTAATTTTAAACTACTGCTTGATTTGCATTTATTTTGCCACTGTTACGTTCAAAATATAATAAAAATATAAAATAATATTCAAATTGAATAGAAATAACAGATTTAAGAACTAATTATTATTTGAACTTTACAAGTTAAATTGTCGGGACGAAAACGCCGTGATATTTAGTAGGAGGTGAAACGTCGACGGCCCGTAAACCTGAAAATGGGACAGATGTATGAAGGGCCTTTGTAAGGTTAGAGGTGCAAGTAACCTCAGAGAAAAGACGAGTTGCATCATTGTCACCTTGCCTCACAAAACGTTGATTTATCGTTTTATTTTCAACGAATTGAAAGATAAAGTATATTATATTATATATTATATTATAAATTAGAACTGATACTTCGTCTGAATTATGATTTCCACATTTTCTTGTTTATATTCTTATTAGATTTTTTATATAATTGCAACATGAAGTACAGTAATTAAAAAAATTGCGAATGGAATAAGTGTTTCACTTCTTTTCTATGAACTCAAATGGGGGATTTATTGCTAACCCCCGTCACCTACACATTGTGGCAGGAAAGTCCCGGAACCTAATAGAGGGTTGAAGAGAATCCATAAAATGCCTTTGTCTGGAATCCAAATGACCTCCGATAACTTACAATACTAATTGAAAGAATGGTGCAAACGTTAAAATATGTTTATTATATGTTTTTCAACCAGCATTGTACATATTATAATATAAAAAATATGTTTGTATATAATTTGTAATAAAGTTACATGATTCATACAATCAGTGATTTCTTTAAAAAGTGCGGAAAATATCGCAAAAATAATAAATTCTTCAAACGTGATGTGAGAGATAATTTCCAACTTTCTAGATCAAATGGTCTTATTTTTATGTAATTTTAGTACTTAGGCTGTTCGTCTTACAAAACTGTATTAGCGAGTTTACGAGTACTGTCTTCTTACAAAAAGTGCGGTAAATATTTTAAAAGAGTTCAAATCCTAATTCAGTTTTTAGTATAATATTATATCTTTTAAATGGATACAACACATCTGTGAGACGACAACTTACGGCTTCACTGAATAATGGCCTTTATAAATATGGCTACTGAACAGGCGATAAATAACATTAATTCTTTTGTACTGAACTCCAGCTGCATGTACTAAATATAGTTTTCCTCTTTTAGAGATGGATAGAGAATAAGTATTTTCAAAGTAAAAAGATCTACACTATATGGGTGAATTTCTTCACTTATAACCCAAAATTTTCTTGTTCATTTATAAATAACCTTGCAACATTCGCGAACGACGGCCGGTCACAAGAAAGTATTGTTTTGGAATTTATGCTTCGAAAAAACTTGTAAGAAAATTTACCTTTTTACACTTTTAAAACCAGCTCGAGATAACTAATAAACTTTGAGCAATGCATCAATTATAAAAACCAGGCAATATCTTAACTTTTACCAAATTTAGGCACAACAATATGTTAAAATACAATAGTAAGGGTCAAAAAAGGGTAAAAGAATGACATCTAAAGGTAAAGAGTACCTTGCCCCTTTAATCCTTTATTTAAAACGTATGTGCAACATTTCAAACTCCCACTGAAAATGTCTGTCTTCTTTTATTCATCTCCTTGCCACTCATTGTGACGGACACATCAGATTAATTATACAGAAATCACAAACCTTTTGTAAATAGCAGCTTCAATTCAAATCCTCCTATGAGAAAAATGAAAATAGAATTGTTGGAGAAAATGTCATGAGGGTGAAAGCTTTCAAAGTTTCCTTTCGTTCCTCAGAGCGATGATGTCCACCCAACTAACCCTACTTTGAAAGGTCAAGGCGGGAGTGGTTTATGTCCGTGTAATTGAGACCAGAGACGGAAATAGGGTAAGAGGCATACTTTTCTAAATATGGCACAACGAGAAGACGAGTTTAGAAGCCTGCATTCAAGTTATCATGCCTTACGCATATTTCTTTATCTGTAGCAGAATCTTTTCAGCTACCTAAATTATATGTTTCAAGCTGCATTTTACCACAACCCGGAAGAATTGATTCTACCACATAAAGAAGGGGGAAAAAGACGAAGAGGACGAGTTTTTGATAATTATATTCCGTTTTCCTAAAGTGTGTCTGATGTAATACACAGGTTTGTACTCGTACTAACACAAATTTCACTTCCTCAGTTGCTGAACCCTATAGAACTTCGGGGTCTTCTCCCACACACCTGTTTATTAGCACTTGGATTTCTTCTTGAGGAAGGGACTTTATTGATGGATTTTTACAATCTGAGATGAAAGCTTTTCCAAAATTTATTGCATGTGGACTGTTTCCTTCCAAGTATTTACTTCACATATTTCCAAATAGCACAAAAAGAAATAAATGATAGAAAACTCAGAGATGATTCTTTAACATTAGATAAAAATGCCACCCTTTTCTTTCACATTTGAACCGTATTTTTTTTCTAGTAGCTGCATTTATTTCCGCGTAGAAATGAGTATCGATGGTCGAAGTTTTCGAATCATCTGTGTTTTACCTTCGATGTTTTCGCCATCGATGGTGAATGGCCGATGTTTTGAGACCATCGATAGTGAATGATCGATGTTTTGAGATCATCGATAGTGAATGATCGATGTTTTGAGACCATCGATGCTTTTACTGTAATGCTGATTTTTTTTTTTTTTAAATAATGCAAGGAATTTGTGATTTAATCTTAGGTTTTGACAATTTAAAATCCTACTTCTAATAAAACCATCCAGAATCACTGATTCACAATCGCTTATGTTTAGTCTAAGGTTTAACTGACGACGGCAGTGGTTCCCATCCTCAGGTCGCGACGCGAATCATGGACGAGGGAGGTTGACACAGGGTCGCGAGAAGGTTATGGATGGCCAGATAATTGTTATTAAAATAAAGTTTTTTTTGCGGTTTTTATTATTACGTTCAATATTAGTAATGTAGTGTATATTCCTTTTAATGTAATTATAAAGCAGTATATCAAAATTGTTTCGCTTTTTTGCCATTATTGCCATTCAACTTTCCATATTATTTTCATTTAATAGTAAGTTTCGTATGAAAATTTTGATTTAATTGCAATGACACATCAAAACAGCAGTGTCGTTTAAATAGTGAATGAACATCGATGTAAAACAATTAGAAATTTAAGCGATATACTCATATCGATTAAGTCATTGGAACATCCATGTTCTAAAAACATCGATGTTCCAACCTTAGAGTACAGTCGCGAGTTACATACAAATCGCCATTTGGGGTCGCGGCGGGGTACAAGGTTGGGAACCTCTGGACCATAGGCGCAATTTGGCAAGGGTAAGGGGCACTTGCTCCCAGGTTTTTTAGAAAAGAGGCAAAATCATGTTTTTTTCCATACAATTTTGGATTTTTGATTCCCCCCAAGTTACGCCGATGCTCTGGACTACGGTATTGGGAATCCATACGCATGTACATTACGTAATCCACATATGTAATTAGATTGGCAACCGATGGTTTCATGTAGAGGAACTCTTTATCGAGGAGGGGGGGAGGGGTTGGTGCTTTTTAGAACGGTCATAGATATTCCTTCAATTGCTTAGGCGCCATTGGAAATATTAAAAGTGGTGATCTGTTTTGCCGGAAAATTTTATGATAACAGACCCATGAAGGTGGGGAAAGATTTTGATTATCCATGACCCCTCCAAAGTCCGGAAAGCTCAGTGGAAAGTCAAAATACGACCATTTTCAGTCGAGGGATCTCTGGCTAACGCATAGATGCACTTATGGCTACTAATAATAACTAATTTTCTTTCCATAGATGATATCATATGGTCATTTTAAATTTTGTTTTATTTTTCAATAGATAATTTGATTTATTGTCTACAACGGTATGCCAAAAGATATTCCTGGAACTAGCAATTCACTTATATCTCGATATACTATATATTCATTACATTATTGTAATTTACTTTAATTTAAAAATAACGACTGAACTGTTACTTTTTCTGAAATAAATTAATATTTTTATACTTATTTCGCAATATTGAGTGTTTACCTTACCTCATTGATCATTAAACGTATTATGTTTTTAGTCAAACAATTTCTATATTTTTTAAATAGCAACACCGATGTTGTTTGGTTAAAAACATCGATGTTCCCTATTACGCGTACATGCGTATCCTTTTTCTAATAAAGAAATAATAGTCAATGTTTTTAAAATTAAAACAACGATGATTTTAGGTTGTAAATAACATTTTTTTGAAACATCGGTGTTTAGAGACCCATAATTTCCAAACGTCGATGGTACTTCGTCGATGTTGACATCGATGTTTTGCTATCGATACTCATCCCTATTTCCGCGTACCATACAACGATAAACAAAATCATATTCATTTTGCAGGATAAGCGTTTAAAATTTCACTTCAGCCACCATCACAAATTACAGCAATTTAAGAGTAATAAAAGACGCGTAACAGTAATAGAAGCTAAGATATAGTCGTACGGAGAATGTTAGTTGAACGATGTGTGCTCTGTGTTTTTAGAGAATCAAAATAAGCCGTGAAGAAACAATAAAAAAATGTCTCCGCACATAGCTGGATCTGTTCCTACATTAATGTACAGTGAAGAGTTATTTTGCTGATCGTAATTTGTTGTAAATCCCTTTCTTTCCTGCCTGGTTTTAAAAAATAGCCGGTCCAAGAGATGTTTTATTCATGTATCACTTAAACAAGAAATTAGTTTTCACAAGATGTTGTCGTAAGCTTAATTGAATTTCGGTTACGGAAACTTTGTTGAAAAGGCTTTCCTCCCGTCGTTTATTTATTATATAAAAGTACATAATATGTATTATTTATTACATTGCCCTTATTATATATATATATTTGACTATGAGAAGGCCTTTGACTGTATAAAAACATCAGCAGTCACCAACTCTTTAAGA
>QLNU02015360.1:262671096-262702724 GCA_006491805.2 Dysdera silvatica | reverse complement strand
TTCAAATTTACCATTTTAAGTTTTGAGTCAAAATTTCTAAACTGTCTTGTTAGCGCATGAATAAATTAAGAAATCAAGGAAAGGGAGTCTTTTTAAAGCTCCCTGAACCAATGAAAATAATTGAGAAATATTCCAAAAATAAAAACCATACTTGTACTGAAAAATACGATTAGATAAGTACAAGGAACTGGACGTTTAAAAAGCGTCTTAGCAGGTATAATTAGAGATTAAACTTTTCAAAAGTGGGCTAGCATTGTTTGCGAACTACTGAAAATGAAACACTACAGAAACTTTTCTCATTTTTTTATTCCATTTTGCCACGTCTGGTTAATTTTTCTTCATATTTTCTCTTAGAAATACAGCAGTCTCGCAAAAGGTTAAGTAACAAACGGTTTTTATTCGTATGGCAATTGATAAAAGATTTTTAAAAGATTTCGGAAATATTCTAAAAATTAAATATTTATTAATATTTTGATGACTCTTCGTAGCTTTCCGATATGTAATTATCGTAGCAAAATAATTTTGCATAATTTATTTTTGTTGTAAATTTTTAATGGTTAACACTTGTTGAGAGCCAAATTAACGTATTCAGTTCAGCTCAATCACCTTTCCGTTTATTTCTATAATGATCGTAATTCGCAAGATTCATGGGTCATCATGATTCCATGAAACTAGCTTTAATGAAAATGCATAAAAAAATAATCACAATGCCTCTTGGCCATTAGAACCATAAAAATAATAAGGACGCAAGTAAATGTAGGTCTTCATACAGAAGGATTAAAACAGTAGACGTGCAGCTGGTCGTAATGTGGCCAGGTATGTCTGTGGACGGGGCGCATTTGCAGCATTCCACTCAGGAGCATGGACATGCTCTTAATTGGAATGCTGCAAAAGTTCTTAATAAAAGTGCTACTTCTCGCCCTTGTAGAATTTTTCTTGAATCTTAGGAAACTTTTCAATTGAGGAATCGGGCCATTAACATCACAAAACCTATGCCTGATGTCAACTGCAAAAATTTAGTCGTCAATGGTGATCGAGCAAGATGATTTCTTGAGCTCTCGTTATAACAATCTGATGTACGTGTGGAATACACTGCACACACACATAACAATTTTACTCTTTCTTTAAGTACATAGACTGAAATCGTGTACTCTCAGCTCATTAAAATAAATTGCAAATACTGTATGTGCTTTTTAAATAAGCAAAAAGAATATGACTTTAATATTTGAACTTCTTGGAAATCAATGTGCTGCCAAATCGAATACATTGCCCATTCCTAGTAATTCCTGAAAGTTAGTATTGCCTAACGTGAATCTAGGTATATTTCGTATTGGTTCACTTGCGTCAAGAATCTGGAATAAATTACCAGAGGAGATACAAACTGCAAATACAATAACACATTTTTAATCACTACTTTATGATTTCTTAACTAGCTTGTATATAAATACATTGATCGCTTATATTACTTTGCTATATTTGCTGTAAGGCGGCCATTAAAATTGGCACTTCTGGGGCTTTGTCAGGCACAATAGTCTTTTCCTTTCGCTGCCTTGACAGGACGCCAATAACAAATTATATTTAACTATTTTTATACTGCAGATTTTTTGAATTCCTATATTTCATGGGTATTTATGTATTTAATATGTTCACAAATGTGGATTAGATTATTTATAATATGGTTTATTGTAATCAGTTCTGCTACTCTGTTATATGATGCCTGCTAAAAATAAAGAAATTGAAAAAAGAAAAAAGTTATCCATAAATTTTTACTCCCGAACTGATTATCTTCTTTATTATGTCGCATGTCGCAGCATAAAAATTCAATCTTCTGAGGTTTATAACAGTGCTCAAGAAGTTACATCGATTTAATATTTTTGTAAAGTTAATTGTTTCACAACCAATATAACTTACACAGTAAATATTGATAAAAATATAAATAGTAAAATTAAATTTTAAAAACCAACGCGTAAACATCGTAGTATCGTATACGTCCTAATTGCTTAAATTGAAACATAATTTTCAGGAGCATTAGTTTTAAGGTGTTAATTTTTTGTCATTTTCTTGTGTTCTTTCTAATATAATATTTACATGGCTTAGTTTTTGAATAATAACTCTATTTTTACCCACACTATTTTTTGCCAAACGAACGCCTCAAATCCAACTCGAAAATTTGATGAGTTTTGACAGTGTTTCTGAAACTGACGTTTATATTACTTTCTTTTTTTTAAACATGAATCAGGATTTTCTTTCACAATTGAAATGTAAATATCAGGTCGCCTTTGATTATCATTGCACTGGTAGAAGCCCAAAAATGGAAACGTTTAAGAAACATAAATTATAACAACACAGTGTTTAACTTGTGAAATTCCAATGACTTCCCAGGAGTGCTATGTTGTGAATATTGTTATTGTTTTAAAATATTTTTAACTCCCTTGTCAAACAGTAGATTATGCAGAAAAACAAATGGAACCTTTTACATCTTTCAGAGTATTTCTAATCTAGATAAACCTCTTCGTGTGAATCAATTGAAGGAAGAATAACTTTCGAATAAAAGCACTCGTGATTAACTATTTTAAAATATTTCATGCTGCAACCAATGTACTTGACAGGGGAACCCAGATGCATAACTTTGAGAATCTTGTGTAAACCAAGTGTGTTTTGCAACGGTTCTCTCTATTACTATATCAAAATAAAGTAACTGCTTTCAAATCAATTGTTAGTAGTTTACGATGATTTAATGTAAATATGTTGACAATGACTTACTCTTGTTGGACACACGTTTGTAATAAATCTTGATAGAAAGCTTTGCATAATATTTTCAACTGTTGTTTTAATTATTTTTCACATTTATGAGTCGATTTTTGATCTATTTGAGAAATTCTTTTCTGAAATGTGACGGAGAACTCTCAAATAGATTGAAAATCAATTCACAAAGAAGAAAATAATATATAAGAATTTTACTATTAAGTCAAAAAATATAATGTCGTGTGCAACGTCATAGTTCTTTTTTAGAATGTAATTTAATCCAATGTTGTTATACATATGCCTCAGGCAAGATAATATTTAACTTACAGTTTTATTTCTTGACTTGCATCTCAGACTGGGCGGTTTCGTCTAATCCAATAACAAGAAATAGTAGAAAGAACAACACAATCGACTTTAAACGATTAAGCGTTATTGGAAAGTAAAAATAATGAAGACACGAACAATAGTTTAAAATAAGAAAAACATGGAAGACGTTCGAACAAGGCGATAAAGAAAGTTCGAGGAAATTCGCAAATTGCGGAAGTCACAAACTTGACTTGAATGAAAGATGATCCGTGTACATAAAACTTACTAAACCACTCACTCACTATTTTCCAGCATTTGCTTCCTTGTTGCGTTTTATCAACTATTTTTGACGCAAATTTGAATCACGATTTCGCGAAATTGCTGTTTTGGATGCATTTTTTTGGCGTCGGTTTACTAACCTTTTTCTCCTTCGGTTTTCTTGCAGAAGTTTTGAGTTGTAAACTTGAACTATTGATAATGTTATTGGAATAGTTGAATAAATTATGATCAAAAAGAAAAGCCACAGTTTTCCTGACAAAAACAATCCCATTTGGGATATTTTAAATGTCATTTGTTTATTCTAAAAAAAATCAAAATGCAGTGATAATATTATTTAGTAAATAAATGTTATTAAAATGGATTCAATGATCCCACGCGTAATAGGATATATTCAGTTGTGAAATAGGATTTTCTTATTTTCAATTCGATTTATATTCTGCTTAAGTTCTTTTTAATGTGCTTTTTAATTTTGTGCTGCTCTGTATTATTTTTCTATTTAATAAAAGTTTTTATTTCCACTTTGATTTTAAAAGAAATAGGAGGTCGCAAAATTTAAACTCATTCAATAATCTTAGTTGTATTCAGAATTATAGAAGCGGAAAATTTTCCTTTTTCTGGAAGAATGTGTATTCAGAGAACATTGCTTTTGCCTTACGGTATTTGTAAGGTAATAATTTGACCTATAAAATTACCCATAGCATCTAATAATAATAATTACTTTTAAATGCTTCAGACTAGCATGTATTGGGATTTTTAAAGTTTACTTCAATGCAAGAAGAATATTAAATACAAAATTAAAAGTTCCTAATAATTTTTATTATGTTTATAATATTTAAAAAAAAACACTATTCTAGAACTAGTTATAATTATACGATTCACCCGCTGTGTGTATTTAAAAATATTTTTTCTAATATACTTCTAAATTAACCTCCCTTGTTTTCAAAAATAAAATCAAATAATGTAGAACAATAGGATTCTTTGTGTTTAATGGTTATTTTTGCATAGATTTATATAAATATGGAATTCTTTTGACTTATGTAGAGTGATCAATATCCACCGTAAAATGATCACATATATGCATTCCTTAAAGAATTAACGCCTTAAGTAAAAAACGTTAGGCGAAAATGATGGGAAATCGATAATTTTCGTACTGATAACAATTAAAGTATAGCGATTCGCGACAAAACTTTATCTAACAATCTATCTAACACAACAATTATATATATCAATGCCTCAAGTTCCTCCTCATTAACATAAATCCAAGTTTTCGATTGGTTTAAACAAAAACTTGTATTTGTACCTTAAATTTGGCGAGAGAACTTTAAATTAGACATCATAAGTACTACGTTGTTGATGTCACATTAAGAACCAGGTTCACAACCTTGACAGCTTTTTAAAACTATTTTGTAGCGATTAGGTAATTTCATAGAATGTTTCGAAAAACACTATTTTGAATATTAAACAAGCTTATTTTACACTACTCTTCGTTCATGCGTTTTTAGTGAACAGGAGGCAGAATTTAAATCTGTTAATTTTTGGAAAGCACATCTGGTTGTAAGAATATCCAGTGCAAGACTGATACGAAAACACTGGTGTGACGAAATTAGAGGTCGTGGGGGGGGGGCTAATTTTTTATAGAAAGGGCTAGGCTACCTACATGTACGCCAACGTACGGAAAATGAAGGGTGTTCAAACTCACTCCTACAAAGAATATACTAGCGAAACTTTTCACTTTTTCTCAATTAGTTTTCACAAGGAATCATTCCGCATGTTTATTATACTAGTGGTATTGAACATAAATTAGTATTATGAGATGTTTGTGAGTTTTATAATGCAAGGACAGCAAGGGCTATGCTGGACCGGAACCTACAGTTTTTCTGGGGATCTGGACCACTTATGTCCTCGGGACCCAACCCCAGACTATAGTAAACAGAAGTTGTTTTTTTGGCACCATTGAATGTGAACGCGTAACCACTTCAATATCCTGTGGGCTTATTGTGATATGCACTTGTTTTTTGGGGCTGCCGCGACGATACAGAAATATATTTATTGCGTTGTTTCCAAACTAGTAACAACGCAATATTTTGGTTTGGTTAATAAAATTTGTTTTGTTAAATTTTATTTATCTTGATGAAATTAATCTTAAAACAGCTTCAATTTTTTTGGATATTTAATATATTTCGTGCTCAAATATGTCTAATTTCCCAGAGCGATTTTATTTCCCCCTCTTCCCCGTGAAATATTGAATTTTATGTGCAGCAAAACTAATTTTAATTTTATTCCAAAATATTGATATAACGTCAACGCCATTAAAAAACAGTTTGGGTATCCACTTTTTGGCATGAACTACTGCTATTTGGAGTAGTTAAATTTTTCTTGGGCTGTAGAACTTAGAGCTTTGGAAATGACGTAATAAAAACGTAAGAAAGACATTTATAAATGCAAACTGACCTGTAATTAGATACAATAAATTAACCATCATTAGTACAAAATTATTTATTTCTCATCCTTTCGCATTAAAATTTTTGCTTAAAATTCTTCAAAGAATGCCGCTATGTACTTATTATATCGTAAATCTTGACCCCTTCCCCTATATAAAAAATTAATCTATAATTAAAGATGCTGGATTTAAGAATAAATTGATTCTAATTAGCAGTTTCCAGTAAAACCTCCATATTTATTTTTACATATTCTGCAACCAAGGTCTTCATATATGTATGTATATATATTGAAACAAATATTTTAATAATCGAATATATCGAATAACGATCATGGTTGCCAAAAACACTTTGTATTTAACTACTATGCTACTAGGATGATATTATATTGCTTACTTTTGCACATTACTATGTGGTTGTAAAAACTATTTAAGTAATATAAAATGCATCTATTCTATTTTAATTAGTTATTGGTAATATTCTTAACATCTTTTTTGGCTTTTATATTCAGGTGTCCTCGCACATACTTGAACAAAAAACTGCCATAAAAAATAATAAACGTCCGTTTGCATTAAGTTAGTTAAATTGGTTGGTTAACTGTTTACTCCCGAGTTTAAATCACTTCTGTACATAAACACAGCTCACAGTACCAATAAAAATTGACCTTTATCCAGCTCCGGATATTACTTCAGATTAATAATCGTTTTTAGTATTTTTCATTGTAATCAAAACTGGCCAAACTAGGCAGATAATGAGTTAAAATAAACAAGTAAAGGCCATTCTGTCTGAAAAAAAGGTCTTAAAAACCAAAAAACTGCATAGAAACGGTACTTCATTTCGGAATATTAACGCAGTGATATATGAGTAAAAACTTTCGCTAGACATGTCACAGTAGCCTTTGAACTCTCTTTCTCCGACAAAAAATTTTCCCCTCCAGGACTTTTTCTACTACGCAAATATTTCCTCTATCGGACAATAAGCGAAAGGTTTCGTGCAGCGATCGCCTCAAAGCTTCTGTTAGATTCAGCTATTGGTCTTCCAGGAAGCTTATGCATCGACTTACTTAATTGCTGGTGAAGATCGCGTGAAGAAATAAAGGCAGTTAAGTCAAGTCACGCTTCAGGCTCATGGTTGCATTAAGGTCGTGGGGTCGTGTCAAAAAACAACAACAACAACAACAAAATGTCAGGAGAAATAAAGGTCGAGTATTGGCATCAGACATTATCCTCTGATGAGTAGTTACGTACAAATTCAATTGTTTCAGATAATTTGCAGACTGATAGACACATCTTAAATCAACCAAGTTTTGCCATTAACGTTTAAAGGGGTCACGTTGCCTGAAACTATCAGTTACAGAAACACGTGCATGAGTATGGCAACCCGCACAGACCTGACTAATGAAAGTTTGCACCTTTAAGTAACGTAGTAAAAAAAGAATATAAGATATTTTTCGAGAGAAATATGGGGAATATTGAAATTCCTAATATGTAATGTAGTATCAGAATAATGTAGTAATAACATAGTATCAGAAAAAGCAAACCAATAACAGTGATATTGTGCGGCTTCTGATAAAGAACAACGTTACAGTTATTAAAAACTTTTTTTCACATGGTTTCAATATTTTATTTCTATTTTTTATAATAATATTAATTTATTTGCCACTTTCATCTCTCTAACATGTGAATTCACCTGAGGGTAGCCTCCGATAGCCAAACTTAGTAATTTTTGTCATTTTAGACTGTGTATTAAAGGTTTCTTTGAGCTGCAAAATAATAGGTATTTTCATTTTCGAAGATTTATTATGTTTAATGGGAATACACACACACACACAGATATATATATATATAACCTTATGTTTTATAAAATACGTAAAATGCTAAATTTTACTTTCGTTAAAATTTAATTAGATCGCTTATAAAGTTAATTAAAAATTTGATCCAAGTTTTGTAAACGAATTTCGCCTAATTTTGTCAATATAATCAAATTTTTGAGCAGAATTCCTTATCATACGAATATTGTACGGTAGTGATGTTTCCTTTCTGACATCAAAAAAAAAAGTATAAAATATCGTTATTGAAAAAATTATTTATGTAAGAATAAAGAAAACTTTTTAGCACACTTTAAAATTAAACATAAATTTTACAAATATTTATTTAGTATGTGTTTTTTATTAGAAACATTGAGATTCCTAAAAATTCAACTTATAAACTACTAGCAAAATAATATAACATTTTAAATGTGGTACAGTATATACAATTTAATTAAAAGTAGGTTAACCGCTTTATATATTTCGTTTGTTTGTTTGTTTGGCTTTTTTATGGCGCAAGAGCATCTGGGCTATACTGCGCCAATTTATATATTTCAAGATTGGCGCTTAAATTCTCTTTTATGATGTCTAACACTTGTTATAAAGATGACTAATATATTTTATTTTATTAATTAAAATAAAATATTTTAATCTTAATAACATGCATTTATGTAATAGTCCTTAAATGTTTGTAATAAAATTTTAAATAACAATAAACTTAAAATTTTAAGAAACATGTAGAAATTTATTGTTTTAGGTAAACAAAATCCTATGGGAAAAGTTTGGAATTTCAAACACATTACTTCATTTATTAAGTAGTCTCTTATGGGTTGCAGACTATGTTGAACATAAAGCGTAAACTATTTCCCTTATACAGTCGAACGCGTAAATTGAACCTAACATATTTGTATTTTTTACGTTGAAAAACTGAAAAATCAATCATCCGGGAAGAGCTATGACCATCCACTACCACAGCACTTTAATTCCTGACAAAGTTTACTGGCAAATGATTCCAGGCCAGTGGACTCGATAGCTATGATCGAAATTATCTGGGCGTCGTGTGTATATTTGAAGCCATATCGGAAGCAAACTATCATACACCATTGTTGAAAATAAAATTCAGATTTATTTAAATTTTTGAGTTTTTGCAAAACTTTCCTAGAAACAGCAACGTAGAGTTTTCAAATTTATTGGTGGGGTCCAAGTATATATTAAATATATTTATATATTACAATGTAGATAAAATTGCAATTTATTTTAAATGAACGTAGGGGGCTCAGTTCCCATATTACTCTACTCTTATGTCTAGAAACTTAACTTAAAACACAGTTAAAGGAAATTAACTTCATTAAAACTCTATTTATTCACTGAGCCGATGATCCTTTCAAAATTACTGATTTTTCAATTATTTTGTAATTAAAAATATTTTACTTGACAATCCTAATGAAGTTTTTACTAACATTAAACTATAGTTTGTCTCAATTTATGATGCTTACGTTAGAAGCAAGAAGCCCTATACTTTAATAGCAACGTATTTTATGACAAAAAGACGCAAAAATGAAAGACCCAAGGTTTATAAGCTGTAAAAAAATCATAAAAATATCACATTCCAAGTTTAATGAGTTGGTTTTTGTTTCCCTCCAGTGTTAACTGATACAGAGTTAAAGAGCTCTGGAAAATAATCATGATTCTTTCTAGTATTACAACAGGACTGGTTGTGTGGACCCTGACTGTGTGGACCCCCCAAGTGTGGACCCTGACTAGTTCTTTGAAAGAGCAATATTCCTGCGACGTAATGGCTGAAATCGCGACTAAAAGATTATTGAAATTCTACGTTCGAATTTAAATAAAGCTAAACTTTTGTAATCGCATTGACTTTAAATGCTATATTAGGCCCAGTGTTTCATTCTTCATCAGATCTTATGCACAAAATTTGGGAATGTAAAACAACAGTGAGTTCACCCGTCTTCATTTTGCGTCTAGGTATGGAATTGAGCAAAACTATTAAGGAAATTCACTAATTGAAATTTGTACGTTTTGAATCTATTTGTCATGTGTTCGGTTTCAATTAGGAACATAAAGTTTACTGCAATTAAATTTGGTCACACACATTCAAAGAGCTTTTACTACTTTTATACATTGTGTATAATTTTTCGGAAGATAGCACTGTTTTCAGAATTAATTATTAGTGGGATAATTTATTTTAAATATTTTAAAAAGATGGAAAACAAGCACCTATGCTTTTTAAATATTATTTAAGTCTACACTTTATTTCAATTTAAAATTCATCCTGCGTTGTAATAGTTATACTTGTAGATTATTTCATGTGTTTGAATATGATCTAAATCCGTATAAAACATAAGACTAAACACAATCTAGTTAAAAGAAATATCGTGTTGCCCATGAAAAGTAATAAAATGGTTTATTTCGGATATTCTGTAGAGAAATGGGCTGCAAAAAAGGCATAAACTGCGTTTATGACTAAGATAAAAAAGTAATAAAAAGAAGCTTTTATATAAATAATCTTTGATTATTTTTTAAACTTATAATCATTTTCTCACTAAAAAAAGTTTCCAATGAATGTGCCTTAGGGTATTGGTTATTTTTCAACCTTTTTTTTTTTCTTAAGTTCTCATCTTCTAAGTTTTTCTAATTGACCGAAAACTAACACCAGAAAAATTTGAATCATTCATATAATTCTAACTGATGCCCCAGACGCTGTGAACATCGCCATTTATATGAAGATTACTATATTTCTACGAATTTAAATATAAAATTAAATAACATTTTATGCATGTTTATAAACTAAATTATATCAAATATACACTAAAATATAGTTTAAATAACCAGCCAGCATGCAAGCAGAATGGGGGGAGATGCGTGTATTATCTGAAGTCCTAGTTGTCGGGAACATGTACCGTCACGCATAGTTATATTCAGTGTTACTTTCTTTCATACGAAGTGGTGGAATTTGGTTTGAAAAAAAAAATGGCGCCAAAAGGTAAACTTCGCAGTAATATGTATTTGATTGGAAGAAAGAGAGAAAGAAATTGAATATTATAGGTAGCGAATTACCTTCTAATAAACAAGTACTTCAAGTGTTATGAAATGAGATGTGTAAAATTGTCTCCGTGAAAGTGCGTGTTCAGTAGTTTCTGAAACTGTAATTTTTTGGCAAAAGAACAAATGCCATTTAGAGAATCTCAGCACTGCATTGCTAAATTAGAAGCCCTGCATAATGAATGGAGAATACTTTAAAAACTTTCTAAAAGAAAGAAAGAGACATAGGGGAATAAAGAATAAAATTTTAAAGGAAATATCGAGGAGCCATTCGATATTGCTCACGCTAATGCCTTGGAAATTATTAAAATAGAAGAAGACGGACAATTTGTCTTATTAAATCAAAAATTTCTTTTTCATATTAGCTGATGATGTGGCAACAATAGATGTTAAATTACTCGTAAAGAAAAGAACGATTTTCCGGCACCTGGTGGGACCCGAACTCACGACCTCCTGATTGCCGGTCAGGTGCTCTACCTACTAAGCTACAGGCGTTAATTATTTCCCCTCTTACCAGCATATATAAGGCTTCCTATAAACAAGTCCGCTATTGATGTGGCAGGAGTTATTTAAATTGTTTTTACTCCTAAATATTTTTTAAAATTTTAAACAAAATTAATAACAGTTTTGTCGTAAAAATTTGGGAACTAATACACTTATTTGAATTTTCACCCTCTTTGGGGCACTTTTTAATATTGGATAATCTTTTCAAAAACTTCACCAGTTACTTACTACACTAAAAGGAAAAGCAATAGGGGTAAGACTTAAAAAATATAAAATTAATTTTTTTTTGAGTAAGAACCACTCTAATGTGCCTAGACTAAAAATATAAAAATTTGATAAAGAATCTTATACAAAACTCTGAAAAAAATCACGACAAATGAAAAAAAAGAAAAAAAGACAATAAGAAAAACAAATCTTAACGACGAAAGCAGAGGTTCAATGCTGAATAAAGTAAAGGCGAATTTTCTAAGGTAGATTAAACAAGTTTCTTTAAAAAATATACATTTCAAAATCTTTACTAATATATGCATGTATTACAGGGTTTTTTAACCAATAGACTTTCGGAATAATTTGTGGAAACTTCAAAATCTTTAAAAGTATATTTTTTCGCCAAGTCAAACATTGGAATTTTCAGTACTAGTTTCTAAAAAGTTTTAAAAACTTCATCAGAAGATTTTATTGATTAAAATAAATTATACTACAACACAAGCAATATAACAGAAATAGCTTTTAGAGTAAAATCATACTCCAGCATTTGAAAAATGCGAATTTAGACAATATCAAACAGGCCTGTAGAAGCCGGGGCCAGCAGGGGGTTGGCCCCAGTTGCTCAATATAGCTATTTATATATATATACTGTATATAAAGAAAAATCCCCTGGTGCCCTGTGACCTATATGGTCTTTGCCTTACCCCAGTTGCCCCTTCACCTTGGCTACAGGCTTGATACCAAATGATGGAAAAAACCTGAAAATAGTTTACTTATTCAGTATGTAGTCAAATAAATAATAATTGGTACGCCAGCATAACGTTTCATATGAAATATATAAGTTAAACTAAATACTGAAGGTGTTCATGTTTTCCCTAAAGGTTAAGTTTTTATTTGAAATTTTTTAAAGGAAATTTAAATTTTCGTGAGAAATTCTTAACTTTTTTCATTTTTGTTAGAACCAACCATGCTCAAAAAGCAACTTAGTTTCCTAATAACCTTTTCGCGTAGGATAAAACGCTAATTGTATTTTTCATACAGAGCATTTAGCATATTCTTGTACAACCTCAAATTTTACAGCCGTAACCCTTTTCAATATTGCGTCACGTAAATTCAAACGTCTCGAATGATGCCGCACTTATTTCGGGATAATTGGTTATTTTAATTTTATTTAAAAATCACCATCATATCAAAATATTTGCGTCGCACTCTATATGATGTTTATATGCAGTGGTTCTAATCAGCAGCGAATCCAGATTTTTTTGGAGAGGGGGGGGATATGTATCAAATTAGCCGTCAAGACTTGGATCAAATGTTAGCATTCTATCAGTATATCGTTTTATCCATTACAAACCTTGCTTGTTTGCCAAGTTAAAACCCACCCAAAACTCCCTCTTCCCTTAATCCACTAGTTGTCCTATTTGTGATTTGCAAATCGCAATGGAAAAATACAATTGCTATGGTAAGTTCTCTGAATAATAATTTTCGAAATAGGAAGTACGTTGTGATTTTCACTCCTTTTTTTGCAGAGTTGAAGCTATTATAACTTCACTGAACTTTGACTAACTTCAGCGCCATGTCTGCATATTGAAATTTCAATGAATTCTATAAACATGTAATCTTTTTGTTCTATGAAACTGTGTCCCTTGGATACTTCTGCGCTTAAACACTCTGTGCTACATAGTCAGTATTTTAAGTAATTGGCTTCGCAAGAAGAAGAGTTTAAAAATGGATCTACCGTTCTAACATGGTTTTGTGTCGATCTAAAATCTAATTGCAGGCTTTCAGCAATTGCTCTAACAACTAAATTGCTTGAAGAATAGAGTAAAATTGTAGCTTTTTACTATCAGGAACCGGCTAACAGTCTACTAAGAATCACTCCACCATATTGGGGCCATCGTTATATAAAAGCACGTTATTAATTTCCTCAATAAAACTCCACTTCCGTCAACGTTGACAAGAACACCTTTGAAAAAATAATATGCGGCAGAAGGAACTTTTAGAGATTTGACTTCTTCTAACAATGGTAAAAAGAAATATGCTAAAAATTATATTCTGTAGTTAATAAAACGAAATAACGATTCACCAGGGAGTTTTATAGAGACAGACGATTTTTTTACTACTGGAGTAATTTTTTATTAAATGAAATAAAAACAACGTTTCGGGAGCTATCTGCACTCTTTATCAAATTAGGAAGGCTGAAAAAAAGGAATGATGAAAATAGAAAAAAAATACAGAATACAAAACAAAAGACAAAAAATAATATAATGTTGATTTTTAAGTCGCGAGGGAATAAGGCTATGGAAGAAATGAAAAATGGAGAGATAGTTGATGGTGGAGTGAGAAAAATTACTATCTAGAGCAGGGGTCTTCAACCTTTTTCAGTCCAAGGGCCAATTTTGCTTATTCTTGTAGGCCCGCGGGCCGCACTACTGTATCAACAATATTAGGACTGAACAAAGGTGGCTACCACCTGGATCAGCCTTTGTTGATAGTTTTTCCTTAAGTCTCTATGTGGTTTTGCGTGCCCACCCAAAACTATTTGCAAGATTCGCCTCTGGGGAATATATATATATATATATTACAATATAAAATACGTATGGAAGCAAAACATTAAATGTTGTTTTGCTTTCATATGTACATTTACAATACTTTTAGTTGTTAATATGTAAAGCGAAATCAAACCTTTTAGTGAGATTTTTGGCACTGCTTATTTTTAACAATCCTGTCAATATCAGGTCTTATTTTTGACATTGCAACCCTAAGAGTGTTTCTAAGGTGGACGTCAGTTGTTCTGGTCCTAATTTTGATTTTCATCAATTTCATTTAGTAAAATAGCTGTTTGCAGACGCGTTGGCGTACGCAGGGTTGGGGGGGGCAATTGATAGGGTTTGTAATTCCCACTGCAATAAAATTTTGTGTATATACATATGGATATATTGAGTTGTAGCTCTGTAACCCCCACAATTGTAAGTCTGTAACCCCACTGTCAACTTTCTATGTTAGCTTATGCGCAGTTGTAAATGCTTCAGAATAGTAACATTTTCAGAGCGTGCAGTCAGATGGTTGGGAAGATGTTCTTATCAACATATTTAGAATAGAACTTGACGAGCCCAATGAGAAGTGGTCCTTATTCAAGCGTTCAGGACCGTTGAGACTCCAGATTCTCCCTGTGACATGGTGTTGGTAGGGGACTTACCTCTGCCACTGAAGAAGGACTTACCTCTAAATTTGATTTCACAGAAATTTCACAGAAAGTATTTTGAAGTACACAAGAAAGGTAGTCACTTAAACTTCTTTTCACTATTGATTTAAATGTTATTTCATAGTTTGATATTTAGAGAATAGCTGCCCCTCATTTGACCAGGGAATCTGCATCGTAGTATCCATATATCCTACAGTGACCAGGATCCTACACTGCAAGATAACATCTTTTAGAGCAGTATATTATAGTAGATATACAAAAAAATTTACTATTGTTATATATTCATTTTTAATACGTGAAAATTATTCGAAAACTGCGCCCCAGTGGTCCAGTGGATGTAATCATTGCTTTCTAATAAGCTGAGTTCGGATTTGACTCCCAGGTAAGCTTGGACGCATGTTAGCGTATCGTATGGTGATGTCAGTCGCCTGTATGGTGCCCCTATGGAAAAAGTACTAAAAATTTTTCGCCTTCAACTAGCAGTAAAAACTACCAGATACAAATATGATTAAATAACAATCAGTGGAGGTCGTGAGGAAAAAGCTCTTCAAAAACTAAAACATTGCGGTTATTATAGCCCTATGCTTCTCAGTCCACAATACCAGCGAAAATATTATGCTAAAATGGCATTATTCAAACAGGCAAGGCCCTGAGTTCACGTATTATGTAAAGCGTCATTTCTGTAATCTCTAGTTCAATTTCGCCGTAGAAGAAATGCTGCTCTTAATTCAGCGGTCACGGTACCCTATTCGCCATGTCTTATATAATCTAAGAAGTTTTGGAAAACAAATAGATATATAATAAGATTCAAAAAGTATGTACAAGATATCAAAATAAGTATAATTGTGCTTACGTAACACCACTGGAACGTACGCCACTGGAATAAACATATATAATTAATTTATAGACTTTGGCAAAAATTGCAAAAACTAGATATAAGTCAGTATATACAAATACAATATATTAAGAGGGGATTTAAAATGAAAGGTATATTTATGTTAAAAATTACAAAAGATTCCCAGGTTGGAATTTCTGTAATAATCTAGATTAATATTCGTTAGCAGTTAAGGAATTTTATAGGTATCCATCACTTTTGTAATCTGTCAAGCAAACAACTGTTTCTGTGCCGCGGAAATTCCCAATGCGGTCAACGACCCGCCGAAAACAATTAATTTTACGCTACTCAAATGCAAGTGTCAAAAATGTCTTTTTTTCGTTCAAGTTTCCATAAAAATGTGAAAATATTTCTCACCAGTAGTTTATTGAACCCAGAGAAATTTTCTGTCCCTTACACATGTTCCACAACTTATCGTAGATAGAGATATCCTCGAAATCAGAATTTATGTCATTACGAAAGACGTTTCCGTATCTTTTTTCTTGTTTCACCAGGAATCTTAAAGAAAACACTAAAATGCGCCAAACATTATTATATAACTATACCTTGTAGCCAAATCATTATGACAATTTCAAAATAAATTTTATATGAAGTAACTCTTCCGTAGATGATGCTGACGTAAGATATCTGAATCTATATAAGAACGGAAAGTTAAATGTATACAGAGACTAATGAAGTATATCACTATCAAATAAGGGTAAACGAGTCGACCTGATGAACTTTGATTGTTGAATGATTGTGGGTGCTCGCATTATCAAAATGGCTACACTAATCAGTTATTTGAGAGCGAGTTTTCAAAGTATATAGAGAAGTGTTAAAGTATATAGAGTAGACTAGCAGGAAAAAATTTGGATCTGTGCGCAATCTGTGGTCATAAAAGGCTACTGAATAATCGAGCGGTGAGTCAAATGGGTAGATTTATTCAGTTCACACATTTCAGTATATATATATTCTCTCCATATAAACACCCTATAATAAGAAAAAACGATTAAAATGATCATCATAACTTTTTTGCCCAAACTACAACACACTTTTTAATACGGCTTTTGTAGCCAGAGAGCATTAATATTGATACTTTCTACCTTACTTTGCAATGTCTTTTTCATAAATAATTGTTTTTTAAATATAAAAAATTTGCCTTTTCCACTGTTCATTTCCCCATCATTTGTGCACTTATGGACCGACGCTAAATATTCGGATGCCCCAAATTCAATTAAATCAAAAACATCAAGTAATCGTTGAAATTTTACTACATGAAATTCGAAACAAATAATCAATTATATTTATTTTATATAAATCGAACACTACGCAGATTAAATCAAACAACAATGTCAATCAATCAACGTTTATTGGCGTAGTGATACCAACGCCGATGGTATGGCGTGATTAGATGGTGAAACGTTCGAAAGAAAATAAATATTTCTGCCTTCGGTGGGACCTGAACCCACGACCTTCCACTTGCCGGGCGGAGGCTCTACGCCAATAAACGTTGATGGATTGACATTGTTGTTTGATTTAATCTGCGTAGTGTTCGATTTATATAAAATAAATACATATGCTGCAACGTGCATTTCGATCAATTTAATACCAGTCTCTTTGCAATTTGGTTTAAATAGTAGTCTATGTACTACACCATTCTGCGAAATAACTGGCAACAATATATATACGTTCGTAAAGAGATTATATATTGTCCTTCGTAGCTCAGTGGGTAGAGCCTCCGCCCGGCAAGTGGAAGGTCGTGGGTTCAGGTCCCACCGAAGGCAGAAATATTTATTTTCTTTCGAACGTTTCACCATCTAATCACGCCATACCATCGGCGTCGGTATCACTACGCCAATAAACGTTGATTGTTTGACATTGTTGTTTGAATCAACTATATCTAACTAATATTGATATATCATATTTTACCAATACAATATTACATAAACTAATATCTAATATAAACTTTATTCCACTATAGACACACACACACACACACATATATATATATATATATTGCACAAATGTTATACGAGGATGATCAAGGTCGAAATTCATTTTGTATTGCTTATAATCAATAAAGGCAATACAGAGAGTTTCTTTCGTAATTTGTCTCAAACTTGATAATACTCCTATATACGAACCCCTCAAGCATGTTTCTTCCTAAAGATAGTATCGTAGGAAAGTTTGGGCATATGCTTCTTCCTACTTTAACATCATAATTCACACAACTTTGTGTATTTTTCCTTAAACACTACTGCCTGTATGAAACTTTCCTTGATTTCTCTTCAATAATATCTTGAACATTACTGAATTAAATGGAGTAGACATTTTGTTTCAATGATGACTATTACTGAAGGACTCGTTATAAATTTAAGTGTTTCTGTTTCTTCGCTAAATCGATGCCAAGAGCAAATCATAATTGAATGTAAGATAGATTTTAGATGTTCATTGAACAGTTAAAAAGTAGGTAAAATAAACAGAGAAACAAAAAATCCACTTATCAAAATTTAGAAATATATAAAAAGCTTTATTCCATTAAAATGTCATTAATACTTTATGTCATAAGCGTCAATAATTTTGAAAAGGTATTTGCATTATAAAAATGTACGTTCATCACGAATTTGTGCAGAAATGAGATGTTCATTTTACGAAATTTTTTTACTGTTTTGATTACTTTGTTTCAGCATCTTTTATTAGTTATATTAATGATCAACGTTTGTTGTCCCTTTACTGTGTACCTTTACTATTGTTGAAAATTCTGAATATCAGATCACTGCAACCAAACGTGTCTACTAGAATCCACTTTGTATGAGTATGCAATATGAGAATGGGTGTAAAAAAAACAAAAATTTAAAATAAACCTGCATTCTTTTAAGTTCCAATTGTCTACATACTATGCCACTTAGTACTTTGATAAAAAATTAGAATATTTTTCTTCCGGAAACTTACGAATGAAAAAAAAAAAAATCGAAATCTGGAAACGTAAAAGAATCATCTGAACCCATATAAATTCTTCTGCATCTTATTTTTTAATAACAAAAAGTGTCAAAAACATTGATGAAAATAGCGTTTCCCTTAATAGAAATAGTTGAAAACCAAACGAACAAAATTATCATTACATTTTCACCATATGTGCATTTATTAATGCATTTCCACCAGAAAAACATTTCCTTGCAGTCAAAAAGACTTATTTTCCTCATTATTGCCCCATTTTCTTCCTACTATGTATTAAAATGATCATTAATATGCTTAAAATTTGAAATTCAGAACACTTCTTTCCAGAAACGTTAAAATTATAAATTAGAGATACGACGACAAAGATAATGAAGATAGGAGCAGCAGACGATCCACCTGTAATGCTGCCACTCAACGAAAGTAGAAAAAAGAAGTAATTCAACGAGGTAAAGGAAAGTGGAGAAGCGTCGAGGGGAAGAACTTGAAAAAAAAAGGGAAACCGCAATGGCCTACATCCCAGGGCTGTGATAGGCTGCGCTACGGGGCTAACTAACCACCGACCCGTTCTCCACGGCCCACTGGGAGGTTAAAAACACAACACCCCTTGGCATTTGACCCTAAGACTTGGGTATTAAAAGCGAAACTCGATTCGGACATCACTGTTTTGTACGTTTTATCCCGTTACATACTCTTCTTGTCTCTTCGGGTCTCACATCAATTATTTTGTGCGTGCTATCTTATTCGCGGCCAGTGCTATATCAAATTTTCCGAATTAAGTTTTCTAGTTGGTTACTCGCTGCTATGGAGGATTAGTGAGAAGCATATAGTTCACCTGCAGTCATGAGTGTGAGTTTTGATTTTGGATTATTATTATAAAAGTATTAAAACTTAGCGATGAGAGAGTAAGAAATAAATGTCGCCAAAGCGTACATGCATAAATTGGCATACGATCCTTAAACCTGGGGGGTGTTTTTCATAATTAATATTCTTTTTTATACACTGGTAGCATTGGAGCAGAAATATCCTCACCCAACTATCTTTAATTCCTGCATTTCTAATTTATGACCTTTTAGTGTATATACAGAAAAGACACGGACTTTCAAATTCAGCTTTACTCATCTAAGGAAAATTTCGCTCCCCGTTATGTGAAATTAATTAATTCAATTTTTTTAAGAAGACTACAAAATCCCACCCATATGTAATATTTAAAGCTTTCGTGAAAATAAATTCATTTATCAGATTGGTGGTAATTAACTTTCATTTTGTTATTTATAAAACTTTTGAAGGATTACCTCCAATATACATAAAGTTTCAAAACTAATACGAAATCTTGAAGAATAGGGTTAAAAACTTTCAGAATAATATATAATTTATTGCAGTAATCACTGTAAATAAGTTTTGTAACCTCCTGAAACATTACCATTTATATTTTCTTAAAAAACAGTACTTCTATCTTTTTAATTACGGCGTTTTAATTACTCGTGGTAGACATTTATCTGATGTCTTCGTGCATTTTACATTACCCAAACCCCTTCATGCAGTGACTTCATTAAGAAACCATTCAGCAGTGGATAGATAATGGTTGAATACGATAAGGATGGTAATTATTCAAACTGTATATAATATTCAGCTCTCTAACGATTCTCATTAACCCTTATTTAAAGAAGATAATTGATCATTGTTGTTCGTTCGTTAGAGCGTTTTGCAATGGGCAAAATATTTTTGCTTTGTTTTTTATAGTGAAAATATCTGGGTATTTAATTAATATTGGATAGAGAAAAAGTGCGTCAAAAAAACTTTAAAGCAATTTAGAAGAGTATTTTACTTTTTATGTAAACTACTGGATAACATATATATATATACAGATATATGTTTAAATTTTAGTATAGAATAAAACCTTTCGAAATAATACTTATCCATTATGGAGGATTTTACTAAAGGGAAAATTTCGAAGGCCGATAACCTTTACAGCAAACTTTGACTACTTGCGATTTTTAAAAAGGAACACCTTATTGCCACTTCTTAGCATGACCCGATGTTCTGTGGCAAAAACCAACTTCAGGCGTTTCATATTCGCCATAACACCAATCGTAGGGATTTAAAAACTTAAAAATAGATTTCCTGAGACTAAAGATTAAAGATACATATTTATGTACGTTATCTCAGATAATAAAGGGCAAGGAGGGAATTTTATATGATAATATTCCGTAAACTGAATTTTTTTTAATTTGCGATAACTGTTCAATAAAACGTAATAATAATAATAGTAATAATAATAATTTTGAAATAACATTAAGCGATTAATCATTTCAATTTTTTATAAAAAAAATGTTCTACTGTTAAGTTTTGATGAAAAACGTTGAGCTGTGATGAATATCGAAGCGAATTTTACGAAATTTATTGCAAAACGAAATATTTTTATAAATTGGCGTTGCTATCAACAAATATGTCGGTAACTAAATCATGTATAAATATTTAAATATGCCTATATTACTGAAGTTACAAAAATTCCTCCTCTGCATAAACAAATAACTTGTAATATTAAAAACAAGGTAGCAAAATGCTCTGAAATGTTTCTGTGTGTATTTTAAGTTCTCTGTCATGTATCGTGGAAGTTCAGAAGAAATTTTGGAGGACAGTCATGAACGTAAAGCCACTTAATGCATAATTTTATTTATCAGCTGCTAATCGCTGCATGCCTACCCTGATCTTTGTCTAATAAGTGGCGTTATAACTAACAGCAAAAAGTGGTAGTAAGATCAAAAGGATAAGTTTTATGACGTCTTCAAGGACGCCTACCTTGGAAAACTAGGATAAAGGAAAGGCTGAAAGTTTGAAGACTCGCACCAAAAGAACACACTATTCATCGCACCATGAAGCCCAAACTTGATAATGATTTTCAATCGACGGAAGCAACTAAAAATCATCAAGCTCAGAAGAAAGCTCATAAGCCAAGGTCTTTCTGTCTCTGGACAAAGTCGCTTCTTCAATGAAATATTTAAATAAGTTATGATTACAAAGGGGATATCAAGGCCGACGCAAAAATTCTTGGACATCTAAGAAAAATTATTTTTAAAACCTCCCTTAACTGCAAACTCATATAGAATATGAGCATAAGAGCATATAACAGTAAGAACAGTAATTATATAATCATGGGCGGATTTACCATTTTGCCGCCCCTAGGCTATTTTTGCCGCCACTAGACTACTTTTTGCCACCCCAAGGCTACTTTCTGCCACCCCTTCCTACCCAACCACCTCAATCAATGATAGGAACATAAAAATTGCTACATTCAATATAATTCAAAAACTTTGTATTGACAATAAATATGTTGAAAAACAAACTCATAAATTGAAACATAAACATTAAACAATATTAACTTATATTGAAGTATTATCTCTTCTTTGTATATAATAAATCAAATTCAATTTTATTGAAATAAATTTTAATTTTAGCAAAAAATAAAAGCCTGTCGAACACCGGTATTTAAAGGAAGAAGAGCATGACGTCTAGCTGTCTTCTCGGTAAAACATCTGATTATATCATCGTATGGTATTGATTTTGTTATATCAGACTCAATACACAAAATTTTGCCGCCCTAGTCTATAGCCTAGTATAGCCTATTGGCTATGTTTATAATTTAAGGTTCGTTGGTCACACTGACGTACGCAGCGGAGGTTGATAGGGCCATAACTCCCCCTTACGAGCGTACGCATATGGTTCGCGGTATCATATTAGAAAAAGTTATTCGGAAATTGGAAGAGTGCGAAATGCCGCCTAGCTTTGATTGATAAGTTACAATGTCGTTTATAAGGAAAATTTGTTATTCTCCCAACATTCGATCCCATTTAATGATATCCTTTTAAAACGATATATCAGTATCAATTCACGATTAAGACAAGGAGAACCAAATATGTTAGTTCTTAACAGTATTTTGTCACTATAAAACGCTATTAATTCTTAAATTTTAATCAAATTCCTATTTGCACCTTTGGCTTTATTTTACGTTTAATATTATTTCACGTAACACTGCGAATAATAGTGATAAATAAGCAACATTTCCCGTGAATGACTATTTTGGATGCATCTGTATCCCAAAAAGGGAAAGGAAATGAACTCCATAATTAGTTATGTAAGATATTAATACCCTTCGCAGGATATTTTTTCTCCTATACTTGAAAAGCTCTAGATTGAGCTGCTTATACGTGGGTGTCGAAAATTAAGTATAATTATCAGTTAACCTTTAAAACGCAGTAACTAATCGCCATTCAATACTATTTCCTAAAGCAAATTTTAATGCAAATATTCAGATTAAACAACTATAATCAAAATAAAATTTCATTACTGCTTAACTAGAATTTAGTTCTAAAAATTTTTCGGTAACAGTAAACTCTTATTTTAAGCCTATTTTTCTTTGAGAAGATTACCAAAATTTGAATTTAGAATTCCATCGCTTATAGCATCATGAAAGAAATTACATACTAGGACCGAAAAGTAGAAACATATTTTCTTCTTGAAAATTAGTAGGATAGGAATTGTAAATTGGTTAGAGTTTCCATTATAAAAATATAATTACGTCATACAGTCTTCACGTTCATTGCAATTGCTGCACGTGAAAATATACAATTATTAAAATGACTACAGTTAAGTAATTTGGACCATGTATGCTTCCTAGAAGCTCCATGACAACGACCACAAATTTAGATAGCTAGGTTCGATTGCCAGAAAGCTTGGTCTTATATAAACAATCGTGATTCTGAGATTCACTTCACTGATACATCCTTGATGTCCCTCTGCACATGCTTAAGACGTACAAATACAAACAATTATATCATCTAGAATACATTGGGGGAGGTATTAGGAGATGACCATCATCATGAAGATAAAAAACGTTTCTCATTATTTAATTCATCATCAGAAATCTTTATTTTGGTAATAAGTTTATGGTAATAAGTTATGCAGAATTGCACCACTAAGTACTTATTTCGTAAGAATATTTAAGACCTTTTTGAAAAATGGATGATTTTAAAAAGTTTCAATTTAAAACCTGAGGTATAATAAAGAACAAATACATTATAAGATAATTTCCGGGTAAAGTTTTGTAATCGTTATATAAAATCATCGTTTGATGTTAACATATGGGTAAAGTTGAGCTAAATACCATCCCCAGTTAATTCAAAGTGAAAGAGGGAAGAGAATTTTTTGTAGTCTATATGAAGTCGTGTTTTTTCAATATATTGCTCAATTTTACAAATTGAATATTTTCACCATTTAAAGTTCGGTATAAATTTTCGGCTCTAAAAATTGTTTCTCACAGTACTTAAAATAAACCAGTTAAAGTTTAGTTCTATAGAAATATATACTTTAGGTATCCTTTCGAAACTAGATTGTCAAAACGATCATAAAAGGTGAGTCCGGCTATAATTAAACATCATTTAGAATCAATTTCAAATTATAGCTTTTCTCACTGTGGTTTTCCCATTGTCTGTTTCCCACAGTTGGTAAACAAAAATGATAGAAATCTACAGCTCAACAGAATTTCGACCCATGCTAATAATTAACTCCTTCGCAAAGATAAATCGGAGCGTACTCACAACAAGCTAAACAGCCTTGAAATATGTAAAAAGTGCTACAATAATATTGCTTTGGGAAAGGAACCCACTTCCAATGAAACCGATTGCTCTTCCACCCCTAGGCAACGTTTTTTATTAGTTGTACCATTTACTCATAGTGCTATCTCTCCACAGGAGGGAAGCCTTGACACCCCCACCCTTATTAGTGCTCTGAAACTGACTAGCGTACGCGTAACCAACTGTGCCAAGGTCTTCAACATCGTTAAAACCCTAAAAAGAACAAAAACGATCTTCAGTAGATTAATATTTATCCTGTTCAGCACCTATGCGTGAGCTATTTGTTTACATCGTTTCCTTGTTTAAGACATTACTATGATAGACATGTTAGACTTCAAAATAAATGCATATTACTTGCTGCCCCAGATGAATGATATCATTCTTGACTTTTGTATACTTAGGTAAAGCAGCATATTGTGAATTTTGACGCTTATCCGCATGGGGGTGATGAAAAAATTTTCGAATAAGGAAATTGATAGTTTATAAGTTTAACCACTAAATTGAAAAGTCTAACTCAAATAAATGTATTTCGATTTTACTGGTTAGATTTCTAATAAACGATGTGGTTTACTTTTCTATTATTGGTGTATCGAGACAACAGAAAAAGACCAGTGCTCTTTAAACAAGTCACTAACAATCTTTTAGGACCCGCAAAATAGGCAATAATTGAAGATGAATTACATAAATAATAACAAAGGCTAGAGAAAGAAGGGGAGGGATCCATATATTAGCAATCCTAAGTGGTCTATGTAGGGTTCCACTCTTCACAAACGCCGTGCGGTGGTAACGCGTTCGCCTAGTGCGCCGTTATTCCGGAATTTACTCCCAGCAGTGCAAAGAACGCTTACTCAGAGATCTCATAAAGATCGCACTGCTCACTGTAGTCCGGGGTTTGGTTCCCTAGGCCTTAAGAGGTTCGGATTCCTCGGAAAACAGTAGGTCCCGGCGCAGCATGACCACTGTAGTCTTTGAGCCGTAAAACCACAAGCAAAAAACTCTTAATAAACAGTTATTTCGACACTGTCAAGTAAAGCAGAATGCCTTCACTTGACAAAGGGAGCAGTTGGCTCCCGAAACGTCGTGTTTTTAAACCTTACGCCAGTGTCGAAATAACTGTTTGTTATGGAATCTCCTGGTGAAACTCTGTATTGTTTCGTTAGGTTTCACTCTTCTTCACCATAAGCGTTCGAGATACAGTCTGAAATACCCAGACAAAAGCCACTGCTGGACATAAGCAGTTACTGTAATTGAAAAAACTGTTGAACAAGCACTAGCTCCTCAAACTCATAAATATTTCCAGTACTTCTACGAAGACAATTATAGGCATTGTGTAGTACTTAAACTATGTTTGATAAATGCAATATAAAATTATAATTTAAGATTAAAATTTAATACTTTTATCCACGTCTATTACGACAAACTATTAATGTCCCTCCTATACTTCTTATGAATAAATTTCTGCAAGTCTTGTCTGAAAATGAAACCCAAGTTTATGTCATTTTATCAAAATTCTACATCCGTGGAACTTGTCATTTTCACTGCAATGAACACGAATTTACTATTTGAAAATAAATTAAGAGTCTCATCTCATATACTTTTTTAAACCCGCTGAAAAGAAATATCCATTCAAATCAGCGACCCTCAATGTTGTAATATCAATAATATCACTCATTTCGTTTTAATTTATTTTGAAAAGAACTGAGTTATATGGTATTTAATAATTTTCTAAAATGTGCGCTAATATAATAAAAATTGTCGTCATGTAAATACAGGTCTGTTATTCATAAAATTTAATTATGATAATAATTTAAAAACAAAATTAATAAGTTAATTTTCTATTGTCTTTGAGAAAATATTTTTTTTATTTTTCCTGAATAAAAAATCTGACATGAATCTATTCAAGAAAAAACACAATGACATATATAATATTTTTTAATTCAACTCCTTATAGCCCATGAATAGCGTTTTTATAAACTAAACTTTAACATGGCCTAACTTCATACCAAACTAACTGCACGATACACTTCAATGTCAGTATAAAACTATGTTTTAAGCCGGCATAAAAGATGAGTGCTCTGCAATATTTTCACTTTTCCATCATAGATCTCATAAACTATCGCCCAGAATTATCGTCTGTATACTGTATATTGTTTTATATTAAATACCTACAATAACTAAATGTATTCAAATATATATTTTATCTATATATCTACAAGAACATCAAACATGATTTGTGAGCAGCCATAAGAATACATCAAAATAAACGAGTATAAGTGCATGATTGTATAAGTAAAATAAATATAATTTTTCGCACCAGATTCGTATGTTGTAAGAAAGATGGACGTATCAGTAAGGTAAAATAACTTCCTACTTAACATATTGTTAACTGGTTACATATTAACTCACACACTTGCACACTAGTCGTTGCTAAGCAGTGACGAGTTCGTTTAGGGAGTTGATAAAAGTGTGATATCACAAACACTGCAAATTTTAAAACATATTTTTAGTTTTGTTTTTTTTAAACCTTTTTTTTTAATTGACTCGACAAGTGTTGGCTTAAAAAAAAAAAGAAAGAAAACGCACTAACTTATACAATATGGGATCAGGTATGAATTATTAATCTACCTGATGTATTTGAGGGAAGAAATTTCATGCTACAATATTATACAACTAGCTATTTTACAACAGCCATATTATATATATTGAAGCTATATGAACAGGCTCAGCATGTTTGCATTTGTGGGAGCCGAAAGTACGTTAATCCAAGACTATGACGTCTTACAATATGTCGAATAACCACTTGCATTTTCTCGATAACAGCACTCCCTTTAAGTAATGCGTTATGTAGCGTGTGACAGAAGTGGAGGGGGGGGGGGGATTGGTTAAGTGTGACATTTTATGACAGAGGAGGGGGAGGGGGTCAAAAATGTTCAAAAAAAAAGTGTGACACCATTTATGGACAGTCCCTTGGGAATAAAATTTTTAAGTAATTCTTTTACTGTTACATGCATTCAGGTAGTCCTCGCTTTGCCCAGTAGTGCGGAACAGTAAAAATAACCGCATTAGTGAAGTTTGCACTTCATACAATTACTCATAGTCATCGTGCATGGGCAGATTTACCATTTTATCGCTCCTAGGCTACTTTTTTGACGTCCAATGCTACTTTTTTACCGCCCCTTCCTATCCGCCCCACCCCCAATCAGCAGTAGGAACATAAAAATTGTTACATTCAATATACGCCAAAAAAGTTTATATTAACAGTAAAAATGTTGAAAAACAAACTCATAAATTGAAACGTAACAATAAACAATATTAACTTATATTGAAGTATTATTTCTTTTTGGTATATAATAAATCAAATTCAATTTTATTGAAATAAATTTTAATTTTATCAAAAAATAAAAGTCTATTGAACACTGGTATTTAAATGGAAAGCATGACGTCTAGCTTTCTTCTCGGCAAAACATCTGACAAGGGGAACCCACAGTGAGTGCCCCCGCCGATTTTGAAGATTTTTTTTTTTTTTGCTGAAAGTAGAGCCAAAATAAAGAAATACGTGTTTCGGCATTCGTGCCAATGCGGCATATTTTCGGAGATGTGAATTTTTAATGATTTTACATACTATATATGAGCTTTAAACACAACGTTCTCTGCAAGCCAAAAATTATAACTGTGAAAAATAGTAGCACAGAATTAAATATGTAAATATGAATTTTATTAAAGTAAGTTTATGAACAAAATCCGATTGTAAGCAAAATATTTTTACTAATAAAAATATATAAATAAATACATAAAAAGGATACATTAAAAAAAAAATGTAATCGATTTCCCCGGGCATCGAACACAAAAACACGGCGCGAAGAGCCGACAACTTACCGCCCAAGCTACAGGTTGGCCTGCAGAGGGCGTTGTGTTTTAAGCTCATATATCGGATGCAAAATCTTTAAAAATCCATGTCTCTGGAAATAAGCCGCATTGGCACGAATGCCGAGACACGTATTTCCTTATTTTGGCTATACTTTCATCAAAAAATTTCATCAAAATCGGCGGGGCACTCACTGTGGATTTCCTTTGTGAGTATATATCATCGTATAGTATTGATTTTGTTATATCAAACTCAATGCACAAACTTTTGCCACCCAAATCTTTAGCCTAGTATAGCCTATTGGGGAATATGGCACTGTCATCGTAGTAACTAGAATTTGAACTATTTTGTTGAGGAACTGGTGGTATTTAACTGAGCCATGGTCACTGAAATTCGTGTGTCGGAACCGTGAGAGAAAAAAAAGCCCTTATAATAAATATTTCAAAGTCTTGATTTCAAATGCCGAAAATTTAAAACATGATATTTAATATATACATATTTAATTCAAAATAACTAAAACATATTACATTTTAAAAACTGTTTATTTTTACTTTTTGGTACTGTTAGAAATAAGATCTCAAATAACAATAGAAATATAATGAAATCTCACCTCATTGAATTGCTTTCATTGCCATAAAATCTTTGTCCTAACGTTAATTACCAAAAAAAATAATAATAATAGTAATAAAAGCAGTTTTCCTTTTTACGAAATTGTTCCAAATCTTCCAAAGTCGGGCAATCAGAAATTTAGCTAACAGATGAAGATGGTCTTTTAATAGTTTTCCTTTCAGAAAACGATTGTCCATTCATCTAACAGTTCTGCAATTAGACCGTCATTTTATGTAATGCAAAAAAAAAGAAAAAAAAAAAGCTGTTCCTTAGCTTTTCCCCCGTCTTAGAATTCGAAAGCGTGTTACGTCAGACACATATCAGATAAATTATGCAAATGTCATACTTCACCTTCACCCCCAATCGCTTTTCTAACTGAGCTTGCGTAAATCAAAAAAAACCTCAAAACATTATGTAATGTTTATTTTTTAGGAATCTACGTGTTTATTACTCCGTGTAAAAAGTTTCTTCGTATTAAAATTTAAACACACACACACATATATATATACTATACGTCACAGGACTGACAAATCTTGTTTTGCTGTCAACTGAGTAAGAGCAAGTAAAGCAAAAGGGTTTTGCAGAAGATACAATATTAATGAACAGTTCAGACACACATGAAGGCTAGAAAGAACGATGAAATATTCCATTTACATATGAGAACAAGCAGCTGAGCGTTTAGAATGAATGTTCTGTAATTTTTGTATGAAGTAAGTTATTAAAATCTAGTGTGTTGTGCAAATTTCTAATTTTTTTTGTCCCAATACTAAATTGTTTAAACAAGTTATGGAATGTCCTTCATATATTTCATAAAGAAAAAAATGTTTTAAGTGTTTAATTACTATTTGTATGCTATGTGGCGCCATCTCGTGAGATAGAATATCAACTTTTCTATCACTTGATACTGCGAGTACAAGACAACATAGCGATTTTTTATTTTTTTATTTTTAATTGAAACATTTTCGATTATTCAAAATTCGTAATTGTTCCGATTTCATTAAAAGAAACGCGGGTATAAAGTTTTATAGTAGTTTTGCTGCCACTCAATACTCCCCACCACATATTTTAACATTATATATTATATTAGGGGCTCTTTTACCTCCATGTTACCCTATATATACTCCATCCTATTTTTTTAACCATTGAAACAGTTGCTCATGCATAGTTCAAAGAACTTTTTTAACAGTAATATGAATTATAAGAGAAACTGTTGCATTTTTTGATACTTAATATATGAATGCAAGAGAATTACTGATCTGTACGTAGAATAGGATATGTCAATTATTTAAAAATAATACGCTATTTAAGCTAATGATCAGGGCTCGACAAATTGCGACATACCATATTCGGCACACGCCATAACAGTACTCGCCGCCTCAAAAAGAAAACGAGATATCTTACTCGCCCCTTGTTAAAATCTAGTCGCAAATGCCGACCAGGTCACCTGAATCGTCGAGTCCTATTAATATCCAATACAAAATAATGAATGAGTGAAGTTGTCATTAACTTGCATGGTTATTTGCTTGTATTTATATGTTTTAAGACTTCTTGATGTTTAATTTGGTGCAGTATAATTACCAGAGGACATTTTATTTAAATGTATTAACTAATATTTTAAAAAATTGTTTTTAATTAAAACATAATTGTATATGATTATTTAATTGTAATTATATATCAGAATATATGGTCACAATTTCCATTTTCAGGAAGTCGAATTAAAACTAATTAAACTTAGCAAAGCTTTTAAAGTTTTCTGGTTTCATGCAAATGTTTTTTGATAACTAAAGCATTTATAAAATTACAGAGTAAAATATCCATGTCAATGTTATCAAATAAATGTATCTATAGTTTTTGCCGCCCTTATCAGCTTATGTCACTAATCAGAAAATAATGAAACGGAAAAATGAAGTTGGTTTCTCCATGAAATAAAGGGAAACGGAGAGCTGCTTGAGAACACAGAGCTTATAGAGAAACAGCTGCTCCCACTAGCGTCTATCCTAGTCGTGAATGGCAGCTTTCCAAAGGCTCTGGTAACTTGTCTTACTCAGTTTTAAGATTTCGCTTATTCGTCATTGGCACTATTTTGCGCTCATAAACAATGCCAAGATTATCTGAGAGTGATGCACTTGTAAGGTGTGAAGAAAATGTATCGATTGGTCTTTAAACCTATTTTGAGCTCATTTTTTAAACGTCGTTTAGCCTCACACAAAACGTTCCTTATTTTGAATAAATTTGAAAAACAAACCTGTTTTATCAAAGAGCGGTAGCTTTTACTCAGTTTTATGCACATAAATCGATTAATAATAAAGTAATCAACGTTTGACAAATTTAACCCAATTTACTTTAGAATTTCGCTAAAATACGTTTAGTGGAACAGTACTTGTATTTTCAATAATTATATTCGATGATATATCTTGGACTATTTTTACAAATTAATACCGAGATTATATAGCCAGACTTTACAATAATTACTAAAATTTCACCACATGTCGGCATATGAAAAAAACTATGCGAAGTTAAAATTAATACAATCTACAAGATTAAAGGACGCTAAGAAAATAAATTCATTAAACTAAAAAGTTTAACGTTAGTAAAGTGAAGAGATTGGGGGAAAATGTAAAGATATAAGAAAATAAAAGTTTCCACAACGTTTCAAGAACTACTGTTCTCTCTAACACATAAGCAAAGTTTCATTTTCCAAACTCTTATTTTTCAACGATGAGGTGTGGCAATGGTATTGTTTCTACGTCTAAAAGAATTCTCGTACATAAGTTCCTTTTCAGTTAATTCACGAATAATGCAATTATCACTGGGGTAATAATGAAGCATAGAAGCACATATAAATAGTAGCATCTGCTTATCCTAAAAAATAACCAATGATCTTGACCAAAATAACAGTCACTGTGTGCAATATATATCTTAAATACAAGTATAATAAAAAATTGAACTATATATAAAATGACTCAATTTATGTGGTGTATTTTAAAAATGTTTATAACATTATATCATAAAACCAAATAGGGTTCCATTTAATTATGGATATTCTCGGCTATCACAAATTCAGCAACCTGGATATAGAAGGGAAAATGGATTAGTACCAGTAAACTCAAAGTGAGATACCCTGAGAATTATATATTAAAA
>QLNU02015360.1:262642527-262666194 GCA_006491805.2 Dysdera silvatica | reverse complement strand
CCACCACCACCACCTACATATCCTCCTCGACCTCCCCCTCCTCCACCTACACGACCACCAACACGTCCACCTAGACCTCCCCCACCACCTCCTACAAGACCTCCTGTGAGACCTCCCCCCACATATCCACCCAGACCACCACCACCTCCCGTAACTCGACCCCCAAGACCCCCACCACCACCACCCACATATCCCCCAAGACCGCCTCCACCTCCAGTGACACGACCACCACGACCTCCCCAACCTCCACCTACACGACCACCAAGGCCTCCTCCGCCACCACCAACACGTCCACCTAGACCTCCCCCACCACCTCCTACAAGACCTCCTGTGAGACCTCCACCTACATATCCACCCAGACCACCACCACCTCCCGTAACTCGACCCCCAAGACCCTCACCACCACCACCCACATATCCCCCAAGACCGCCTCCACCTCCTACGCGACCACCAAGGCCGCCTTCGCCACCACCAACACGTCCACCGAGACCCCCTCCACCTCCAGTGACACGACCCCCACGACCTCCCCCACCACCACCCACATATCCACCAAGACCTCCTCCGCCTCCAGTAACACGACCCCCGACCTCCACCACCACCACCCACGCCCCACCCACGAGACCCCCCTCCGCACACCAGTGACCCGACCCCACGACCTCCCCACCACCACCCACCTTATCCACCACAGACCTCCTCCTTGCTCCAGTAACCACGACCCCGACCTCCCCACCACCACCCCTTATCCCACGAGACCTCCCTCCCGCCTCCAGTATTTCGGCCCCCCATGACCTCCTCACCACCACCCATATCCACGGGGCCTCCCCTCCGCCTCCCAGTGACTCGGCCCCGACCTCCTCCCACCTCCCGAGTGGCCCCGACCTCCCACCCCCACACCACCCTTGTCCCAGGGGCCTCCTCTCCACCTCCCATTACCCTGACCCCCGGGCCACCCCACCACCTGTATCCCCCAAGACCTCCCTCCACCTCCCGGTAACACGGCCACCACGACCTTCTCCCCCACCACGCTGTGACCTCCTGTAAGACCTCCACCACCTACACGACCACCAACTTATCCACCCAAACCTCCCCCAACCCGACCACCTCAACCTCCAACTAGACCCCCTCCAACAAGGCCTCCAGTTAGACCACCGCCTACGCGGCCACCAACAAGGCCTCCAGTTAGGCCTCCACCACCTACACGACCACCTCAGCCCCCAACTAGACCCCCTCCAACAAGGCCTCCAGTTAGACCACCGCCTACGCGGCCACCAACAAGGCCTCCAGTTAGGCCACCACCCCCTACACGACCACCTCAACCACCAACTCATCCACCAAGACCTCCTCCAACTCGACCACCTCAACCTCCAACAAGACCACCAGTTAGACCTCCACCACCAACAAGACCACCAGTTAGACCTCCACCACCAACAAGACCACCAGTTAGACCACCACTAGAAGACGATTGCGTCTCAGAAGGTCCTCCAGTATCAGTACCTAGGCCAGATAGACCACTAGCAGATGGATCTATGCCTCCATGTGCTCTCACAGGCAAAAACTTCTGTATCCTTACTGACGACTATCCTGCGTAAGTGTCTTTTTAATGTTATCTTTCTTTTTCTCTCCGATACTTTATTTTGAGCTTATTAATTTTAATTGCGTCACATATTTACATTTCTAACAAAGGAAACAAATAATATAATGACGCCTTAAAAAATAGGTAAGCATTTTAATTTTGGTGGAAGAAATGGTAACCTATATCATTAACTTCCGCATAGGCATCAGTAGTTATTTTATATTGTAGAACAAAAATAAAAATTTATCTCTTATGCCTATGCTCAAAATTTGGACAGATAAAATTATACATTTGATGACGGTTCAAAGGGTAAAAGTTATAAAATAGAATTTGGAAAGTATGGGTACTAAAATATATTTTATTCAAGCTCTAAGCATAATTTTGAATTGAATAAAACTATATACAGTGAAACCCCTCAATAGCGGTCATTCGCCGGACAGAAAAGTTTGGCTGTAAAAGAGAGGTCGTTCTGGAGTAAATGAAATATTGCATTTAAATACTTCATTCCGAAACTTGTGTATTTTAAGCACATAAGACAATATTAAGTTAACGAATGTAAGCATCCATTGAATATATGTTTATTTAAGCATGCTACACAAATCGCGGAAACAATCACGTACATGTTTAATTGTTCTGAGAAAGACCACCCCCACCACAAACCAATGACTTTCGAACAGTTATGGTTTATGTTTTTTATGGGCCCTAGGCTGAAAGAATTGAATGGATCCCTAAAGAATGTTACTCTTTGGCTATTCAATCAGTAACTCATCAGTTTATTTTTTTCACGAATTCATTTTCTTCAATAATTCATTATCTTCAATGGTTTATTATCTTCAATAATTCATTACCTTCAATGGTTCGTAATCTTCAATAGCTCATTATCTTCAATAGTTCATTATCTTCAAAAGTTCATTCACGTTTAGCAGTAATACACATTTCTTGGACATTTGTAAATAAACAAGATTAAAATAACGCTTAAATTTTAATAACACAAGACTCCTTAGTGATTCCTGCGAGGTTCCAAAATGGCGGAGCCTTAGACCCGGACCAACTTGGCCTATGCGCAGCAACGTAGAGTTTTCAAAATTATTAGTGGGGATATGAAAAGCACATAATATATACATTTATACATTACACTATATGTAACATTCCAATTTCTTTCAAATTACTGGGGAGGGGTGGAGTCTCGGGTCCCACACGCCCATATAATTCAGTGCCTATGCCTATACGCAAATCTAACACTACTTCTGAAAAACTCGATAATTTTCATTTCGACAGTTCGCAAGAAGATTTTACTATAAGGTTAAAAATGCTTCTCAGTTACTAGTTTGTGGTTAAACAATGGTTAGTTCTAAGTTACACATTAATATGCACGGAACATCCACCCCCACCCCTTCTGCTTATCGGGTGTAGCTCGTTGCCTTTCTTTATTTCTTAGAAATGTCATTACCATATACGCATACATACCTAATATATTTCGAATTTGTAAATTTAACTACTGTCATTTCACCATATTTATTAGCTATTTTTGCTGCAGCCGCATGCTTGGTCAATATTGTACTTAGTTAATTTAGAATGAGGTATCATTCCATCATATATTGTACATTTCTATTATCTATTCGCCTATATATATAGACAACCACATTTGCTCTCCGCGAAACATATTAGTACCTATTTACTCTACACAAAGAATTCAAATACATTCACCCTTTGCTATGCATTTAGCCTCAGAGATTTGACAAAAAAAAAGTAATTCAGTTCACTTAAACGAACTATGCGTTCGCTTTCTCCTTTTAATTGAACAGAACAGTGTAAGTTCAGTCTTGTCTCAAACCCACGAAGTTCTACTGCATGATTGTCAAGTCGCGTCTTTATAACAGATACGAATTTCCCTATTTAGAATCTACGTAGACTACAAAATCACCGTCGTTATAGCAGGTTTTGTCGTTACAACCGATATATTTAGCAAGGAGTAGAATAGGAAACTAAACTTATTGTAAAAATTCTTTTGTTATATGCGGGTGATCGTTATAATCGGCGTCGTTACAAACGATTTCCAGTGTATTATAATCTGTATATTGACAGATGATTAAATGCACTACTTAAATATGTTATTAGAAAGATGATTTAATAAAAATTACGTCACAGAACTTATTCATATTTGTTCTGAACTTAATCTATAATAATTTACAATCACATTAATTACTTATGCAGAACACTGCTTTTAATTTAAATGAATAATTTAACCTTATATTTTGCTCATAATAATAACAAGGTAGCAAAATAAACATATAATCTTTTTCTTTGTTACTCTGAATTAAATTTCTTAATGAAAAAAGTTAGGCATATCTTGTGATGTGATGTCTAGAATCATTTGCACTACATTGGCTCCAGGTTTGAATCCTGAATAAGACAGCATTTTGTTAGTGCAAGCCTTGTAGTTTCCACCTAAGCGACTATGAATATAAAAGTAAGAAAATCGATCAACATTTTCACCATACATACATATCAAACACCGCCTTCGTTCGATCCAAATATACGTGATAAAATACAGTACGAAAGTATAGTTTTAGTAAGTAAAGTTCAAATCAAATCAAACAATTTTTATTTATTTGTCACAATGGTTGTAGCAACTTTCCATTTCACTTAGAAAATACATATATAAACAATAACACACACACTGCAATTCAATAAACCACAAATAACCACAATCCATCGTGACGGGTCACCAGTAAAAATCATACGATTTAACAGGCTGAGGACCCTAACAATTTAATGGCGCAAAATCACCTCTTAGCAAATAATCTAATATTTTTTTTTCTAAATAGATTAATATTATTTATGTCGTTAAGAGTGTTTGTATTTTATTCCAACTCCTTAAGCCCGAATATTCAATGTCCTTGTTATAAAATTCCGTTCTAATTTTTGGTAGTCTATATTGACCTTTTCTCTGGAAGCTCGATTGTTTCCATAATCTATTAATTCAATATTCTCTATATATTTATTTCCTTTTATTCTTTTGAACATTATTTTTAATATACTATAATCATATATCTTATCTATTAGTCGAATACCATATTTGCTAAACAATATAATTTGATTTAAACTTTTAGTTTTTTCAATTATTTTTATAAATTTAATCTGTAGCGATTTAATTAGTCTGGTATTTTTCTTATTTAGATTTTCCCAAATGCTATTACAATAGGTCAAGTGACTGTATATAAATGGATAATATAAACCCAGTAATATATCTCCGGGGACTGTTCGCGACAATTTTCTCAAAATCCCTATTCCCAAACTCACCTCCTTTTCTACTCTTTCTGTCTGCCTATTCCAATTCAAGTCCTTTGTCAATGCCACCCCCAAAAAATCAATTTCCTTAAAAATTTTAATTTATTTCTCATTTAAATAAAAAAATTCTGAATTTTCTATTTTAATTTCTTATTTTTTGTACAAAAGATTAATATTTTTGTTTTTGATTCATTTATTTTCATTTTATTTAGTTTAAACCAAGTTCAAATTTTTTAATTACTTCATGACCGGTTCTAGTTAACTCATATTTGTTCTACCCTCAATAAACACACTTGTATCATCTGCATATAATGTTAAATAACCATTGTTAGATATTTGCACTCTATAATTTATATACAATAAAAACAGGAGGGGACCAAGAATGAACCCCTGGGGAACAACATATTTATTTTTAAGTGAAACATATATTATATAATTAATACGTACTATTTGCTGCCTTTCTTGAAGATAGGCATTTAGAATATTGTTAATTTTGCCTCTCATACCATAATGTGATAATGTGTCTAATAATATGTTCATATTAATTACGTCAAACCCCTTGCTTAAATCGAAAAAAATCCCATACCAATAAAGCCATTTTCAAGAGATTTTTGTATTTTTGTTATTATATTTATCAAGGCAGTTTCCTTAGTTAACTATATATTAGTTAGTTTTAAAATCCCCCATAATGAGCTTGTATGTTGTTTCCCCTTGGTGTGTAACTTTTTCTATATATATATTGATTAAAATGAATAGTTAGCGAGCTATTACTTACAGAAAGGAATTAAGAGAAAAGAGGTACTTAATAGTCAAAACAAACAATAATTGGTCCTCCAGCGCTAATTAATGCAGCTTAATGAAACCATTATTATCAATAGCAAAATTCTAGTATGATTGTGACATGTAGTACCTTCTAATGTAATATGTATAAATATACAACACTTAAATGTATATTAATTTAGACAAAGTTAAAGTAGTAAAGTAATATAACACAAGGTAGTAAAACCAAGCAAATTAAAATAGTGAAACAGCTTAGAATAAAAACTGAAATTATAGTAGTTAAAAGCAAAGAGGAGTAAAAGATTAAACAATACCAAGAATTTTGTTCTTCATTAGGGACCGCACAAAATCCCTGTTATTGGTTTGGTTTTCCTGACCACAATAAATGAGATTTGTGATCAATACTAAATGAACCAATATTGATCAAAAATTTACAAAAGTAAATGCAACTTACTCCTTAAAAGAAGCCTGGAATCTAATTTCAAAAATCAGCAAACACATGACATCATTTTAGACCGGCTTAAATTCAAGCTAGGTATACAGAAAGTGGAAACATGTGTAAAGCACATTGACACTACAGAAAAGCATTACATCATCTTCAAGTTCTCTAGTAAATTTTTTGATTCAATACCTCTGGCTAAACTAATTAAGTCAGTTTCCGAATTTTTTCCAAACGATCTTAAAGATTTTGTCATTCGACCTTTATTTAGTTACACACCTCCAATTGGAAAATTGATTTGTAACTACAAAAAAGTCCTGTTTGAAGACAGTAGCAAGATCTCTTGTCCCTGTACTCGAAAAGTATACCTAAAATTTGTGGACCCACATCATGGACACATTGTCACAGGTCATCTTAATGGAATAGCCTCTGAAGATCTGAAAACTCTACTAGAAAAGGGATCAAAATTTAGGATGGCGGTGAACAAAGGCAGAACAGCATTTTCACAGCATATTCATGCTGACATCTAAAAATTCTGTTATGATATTGCCATTAAAATGAACGTTCGATGGACAACAGAAATTCTGAACTGGATTCCAAGAGACCACCGAAGACCTAGAAAACGTCCTCAAACTAGATGGGTGGATGAAATAAGAAAACAGGTTGGGGTGACGTGGAAGCGAATTGCTCAGGATAGACTTGTGTGGAAAGCATTTGGAGAGACCTTCATCCAGCAGTGGATAGATAATGGTTGAATATGATGATGATATATATATATATATGTGTGTGTATATATATAGGTGTGTGTATGTTTATGCATATGCGCATATATATGTCTTTATTTTGATTGCACACTTCTGGGTCTATTATGAGTGCAAAGAAAAAAATTGTTTATTTTGAATATATAAGTTTATTTAAACTTATATTTTTACTAGTTAATAATTAAGTGTTTATCTTGAGTGTGACATATTCATGTAAAACTTTTTACAATTTTTGGTATAATTAATGAATTTTCTCACTTCATCATCTTCTCTATTCATGTTAATTGAACCTTTACACTTTAATCACTTTCAATAGCTCTATCTACTTGTAAGTTGGCTTTTGGGCCGCTTACAACAATTGAGATTGTTCTCAGTATTAATAAAGAGACCCTTCTAAATTACTAAAATATTGTTAAACTAATTATATTCTGGGTTTATACTGTTTTTAGCTAAGTTTTGGTCAATGCTGGTTTATTCAGTATTAATCACTAATCTTAATTGTTGTAGTCAGAAAAAGCAAACCAATAACAGGGATTTTGTGCGGTCTCTGATGAAGAACAAAATTCTTGGTATTGTTTAATCTTTTACTCCTCTTCACTTTTTACTACTACAATTTCAGTTTTTACTACTTTAATTTACTTGGTTTGACTACCTAGTGTTATATTACTTTTCTACTTTAACTTTGTCTAAATTAATATATGCTTAAGTGTAGTGTATGTATATTACATTAGAAGGTACATGTCACAATCATACTACAATTTTGCTATATATATATATATATATATATATATATAGAGAGAGAGAGAGAGAGAGAGAGAGAGAGAGGTTTCAAATATAGTAAATTTAGAATTGGAGAAAAGAATAATAAAGAAAAATATAAAGAAGAAATAAATGTGTAATTATCTAAGTCTAGCGCTCATTGAGCCACTGCTATATAATGGATAAGTTATAGTGAAAAATAGCAAATGCATATATAAGACGAATAATGCATATAAAAAAAATCAGAGCGAATTAGATGAATAAATTTGGATAGGATTAAGGTAAGAGAAAAGATTAATAGAAAATACAATATTCAAACATATACATATATAAACATACAAATATATATATACATACAAATATATATTAGCATACAAATATATATATACAAATAATATATACAATATAGGAACATTAAACGTAAAATTAATAAAATAGAAAATCATACGTAGATACATTTGATACATGCAAAATAGAAATATATAGAGGTGTAAAAAATAATATAAATATACAAACGCTTTTCGAAAATGGTTTATGCTCAAATAGTGGAAACAGAGCCGAATATTTTCAAAAAAAATATCATATCAATATGACTAAGATCCACAAGCAAATTGATGAACTAAAGAAACTTTTCATCATTACTAGTGTTGACAAAGCGAACGGAAATTTCGCCATAGTTCGCAAAAAACTTTATCATCAAATTATCTATCAAGAACTTAGAAGTTCTACCACCTATAAGCTCTACAATTACAATTTGTCCACTACTACCAAGAAGATTATTGCCTTTAACAAACTTTTCAAAACCAAACATCATACTACCCAATATCCCTTTATCTTCGCAAGTGTTAAGTTTCACAAAAATACCGTTAAATTTCGCATTATTACCAACGGGATTAATTGTTGCAATAATTCTGTTAATTACATCCTTTTCGATGTATTAAAAATCTTCGCCCGTGACATCACAGAATCCAAAGAGAATTGCATCTTCATCAATAATAACGTATCTATAATTCAATATCTAAACAACCATGCTTACATTAATGATCTCAGTACATACGACTTCGAGAACTTATTCCCAAGCATACCATTTGAAAAGTTGGAAAACGTTCTAAACACCTACTTCGTTAAATGTCAACACCTTCTTAAAGGCATTGAGGGAGAATACTGTCAAAACTTGCCAAAACTTGCCATCTGCAATAATTTTATCTATAATGGCAAGCACGTATATAAACAAATTTGTGGCATTCTACAAGGAACGTGCTACTCATCACTCGCTGCGAATTTATTCTTACACCATTACGAAAAAAATAGACCTGAGTACCTATGCAATGTATATAGATACATTGCTGACATTATTGCCTTTAACAACCAAATGTTTGAAGAAAATTTCCAATATATCTACCCCAGTGAATTAAAATTAGCAGAAACGTCCGTTCAAAACAATTCTATTCACTTCCTGGACATCGACATAAAAATCACTGATAAGAATAAATTAACAAGCATCATTTACGACAAAAAGATGGACTTCACCTTCCAAGTTAACCACCTCTCTAAATTTAGCTCCAATATTTCTAACGTCGTCTTCAGAAACATCATTATCACCATGGGAACTAGAATATCAAGAATCTGTAATATCAGCAATAATACAATTAATAGTCTTCAACAATTCACTATTCTCTTAATTAATCTGAAAAACATTCGTACGCTTGCAATCCATGTGCCGTTGACGCACTTGATACATTATAGCATATGATTATGCTGTTTGAACAAAACGTGATATCATGGAATTAAAGAAAAAACAGAAAATACAAGATACAATCTGGTAGCGTCCTCCCCATATGAGGTATATTCCAGAAGTGCCGCTTACGCACCAAAATTCACGTGATGTTTCTGTTCTTGACCAATCAAAATCTCACCATGTTACATATATTCATATGACGTTCGATTCGGTGATTTCGCTGCAGGTAATTATTAGTCAATTAGAAAAATCTACTATTCCTCTATTCTACACTGCGACGTTTCCTAATGGACAATATATGTTTTACATCTGATCATTTTTAGGTGTTCCATATAAATTACGATTTTAAATTATTAACACATATAAAATACACAACAATTATATTTTATATTAATCTTTCCCCATACCTTAATTCTATTCAACCTTATTCATCTAACTCGCCCCATTTTTTTTACATGCACTATTCGTCTTACATATGCATTTGCTATTTTGCACTATATATATATATGGAGAGAGAGATGCATCTCCCAAGTTCATTTATGTATTCATACTAATTAATTTTATGAAAACAAGGTTACACGGCGTTGCTTTTCCTTTTTTTCTCCTTTATTTCGTTGTATAGCATGGTGTACAAAGCAAGTAGTCATCTAGTATATTTATTTAACAAATTCGAGAGCACATTTTTGTGTAGACATTTAATAGCTCTAATTCACAACGAGTTTCAAATATTTTAATTTTGTACCGTAGTCGAAATATTTATCCCATCGAAGACGTATGTAAACTCTTTTGACTTTTATTAATATTATAGACGACTATGTTTGAAAATTATGAAAATTTGAGATATGTGAATACACAAAAAAGCATATGGCGAATTATCATATAACGAGCAAGTTAGTTAAGTTTTTTTTTGTACTCGCTTAAGCTTAATTAAGCAGTTATAGAACATTTGTATAATGAATACTGAAAGATATACAGAAGTTTTAAAGAAAAATATAATGTTCCGAACAGAGTTCAAACGGGAGATGTTCTTTCAATTAAAGTGTATATCACACAAATCTGCAGGAAGTTGTTGATTATATAATATGCTTTATCTATTGATACTTGCAATATATGAAAATAAAAAGGTTTTTGGCGACAACTGTCTATTTTTCAAAATATTAGTGTAAAATTAATAATAAAGGCTGGATAAGCGAAAATGAGTGAATTATGCATTGAATATAAATGTCTTCACTGAAACGGATACAAAATTTTGCATTATATTTTCAATAAATTTACAATAGAAATTGACCTTGACCTACTGATATTAAGTGATAATTCTTTCGGTCATCACCTATCTCTATATGTCAAGTATCCAAAGATTACGTGTGGATATCGCAAAATATATTAAATTTGTTTAGTAGTAATGATCAATTTGCACATAAAGAATTCTCTATTTCTCTCTCTAGCTCAAATACATTATACTTACATATTTAGATTCAAGTTCCAATACAAATGGCAAAATAAAAAATGCTAAGATCAGTCCTATGTTTCATCTCCTTTCTCTGAACCAAGTTTCCTATATTCAAAAATGATTTAAACGAACCAGAGATAATAATTCATTAAGATATATTGGTGGCATTATTGCCTTCGACAATGTTACATCCAGAGACAAAATTTTATAATTTTATTTTTAATAATGCATTGAGTAAGTATTAATAGATGTGAATGTGCAAGCACTGTGTTATGTAATAAAATAGATATATTTAACATTTAGCTTATATTACAATTCCTCCTTAAAAGCTAACTATCTTCTACGATTATTCTTTTGTGAGCCACACCTTTTATATATATACACACACGCACACATTCTCCCTCTCTCTCTCTCTCACACTGAAAGAAAATTTGCATGCCCAAACAAAAGCATCTAATAACTGCAAAAGTTAATAAATAGATGTTTGGTGGGACAGATATGCAAATGGTTACAATTCAGAGCGGCAACACATAAATGCATATCAAATCAGTGCACTGGAATCGCAATCAACGGGTGCTATTAGAAAGTTTCCCAAGAAGCCGCAGAGTATTTTATACATTCATTGTAAAGGTCGGGTGGAAGTTGGTTAGAAATAATCATGCCCAGGTGATGCAGTATATATCGCTACAAACAACTGGCAGTGTTTAAAAGGGGTTGAATCGGACCGTGACAAATAAGAAGGTTGACAAGTCAAATTGCCAGGCACCTGAGCCATTCATTCTAACTTGACTATGAGGCGTTGAGAGCAGCGGATATGTGACGGTAGGCATATGTGTCAGACAGGCTCTTGCCCACCCAGACAGACTACCAAGAGAGAGAGAGGATAGTGAGATAAGCAAGAACAGCTACAAAGGAATCTTTGTCCCCCATCCAGAGATACTTGGAAACTGTATAAGAGAACCTAATCTCTTCCAGTATCTTTGCCAGATGACTAACAGAAGCAAATTTGCATTCACGATTTCCCTTATGGGATTTTGAAAATATGCTTTCCATTTTTTTCTATAGTAATTACAGCATAATCGTAATATGTAATCAAAACTATTCTTTGTAAATTCGTTCGTTTGTTTAAATTCAAAATATGTGAGGAAACTAGTGTCTATCATTTTTGATGTAACTCAAGATATTTTTTGACGTTTGATAAATAAAAATTGTTTCTTATAAATAAGAATATATAGAAAAGATTGTCTTCACGAAATTTTGATACGTTGTTTAAAAAAATATGAAAAATATAAAAATTTCAAAATTGGCATTTTTCGAATTTTGGAGCTTTAATTGTTATTAAAATTCATATTTCAGGTTATATTATAAATATAAAAAATTTGCAAAGACAAATTAAAGAAATCTATATCAACAATATACCTTGAAAGTTTTAACGTTTATCTTAAACGATTTTAAAATTATGTCAACTTGAAATCGTAACATTTAAGAAACTTCAGTTTGAGAAAAACGCATTTAAAATTTGTCGAGTACAACGTCGATTCTTGTTACAACTTTACAATAATTGCCATTTTTAGGGGGATCTAAGTTCCTCAGGACAAAATCCTGAAGAATGTAGAGTTGGTTTTTGTTTTTTTCCTGCAAAAAAATAATTTTTTGAACTAAAGTGGTACCTGATCTCCTTAAGCTTTCTGCTACTAACAGCCTTGAATAATTGGCTTTGTTTTTAATGGTATCTTGACTGAGAAACGTTGATCGTTTCACACTGGCAATACCCCATCTTTAGCGATTAATCCTGCTTCTATTTGGGAACATATGACTACCGTGTTAGAGCATGCGTAACCATAGAGATAAGTACTTCAATCCCAACTTCATTGCTCCCATTACTTGTATGAAGCAATCTATGGAGCAATCTGGTATGCTAATCGGTAACCAATAGTAGTGACACGAGACTCGTTGACAGCACAGCTCTACATTCAAGAAATCCGGCATTCTTATCTTTTGCATTTCATGACAAGTCTACAAAGAGCAATTTTTCTAAAAGAATTTTTTTTCCGACACATAGCTAGAGTTTCCTGGGAATGTATTTGTCTTATTGACACATTTCCTTAGCCAATCCAGTTTTCAGATTTATTGCCAATCGAACATTTATAAGATCAGATGGCTCGGCAAATTCGGCTATCTATGAGTGTGTGGATTTGGAGCAGGGTAAAGCCATGGTATTTAAAATGTTACGGAAGAACGACATCATGGTTAATGTTTTCTACAATTTCAAAATATTAAACTGAAGTGTTTTTCGTAAGTCATTTTAAGAAAAGGGCCTAATACTACTTTTAACTGAAATGGTATGAAAACTTTCCTGAAGTGTAAAAAAAAATGCACTTTGAAAAATGCGTACTGTTACGGAAGGACAGAAAAAATATGAAATGATGTCCTTCCGTAACGGAGTTTTCAATGTTTTTTTCAATTTCGGTACTGTTAATTAAATAATACAATTCATTATTTTGAAAAGACTTGAAAGATTAAAATGATATAATTTATTAGTTTTAATATGATATAAAAACATCGGTTTTAAATTTTAAACGTGTCCCAAAATACCATGGCTTTACCCAGCAGCAGTTCCAACATACGTGTGCAAATCTGATATATCCACAGCATATGACATCTGTATGACTCTGAGTTTGATCTTATTGCTGCACATATTCAATAAAGGGAAATTTTATAGTTTTACTAAAGGCAAATTTAATTTGCATTGTTGTTCCACAGAAAATTGTCCTTCTGTTGTATGATATTGTAATCATATATATTACCATAATTATTAAGTTTAAATATAAAGTCGCATTCGATTCCAATACATCATTAGTTCACAATTTTTTTTGTCAATAAGCTTGTACATATAATATTTTAATAAGATGTGCTTAAATGCAACTAGTTTATATTATAAAGGCATTAGTTTCTTATTTAAAGCTTAGATGGCTTAACGGACACCAAATCTTTCACAGAAAGACTACAAAATTAATATAACACAATTTTTAAACGTAATATAATCTTTGGACCTCAATACTTACAAAACCATGGATTTACAAACTATTTAGGTTTTATGCCTTAAAATGAAAGATTGGCTCTAAGTATCACACCATCGAAGTGACGGAAAACATAGTGGTTATTTTCCTTAGGCAAAACGAATGCATCTTTTTCACTACTTTCATTTACTGACAACAAATTTTCATTCATTTTAAGTAACACAAACAATAATATATAATTGCCTAATACAACATAACATCGACATTTTAAATTATTTCCTTAGTTAATATCATATATTTTTGTTAAACTCTAGTTTTGAAATATTTTGTGCTCATCCTTTTTTTTTTTCATTATCATAGTGACTTCGTAAACCGAGTAGTGGATAAAAGTAAAGAAAAAGTTCAAATCATGTATGAAGAATTACAAACGGTTGGTGATCCAGACTTATTCAGAAGCCACCATGGTGACAGTCCAGCAGCAAGAGGAGCCTTTGCTTGTGAAACAGTGGCAAATACTATGAGGCCAGGATGGGCACAGGAAAGTGTTTCTGGAGATTGGATGGTTATCATAAATACTGACTTATTTCCACAGAAAGTTAGAACAGAAAGTTGCAGGTAATTTATATTTCATCTTTTTTTATGAGTTCATAATAGCAAATTTAAAACATTAAAATCTGAAAACATCAAGGCAAGATTATTTTTGTCATTAGTTTGCTTTAACGGAGCGAAGTCAGCAAAGGATCTGCGTCTGAACCTACAGTTTTCAAAGAACCTCTTAAAGCCTAGGGACCCAACCCCCTGGATACAGCGAGTCGTTCGTAAATAAGCGCTTTATTTTGGCACCGTTGGGGGTCGAACCCAGATTAACAGTATGCTAGGCAAACGCGTTACCACTGCAGGGGCCAAGACAAGATTAGATGTTTTGGGAACCTTGTAAGAGAAACCAAAGCAAATACAAACTCAAAACCTACTCCTACGACACAAATATATCAGATCAAACCTATAACTTCTACATCGACTATTTTTGGTACCTTTACGGCACGAGGACAATAAAGGATATGCTGCGCAGGAACCTATAGTTTTCTGACAAGTCTGGAACTTTACTCTCAGGAGAACCAAAGCCTGCACTACAATAGACATGTCTAAAGAACCACTGATGGTAAAACCCGGGTTAATTAATGACACAATAATAAATGAATATGTTACCACTATACCATTGCAGAACAATGGACCTGCAATTTTCCGAGAAATCTGAACAAGACCTTGGCAACTAATTCCCAGACCATAATGAGCAGTTAGTCTGTAAGCATTTTTTATTTTTTTTAGACCGTTAGGAGTTGAACAGAACTGGATTAACGACATATACTAGGTGAATGTGTTACCATAGCCCCACAGCAGAGCCCCACTATCAAGAGAACCAAAGCCTGCCCTACAATGGATACGTCTAAAGAACCATTGATATTAGAACCCAGGTTAATTAATGACATAATAATAAATGTGAATACGTTACCACTATATCATCGCAGGACAGTGGACCTATATTTTTCCAAGAAATCTGAACAAGACCTTGGGAGCTAATTCCCAGACCACAATGAGCAATTAGTTAGTAAGCATTTTTTATTTTTTTTTAGACCGTTAGGAGTTGAACTGAACTGGATTAACGACACACACTAGGTGAATGTGTCAACATAGCACCACAGCAGAGTCTCTATATAAAGTTTAAAAAAATATTTAGAGATGAGCATTTTTACAGAAATTTTTAACTAAAAATAAAGGGTAAATTATTTTTCTACACAAAGGTGCTAGTTAATTATAGATCATGAAATAAAATAAACTTCTTCAGACTGACGATTTATATGCTGCTTTTAGCTCTTGAAAAATACTTTAAATGAAATGAAAATTTCCTGTAATAAGGAAATAACTCTGCATAAGGGAAATGTTTGGCCACATGCCATTTCTAATTAATTCATTTTATTGTGTTGTAGTTTAAAAGAATATTTGTTACAATAAGTACACAAAAATAATAGCAATTAAGGAAAAAACAAAAACATATTCAATTTAATTTTAGTAATATAGTGTTACAAAAATCCATCCTTAAAAATCAGAGTCATCAAATTTGGTGCACAAATGTCTTTCTTGTGCAAATTACTAAAATTTGATTAGGGATGCATGCATCAAGTGTTTCTAGACCAACAATTGCAGCACACCTGATCCTGTTACGGGACATAATTTAATTAGACTGTGAATTAATTTCATACAGTCCTGTATATTGGTTTATATCACTTTCAGAAGATTACTATAAACTAATATGTGTGTGACTTAACTTGCCATCATTCTGCAGTAGTCCTTTTAAGATGAAAATGTAATCATTTCTTTATCTTTAAATACTAATTTCTTATGCAGAGTTCCATAAACTCAATAAAATTTCTTTGGAGTGTACGGTTTCTTTTTCGAATGTTGGGTTTTGAAGTTTTTACTCTATTCTTTGGGGTCACATTTTTTCCAACAGTGTGTATTTAACGACTTCGTATTTAAACCGAAAATTTTAGTGTAGATACAAATAAAAACTTATTTTTTCTTTCTCTTAAAATTATTTATTGGAGCAATTTTAATAGCCTATTATATTAATATCTTTGTACTCCACATAAAGGTACATATGTGATCTTAATGTCTGTATCTCATTTTCAGCCGACCGAATGAAGCCTGTTCCTTTATTTCTCCACTATATGACTCAACATGTCAACAAAGATACAGCTTGCATAGGTTACTGGCTGTGTATCCCCATGACCAAAATAGAAGCCCTGTTGTTGCTTTATTCAAGTTCCCAGCAGGCTGCTCATGCAGAGTTGATCCCATAAAGAAAAATAATATTGAACAACGAAAGATATAGTAAAAATGGGAAGAAAATGAAATTATTGAAATAAATTCAAACTTTGATTTCAAGAAAGAACAAACATATCAGAACATCTTGAAAGATGTATACTTTCACCGTCAATCTATATGAACATAAAGGACTTTTGATAATTCAAAATGAAACTTGACATAATGTATCAACAAAAACATTTTATTACAAGTTTAATTACATATTTTATACATACTGTTTTGTAAAACATGTGAGGAAATCAATGATGCCTTAATGTACAGGTGATGGGAAAAACGATGATATAAATTATCTTTCATAATATTTTACATTTAACCCTCAGTGTACATTTATGACTTTTGACTTGAATTTCAATGGATTTTCGAAATTTCTTTTTATAATGTTATAAATCGTTGATATTTGAAGGAACATTCCCATTTGTTTCTTTTCAGCCTGTTCAAATGTGTGCGTATTTTCTAATTAAATGTGTAACTACTAAAATATCTCACCATAAATTTTATAAAATACTGTTGCAATTATCCATGAGGTAGTTTTTAGACTGTTTAATTAATAATAACAGGATAAAATTGAATATACAGAGTATCACATGACTTCAATAATAAAATTACTAATATTTCTTATATTAAAGATTTCATTTTGTTTTAATTATGCAACAAAATATCCATTATCAATAAACTATGCAATGTAAAACAAAAAAATTTCATCTTTGTTTTCATGAAATTTAGACACACCCAATGAAATATGAATAAAATATTTTAATTCATTAAAATTAATTTAAATTAGGATAAAGATATAAATTGAAGTTTCTTGTTTCGTTAAACAGTAATTGAAATAAACTTTAGAGTAAAAAATTATAAATCCCAATCCTATATGCAGCTGTTTTTTATGTTATTTATATGCATACTTAATTTGCATAAATTGTTAACAATTGTTTTGTTTTTCAATGTAAATGTAATAAAACAAATTGCGAAACTGGATATATGTATAATTTTCAAAGCTGTTTTTCATATATTTGTTCAGAAATTTAGAAGTTACAAATATTCGTAAGCGCCAAATACATATAAAATTTTTATTTAATAAGCTTTATGTCTTCTTCATATGAAATAATGTTTTTCATAAAATGAAAGACTTCGCAAATGACTTTCATGTGATGACTATTACAAATGAATATCACATTTAAAAATAGAATTCAACACATAATATGAATGATAAATGACTTAGCAAACGACTCTTATGTGATGACTATCACAAATGAGTACCACATTTAAAAATAGAATTCAACACATAATATAAATGATAAATGACTTAGCAAATGACTCTTATGTGATGACTATCACAAATGAGTACCACATTTAAAAATACAATTCAACACATAATATGAATGCTGAATGACTTCATATGCTAATAAATGACTTCGCAAATGACTCTCATGTGATAATTATCGCAAATGACTCTCAGTGATAATTATCACAAATGAGTATTACATTTAAAAATACAATTCAATACATAATACGAATGATAAATGACTTCATATTCTGCAAATATACAAAACAAAATACAGCAAAGTTCAGTTCTCTTGGGATTCTCGAGTACTGCAACAAAAAATATAAAGAATAATGAAAATTTGATTGTTTTATAATAGAATAAAATTGAATGAAAAACTAATTTATAAATATTTTACATACAATAGATTCTGGTTAATTACAATACACCATGACTAGGGAACTTCGGTTCAATTAGACAAGCAGTTTTCACACTTCGTTTAGATTATACCTCTTGATATTGACTAACAGTCTAATGTCCTCCTAAGATAAAATTTCTCCAAAAAACAGGTTTCAAAACATTTAAGCTACGTTGAGATCGTTTGTAATTTGTTTTAAAAACACACAGGATGTCTATAAATTACCTTTACAACGTCATCCCTTATATATAATATGAAGACAAGCACTGCCAGAATAAAATAGTCTTCCGCATTTTATTCCCTACAAATTGTCATTAATTAGAATATCGTTATTGAGAGAGATTACTGTATATAGATAATAAGGTTCACACATTTGTTTAAACCAGTGGACCAAATACTTTGTTTCTATTGTGGAATAAAACATTGGGATCCCCCTCTTTATCCAAAGAAAAAAATAGAGAGCTTCTAAGCACTTAAGGCATTTTTATAAGGACATAACCGCGAAATATGACAAAAATAATAGTATACCTTCACTGCATCACTATTAACTAAATAGGGTAACAATTAAAGATACACACTGTAGTCAGGGTCAGATTATCATACCTGTCAGCATTGAAAAAACTTTCCAAGAGCAATTGCAAGAGACCAGTAGCTTTCAGAAGTATCGTTTAAGCACAATGCAATGTGAATATTTTTAAAATAAATATGGTTTTGTTGTATTATGTGATAGTATATTAACATAAGAAGATTTCTCATATAACATTTGGTTAGTTTATATTAGACTGCGAAACCTCCAATTTGACTAGTTTAATAGTTATTCATTCCTCTCTGCAGAAATCACAAAAAGTTTCCGACATATTCCGTTAAAAACGCCATTTAAATTTTTTTTCAATATGTTCGAATATAGAAAATAAAGCATATTTTTTGCAAACAGACAATAGCATGCTTATGAGGTTTAGTGAAAAATTACTAAAATTTACACTCCAATACTTTACCTTGGTTAGCATATAATAATGCTTAAAAATTGTCTTTCAGAACAAGAGTTTTTTGAAGTGTTCAATTCACAAACGTTAAATAGAGAAATAATCAATTAAATGAGCTTCAACAATATTTTTCACGATTCTAATTTTAGTAATTCTAAGTTTCATGATTTTTAAAAAATTAATATACGCGCACACGCAGGGCTAGATTATGGCAAGGGCTCGCGGGGCCAGTGCCTCATGAAAAAAGGGGCCCCCCAAAAACGTTTAGTTGATGTGATAAAATAGAAAATTAATACAAAAAAAACCCATTTTTTCCTTCCTGCTTCGGATTTATGAAATGAATCTAGCGAAATCATAGTTGCTATCCACGATTACAGCATTTATAACTGCAACTACAGCTTTGAGAATAACTAAACTTAGCTCTTTTTCATTGTTGCTTGTTTTGCAATTTCACAACTTAACTGTGTTGTAATTTGGCTACTTTTTATCATAAAATGGCTTTAAAATTTTGGAGATTATGTTTTTAGAGTGTGGTATTTTATATTTTTATTGCATATTTTTTCGCGACTAACTTTATCTTTTGTCTGTTTACATCTTCATAAAATCGTAGCATTGTATTTTTTTTCAAATGATCACGAATGTCATAGTCGTGAGCTGCAGTGTTTCCAAAAACACAAAATTGGTGCGCCAATACAACACACTATTTGCTATTTTTATTAAAACTTCCACAACTTCGGCTATGAAGTGCACTCTTGATATCCGACGTTGGCATGAAAGTAGGATCAAAAAGCACATTTTTACCTGCATTTTTAAATAAGAATAGGGGGTGCATACATCTTTCAGATATATATCTAATCTTTACACGCGTGTAAGGGGGGCCCTCAATGCAAGTTGGGCCGGGATCCCTAATAGTCATAGTCGGTCCCTGCGTACACATAGTTATTCTTTCTAATCCTTTAAACATGGTTCCCACTCACATTGGAGAAAAAAAAATCCCTGACTTTTTCCGGTGAAATTTCCTGACTAATCACAAACAACTTTCAGCTGAATTTTGGTTGCGAGAAAAATGGGCTTCGCTTTTATGATAGATTTAGCTATTTAACACAGAAGTTAAGGAGATTTTTTTCCCTGACTTTTCCAGGTTTGACCAAAAAATCTTGTTTTTTACTGACCTTTATGGATTATTTATATAAAGTCAGGTCCCACCGAACGCAGAAATATTTATTTTCTTTCGAACGTTTCACCATCTAATCACGCCATAACATCGGCGCTGGTATCACTACGCCAATAAACGTTGATTAATATTGTTGTTTGATTTTATGGATTATTTCAAATTCCCTGACAATTCTTGGTTTTCCAGGTTGCTTAAGACCCCTGTTTAAAGCTTGATATGTTGTTTGTTTTGCGTTCATAAAATTTATCTGATATAGCAGCAGAAGGGTTTTCCAGAGATAATGGAGACTTAACTGGACATGCGGGGTTAACATGCATTTCCGAAGACACTCTGGACACTTCGCAGCAGTTGGCAGCTATGAATTACAGCATAGCCAAACTAAAATTAAATATCTAGGGCCCGCTTTTTTTAGGTGCCCGGTGCAGTAAAGATCCATCGCTTCTCCAAATGGAACTAGAGAAAAATCGCTTTCAGTGTTATGATAAAAAATTATTTCTGAAATCCCTTAAGTCAGTCAAATTATTATTTGTGAGTTTTAAGGCACAATGATAGCAAAGATCATGCTGTACCAGGACCTAATGCTTTCTAAGGAATACAAACCTCTTATGGCCTAGGGAACCAATTCACGGACTAGTGTGTAGTTAGTAGGTAAGCGTTGTTGTTTTTTTATATCACTGGGAATCGAACCTCGGATGATGGCATGCTAAATGAATGTATTACTACTGAAGGGCCTTAAGTTAGTCGAAATTAAGTTAGCTAGCTGTATTATGCACAGAAGTAATGATCTGAATAATATTAATTATGAGGAGATAATTGATAATTTTGCTGAAGAAAGAGCAAAGAAAAAGAGAAATTTTTAATATATATTTTATAATCTGTGCATTATAAATGAAAATTTCATAGTATATATATATATTTAATTTTGAGAAATATGCATATGTATTTTAAGTAAAAAATTCAATAAAGGGGTGATATAAACGATTTTCGTTTTTTTTCCTTATTTCCTGAAAAGAAACAATTACACAGGCTTAATTTACGCTAGAAGGGGTCATCACACAAAAAATTGTCTAGGGGCCCTACAAAATCTTAATCTGGCCCTGACTGTAGCAACTAAAGAAATTAAAATTGTAATGGTGTCCTTGTTATGCAGAGTTGTGTAGTTCAAAATTGTCTTCAAAAAAATTAGACATAATATTAATATATACTATACCTATAGGCGTTCTAACACCTTTGGACACAAGAGAACGCAAATTTTTATAACTTAAATAAAAGTTTTCTTGAGCTGGCATTTTAAGTAAGTTACTACAGTAGTTTACTAAATTGGTGTGATATACACACATATTTATGAGGGAAGGAATTACAAAATGGAATTGTGGTCCTGATATAACCGAGATATTGTTTTAGGCTTTAGTATCATACTGATGTTGGTTTTGGACTCAGGTCAGATTTTGGTCTTGAAAACAGGTAGAAAATTGTGATCAAATTGTCACGACAATCATTTTCCAATTTCGAAGAAAAATAATAAGTTTTTAAGTACCTTTTATGAAAAATAAATACTTTTAAAGGCCGTTATAAAAATTAAAACCAAAAATAAGTTCTTTGGGACTTTGGAGGACTTTAGGAATCCTGAGCATAAGAACAAGAAAAAAAATATATTAGCAAGATATTAAAGGAAAAAAATATATATTAAAAAATACTTACGGAGAATTAGGAGGAGCATCAGGTGCAGGAGGTGAAGGCGGGCGCCTTGGTGCTAACGTGGGCTTCAACCGCTTCCTAGGTTGCTGATCAGGTTGCTGCGCAGATTGCTGCATACGTTGAGGCCTTAAACTGTCCAGAGAACGAGGCTTCCTCGGTTGGGAGGATGAAGGTCCTGGCTGTCCTATGGCTAACGAATTTAGCTGTTGCCTAAGCTGCTCCAAAAGTTGAGCTTCCTCGGGTAAAAGTAAATTTCCTACAAAAAATGGCTTTTTAAATTATGCACATACTTTTATAGTATACTGATTGTTACTGAGTTTAATCATAAACTATATAGAGGCTTGAGAAGACCACCCATGAAGGAGAACGTTCTTATAGCACTCTAAATGGACAATGCAGTTGAGTGAAATGTTTTCAGACTCCACAGGATTTTTTATTGCTAGTTAAAAAGCACTTAAGCATCACTAAGCTAGTTCAAAATACAGGGTCTTTCAAATTAAACGCTCCCTGTTTAAAGGGGTGTATAGGAAGAAATAATGGACGGATTTATATGAAATTTTGCACACAGATATTTCTTGATATGCGCTCGCGAGTTATATAAAAAAAAGTAATATACGTCTCACGGTTACGGTTATAGTTACTGAATTTTGAAATTTTCAAATGGCAACACCCTGATTTTTCAACGGCATAATGACAGGCACCATCAGAAACCGTAAATACCGTTGGAATTTTATTTTTAGACCTAAGACTGACAAAGTTATGTAACGTTATTTCAAAGATAAATTGCGAGAAAGCAAAAGTACCGTTAACCAGAAACGTCTTTCAAAAGCTTCGAGAACACGCTGTAACTGAGTAAACCTTTCGCAATTAGCGACGTCGATGTTTGTTAGTATGTAATACAGATGTACGAAACCAAAATTATCAGAGGTATCACAGTTCGGAAGGCAGAGAATTGTTGACGAAAGGTGGAGAGTACGCATTAATTTCCTATATAAAACACTCATTGATTACAGTATTTGTCGATAGATAGCTGTGTGGCAATAACAGTTTGTGATTTGCATAATGGTTACTATTGTAACTCTATCATAGTAGGTACTATAAAAGCGCAGCAGTCACTAAAAAGCATAAATGTTTCCGTGAAGTAATGGTAGCTATGCCAACATCTTTATATAAAAAGGCGTTATTAGTGAAGCTATATTACCAGAACAGAAATAATGCAGCTGCGACAATCAAGGAATTCCAGTGTCAGAAACGCCAAAGACGTGAATCTATGGCTGTTTCTTGTCTACGCAGGATGATGGCGAAATTCGAAACAACAGGAAATCTTGGTGTTCAACCTGGCCGTGGTGGAAAAAGGGTGGACTCCGCTCATCTTGAAAAGGTGGCTACTGAACTTGTGGATTTATCAAGCCAATGTGCACATGGTGACGCTAGTGTAT
>QLNU02015360.1:262624085-262642427 GCA_006491805.2 Dysdera silvatica | reverse complement strand
CTAAATTCCTGGACTGGGTTTAAAGATTTGGAAACTTTTTCACTATTACCAAATCACTGCAAAACCCTTCAAATTCTGGCAGGAACAACTTGCTGATCCAACCTTTAGACGTATATTTTTTTCGTCAAATGAACCTTTTCATTAAAAAAATAGTAAATCGTATTGTAATGGATGAAAAATACAAATAGATACTAGAAGCAGAAATGAAATCATTAAATTACATTCATTGATGTATAACCAGTTACAATCTGAAAATTACAAATTAATGTACTATCAGAACGCCTTATTCAAGTGCGGTTATTCAGATTATAATCCAAGAAATTTTCAAAATATGGAAGAAGTTTCTTTTGCAGTTGAAGGAGTAATTTGCGATGATTGTGACCAATATTATTTTTTAAAATGCACGCACTGCGAAAAAGTATTATGTTTTGATCATTTTTATATACAGTATCATTTCCATAACGTAACATAAATAAAATTGTTTAGTTCCTTTTACATTCATTTTTATTTGATTACACTTTTATTTCTTGTTGAAATAAATAAAAAATTTGAATCCCCCCCCACTACTTATTTTGCGTACTTTTTACTTATTTATTAATCAATGATTATATAACCCTTGGATTCAGCGAAACAATCACATGTCGTTTAGACACAAAAATTATAGATGTTTGATTACTTTGCCAAATGAAGGGTTTCTTTGGAAAGAAATTCTTTGTAATTCAACCTGAAAAGGGGAGTTCCAGATCTAGCGCTTTTGCCAAATTTTAGGAGTTAATTACTCGTTAATTAATTACTTTTGCAAAAATTTGATTATACATTTGTAATGTAAATGAAAAGCTCTATCGAATATATTATATCATAACTGGAAGTGCGTCATGCACCAAACCGACTTCCCTTGTTAGTATTAGAACATTTTTTTTTTCCTTATTCCTTGGTATGCTGTCAGTGTTGACCCGGTTTCTTCAATTCTCAATAGTTTTGTTGAATACAGGTCATCCTCTCCATATTTTACACAATCAGGAATTTCTCTTCTAATTCTATTCATTGATCCTACTAATCTCATTCGTTTCCCCTTGAGTTGTTTAGCCAACTCTAGGGAAGTAAAAAAAAATGTCAACTGTTACAATTCTCCCCTTATTTGAAAAGGTTCAATCAATTTTAAAATCACATGTTCAGAAAGTCTCTGATTTTAAGGTTACGATTCGTCTTTCCCAAGCAAGGAAATGCATTCAATATACATTTAGTCTCTAAATCAACAGCTATCCAAAATTTTTGCCCATATTTGTCTGGTTTAGATGCAATACACTAAGTGAAAGGACGGGTCTTGCTGGGAAACAACTGTTCATCTATTGTGATGTTTTGGCCAGGCTTGAAACAACACATATATAGTTTTCTATAAACCAATTCCAGACTTCAGAAATCATTGAAAATTTATCCAATTTCATGCATGCAGAACGTGTTGATTTGATATCAAACCGAAAAAGCCTTGAAAGTTTACAAAATATTTTTTGACATGGTTTCTTTGTAAAAATTTAAGCCCCATTGAGTAGACCACAAAGAATGAAGTTCTCGGTTTTTAGCTCCTGTTGCTCCACGTGCATACAAATCGAAATGTATGAAAATATTTCCTCTTGAAAAAATCCAATCGTCATTTTGAAACATCCGATGGGCTTCAGTTTCCGTGCATTTCATTATTTACTCTAAAATAGTTCTGTCTATAAATAGCAACAAGCATTCATAACATTTTCATTATTTATGTTTCTTTTTACATGACCAGTCAGTCGGGCCGCTATCCTCTCGTAAAACACATTTTAATTTGAGAAACTCTCACACATAATGTCAGAAGTACATTCTTTCCAATGAAAACCATCACTGGCTATAAATACTTCAAAATCTTGATAATTATAAATCCCATCCTCTTCATTATTATACGAAGCAGACGACTTAGGACAAATAAAATTCTCATTTTTAGAAGTTGCACTAATTTTAGATAACTCACCGTCATCCGATTCATTATCAGACAAATCTCTGAGAAATATTGCTATTTCTTCTGGACTAAATCCTCTTTTACGAGACATTCAGTAGCTTCTTTTTTAAATTAAAATTAACTAAAACAAAGTATATGGAAAAATCAAACAAAGTAATCACAACCCACAAGTAAACATGCATACACTTTCGCTGAACGAACAAGCAATGTTAGAGCATGCCCATTTTATGGCAAGGGACTGAAAGACACCCTTTCACGTCTTGGTAACCTTGAATATACTCAACAAGTAATAAGGCTATAGAACAAATCTTGCAATGAGAGAGGTAGGGATGCATATCTAAAGGACAATATTGATATTCATATTATATGATATATCGAGTATTCGATATGCTGTCCGGTGTTGCCAAAAAATGCCAAATTTAGTTATTTTATAGCAACGTTTGGCTATTTTTAGCTATTTATAGAAAATTTTGGCTATAAATTACAAATTTGGCATAAGTCATATCGAGCTATATCGGATAAAAAAAAATGATATATCGTCAATATCTTGAAAAGAAAATATCGATACGTTTTTCCAAAATAACGAAGGAAAATATCAATACGTTTTTCCGAAATAACGAAGGAAAAATATCGATATATCGAAATGTCACGATACGATATTGCATCACTAGAAAGAGGTGAATAGTTGCAGTATCGAAATTAACACCAAAGGGGCGTTCTTGGTAAATTCGCTGGTAAAATAAATAAAGCTAAGCTCTCAAAAATTTGCACGTACACTCCTCCCACAAATTAAATAAAAGTCACGAAAGATGAAAAATATCAATTGAACATTGCGGAATTTATTAGAGAATTTATAAGGCTCGGTGTTGAAATGACACCTCTGGGCATTCTAGTGTTAAAGGTGGTCTTAAATCGTGCTGTTCCCCTCTTACTTCGCCTTCTACTCGTTAGAAATGCATATTATCCCAAAACTGAAGAAATACTGAAGTTTTGCGGCTTCTGGCTATCTCTTGTGTTGCCAGTTAGGGATCGTTTCTTGGGTGAAAGTTTAATTTTCAAGTTGCCACTAACATCCGTCAACCCAGATTGCCATCTGTATTGCATTTTTTTAAAGCATTTTATATCAGCCAACATTTTGGAAATATCATGCATGATATAACGTAGCCAGTAAAATTCGAGAGAGGCAATTGACTCTTGGTTGAATTGATTCAAAATCACATTTCATTCATTGAAAATAAGATTCGTTTTCTATGTACAGTCGGCCCAGAGAGGGCTGTCTAATGGTAGCATATCTCTAGGCGTCCAGGCCCCTCTCTGGTCTCAAGTCACTGTTACCATCCTATCCCCGGATCTGGTTCACACATGTCAAAGGTCGGATTCCAGATGTCAACCCAGATCCAGGGACTGTAATTTTATGTTAGAAATTCGAGTTGTATGGACGGAGTGTAGATCAGTAAATCTTCATGCTATGGCTGAGTTCGAAAGTGGATATAGTCAAGAGGCAAATGTCATATCTCACATGGCTGGTAAATGGCTGGTCAGTACAATGATCACAAATCGCTCCTGAGTTTCAGCCAAGCATAGTAAAACTTAATTTCTGTTTTCCAATCAACAAGTGTCGATTTACCTGCTTTGAGGTTCCTTTCGTTATCGATAAATGAATGAAGCTTCTGTCACTTAAAACGACAACTTCCACTTGATAAACCATCCCCAACTGACAACACAACAAACATGAAAAAATGGCAACGCTTCAATGTTTGTTTTTATTTATACGAATCGAATCTACGCAGATTAAATTAAGAAACAATTTTTATCAACTTTTTTAGGCGTAGTAATATGAACGCCGATGTTATGTCACAGTTAGATGGTGAAACGTTCGTAAAGAAAGGAATGTTTTTTGCGTCTGGTGGGGCACGATCCCACGACCTTCTACAATCCGGGCAGGTGCTCTTACCTGCAAAAATAAAAAATAAAATAAAACATTTCTTTTCTTTACGAACGTTTCACCATCTAACCACGCCATAACATCGGCGTTACTATTACTACGCCCAAAATACATCGATAAAAATTGTTTCTAATTTAATCTGCGTAGTGTTCGACTTGTATAAATATATCTGCTGCAACAGGCTTTTCGATGAATTTAATACCGATCTCTTCGCAGTTTGGTTTAAAAAGCAGTCCATGTACTGCCTCATTCGGCGAAATATCCGGTTTCGGAAAATACGCTTTAAATATGTTCGTAGGGAATTGATTGTTTGGTCGTCTGTAGCTCAGTTAGTGATAGCACCTTCCCGGATTGTAGAAGGTCGTGGGACCCCACCAGATGCAAAACACATTTCTTTTCCTTACGAACGTTTCACCATCTAACCACGCCATGACATCGGCATTACTATTGCTAGGCCAAAAAGATTTAAAAAAACTATTTCTAACTTCAGTATTTGTTTAGTTTTGGGATTATACGTATTTCTGGCGAGGGATGGACACGGTTCGTTTGAAACTAACAATGTAACGTAAATACAATTAAATTTACTGCACCAATAAAGTTGAATTCATTCATTTTATATATTGATTGGTTATTTTATAGTTTTATATTCCAAAACATTTCATCAAGACGGGGATTATCATGACATCTGAACTTTGATATTTATAAACATGTATTATGCAGGATTTAATCCTGAAAATGAGTGACCATGTAGATCCAGTTATCTAATCACAACGGCGGTGAAAAGTAAATTGATGTTTTCTTTATTACCAACAAATTATTAACGTGAATCAATGTGCAAAAACTAAGTTAGACAAAAATAACACACAACTAACACAGCTAAATTTTTAATTAAACAGTGGTTGGCAATTGTTTCGGCGGAGAAAAATACCCGCCATTACCAAAACCCGATGTCGTTCCATCTATCAGGAGTGAAGTTCATCATCATCATCGTCATCATATTCAACCATTATCTATTCACTGATGGATGTAGGTCTCTCCAAATCCCGTCCACACAAGTCTATCCTGAGCAATTTGCTTCCACGTCACCCCAACCTGTTTTCTTATCTCATCCGCCCATCTAGCTTGAAAATGTTTGCTAAGTCTTCGGCGATCTCTTGGAATCCATCTGAGAATTTCAGTTGTCTATCGTTGATCAGTTCTTGCGATATGCCAAGACCATCGCCATTTCAGTCTTTTTACTCGTACTATAACAATGATGTCCTTTTCTCTAGTTTGTTCTTTCACCCAAGTGTTTCTTTTTCGATCTCCCCTAGTTATTCCAAGCGTGCACCTCTCCATGTTCCTTTGGGTTTTCTGTAACTTCCGTATTGCTGCAATTGTTTGACGCCATGTCCCTGATCTGTAAGAGAGGACTGGCATTACACACTGGTTGAAGACATTTCTTTTTAGACACAAAAGCAATTTTCCCTTCAGGATAAAATTGTTTCTTCCGAATGCACCCCAGCAAAGTTTAATACGTCTGTTGAGTTCTTTCATGATATTGCCTTCCATTGAAAGCAGCTGGCCAAGGTAAATATATGAATCAGCAATACCCCCTCATTGTTGTGAACTTGTATTTATGTTTTCTATGCGAAATTATTGAACAGGAATTTAGTTTTTTGTAGTTTCATCTAGAGTCCAACTTCTTTACTTCTGGTTGAGGGCTCACGTACCATGCTTTGGAGTTCTGATGGGTTCGTAGAAAAAATAACAATGTCATCAGCGAACCGCAAATGATTTAAATATTCACCATTTATTTTTATTCCCTTGTTATTCCAATTTATCTGCTGAAAAATCATCTGTAAAGCTGAAGTAAAAAGTTTTGGAGAAATGGTATCTCCCTGCCTCACACCTTTACCAATTTTGATAGATTTGTTATCCTTAGATAATCGAAATTTTGCACTTGTATTTTTATACACACGTTTCACCATGTCAATGTACACATCCTCAATGTCTGTTGATCTTAAAGAGTTGATGACTGCTGATGTTTTAATAGAGTCAAAGGCCTTCTCATAGTCAATAAATGCCACACACAATGGAAGTTCATATTCATGTGTTCTTTCAATTAATTCTCTTAATACTTGAATATGGTCCACTGTACTGAATCCACTTCGAAATCCAGCTTGTTCTCTTGGTTGAGCTGCATCTAATTTTTTCTGCAGGCGATGTGTTAGCACTTTTGTGAAGATTTTATAAATAGCAGGTAACAAGCTAATTGGTCGGTAATTTTTCAAATCCTCTTTATCACCTTTTTTATGCAAAAGAATTACTGTTGCAGAATCCCATTGGTTTGGTATGTTACCGCTGTTAAGACATTTGGTAAAGAATTTTGCAAGTATGTCTTCTACATATTCTCCAGCTTCTTTTAGGATATCTAATGTAATACCATCATCACCAGGGGCTCTTCCTTTCTTCATACTTTTTATTGCAAATGAAACTTCTTCTTTTAAGATTTTAGGAGCTGTTCCTTCGACTATCTCAGAGTCTTCGTTTAATCCACTGTTACTTTCATATAGTTTTTTGTAGAATTCTTCAACTCTTCTAACAAGGGAACCCCTTTCGCTGTTCACTGCACTTTGAGATCAGACCTATGGAAGATGATAGTGCTTGACTTCCTGATCACGAATGTGAATTATCTGTCTTCTAAAATGATATCACAATTTTTTATGAATATTTGAAGTCCAAAAATGACACTTTTACTCCAGGTTTGATATTTTTTAATCGCACTGTATGTGAGCAAAAACAGGTTTGAAGTCGGTAAGATTATGAAGGATCATCGTATTTAACGGATAAAAATAAAAAATTATGTCTCAGCTAATTTAAACAGTATAAAAAAATTAATATGAAAAATGAACTTTTAGCATAGATATTTGGCGAATTTGGCGACAATTTTGAAGAGTTGGCGGGACATTTAAGTTTCGCATTCCACTAGCTATATGAACTCGTCCGCAAGTGTAACGTCAATATAGTTGTACGAGTTTCCGATTGTGAGAAAATGAAAAATATAGTGAACATAATTCAATCCGTTTTGAATTTGGTCGTTAATAAATACGACACGCTTCCGTCGTTAATAACTGACCAAGAACTTAAGGAAAGTCGGGAAGTATTGTCGAAAATCGAAAACATAATTTTTAATAACAATGTCAGTGAAAGTATCAGTTTAGATTTTGAAGACAATTGTGATTTCCGTATCGACGAAGAAAGTGATATTAGTATAGTCGGTGACGAATATTATAACTGTACTGTAAAGGGCGATCAATTGGCAAATGAATTCAGTTTAGAAAATATGCAAACAATTGTTCAGTATTTTGACAGTTGTCAAAAAAATAAATTCCAGAAAACAAACAGGAGATATCCAACAGTAAAATACCCTACTTATATTTCGAGGTTTAGAAAATATATATCAAATATGGGCACAAATATAGAAAAGTATAAAATAATAAAAAATGAAATGTTAGCCAGATTTACAAAAGCTAGGGAAAATTATTTACCTGTTCATGATATAGATTTGAAAAGATGGGCGATCCTGAAATCCCAAGAGTTAGGATTTGAGGATTTTAAATGTTCCGATAATTTTATAGATAATTTTAAGAGCCAAAACAAAATAGTTGCGCGGAAAGTAACAAAATATATCACTCAAATATACACCCAGAATATGGGCAACATAGAAGATAGTGCCATAGAATTTATTTTGCATACGAGAAATGTTACTGCTAATATTATCCCCCAACAAATTTTTAACTCTGATCAAAGTGGTTTTAATTATTTTCTTCCAAATTAAAGGCAGCTATCGCATAAAGGTGAAAAACAGACATTTTCTTTAATAGGGTCTGATTTTGGCAGAACACATTCATATACAATAATGACAATAATACCAATGAATGGGGAACTGACAGGGAAAATGTTACTTTGTTTAAGAGAAGCTGAGGAAACATTTGGCCCGACTGTCAAAAAGAATTTATTTCAACCTTCAAACTTATATATTACATGCTCCAAGTCGGGAAAAATGGACAAAATCAAAATGAGAAAGTGGGTAGAATGTTGTATGAAACCCATCATGTCTCCTCCTTCCTGTGTTTTACTAAGCTAATGGACAGGTAGTACAGACCCAAACACTTATTAAGATTTTCCGGAAAATTGTATATCCTTGCAAATACCCCCCAAAGCAACATCCCTCATACAACCGCTGGATGTTTATTTCTTTCGACAATATAAAAAATTTGTAAAAAAAATAATCAACAGAATAGCAATCGATGAAATGGATATTGACATACGACATCGAAATGAGATAATAAAAATGCATTCTTTGGTTCACAATCAATTACAGTCTAAAAAATATCGCCCTACGTTACAATATGCTTGGTTTAGGTGCTGTTATAGCGATCATGATCCCGGAAAATTCAAAAATGTTGAGGAAATTTCTTTTGAAATTGAATACAACAATTGTAGCCGAGATAATTGCAAAAATCTGTCATTCTTAAAATGTGCCCACTGTGATCAATTGCTTTGCTTCACTCTTTTCTTTTTTTGTACTGTATCACTTTTACGACATTCCTGAGATGTACACAGTTTAATTTTTCTCATTTTTAAATAAAGAGCATAATTCAACAATTAATCCACAATTTATGGTTACATAACTTCATGAAATAAAGTACATTTCATGAAATTTTGTTCACATTTTTTCTAATTACAATAAATGCATTTTCAAATAGCCTACTATTAAGTTTTGTTCACAATTTTTTTAAATTCCATGGTTGCAACAGCATGTGATATGCAATGACCACATCCAGGTTGGATAAATATAGCAACTTTTCATTATTCGTACACATCATATATTCATACATCTCATATATGGATACTCATATATTCATACATCTCATATATATATAGATACTCATATATTCATACATCTCATATATGGATACTCATATATTCACGCATCTCATATATGATACTCACATATTCACGCATCTCATATATTCATTCATTCATGCATACATTTCATTTATTCATACTCATGTATGCATGCTTATATGTATTCATGTGCTTCTTTTCCTTATGAGATAATATTTTGGAAAAAGAAATGTAAAAGAAACTTGACATGGGCTGCGATAATACGAAATAACTACCTCGAACGAAAACCTGGAGTAGCCTTCAAAATTGTCCTCAATTTCGCCAAGTATCTATGCTAAAAGTTCATTTTTCATATTAATTTTTTTACACGGTTTGGATTAGTTGAGACATAATTTTTGTTTATCCGTTAAATACGATGATCCTTCATAATTTTACAGACTTCAAACCTGTTTTTGCTCACATACAGTGCGATTAAAAAATATTAAACCTGGCGAAAAAAGTAATTTTTGGACTTCAAATATTCATAAAAAATTGTCATATCATTTTAGCAGACAAATGATTACATACTTGTGATTAGGAAGTCTAATACTATCATCTCCTATAGGTCTTATCTCTAAATGCAGTGAACAGCGAAAGGGGTTCCCATGTAAGTATTTCTTCCCTATTTCTTGTTACGGTGCCATCCTCTCCTTTTAATGCAATGATGTGTTTCTTCCCAACAGATAAACTTCCTTTAACAACCCTAAGGCTCTTGTTATTTTCAATGGCCTTCCTTACTAGCTCACAGTTGAATTTTCTTATGTCTTCTTTCATGCTTTTGCGCAGAGTTTTACAAAGTTCTATGTACTCAATCCTGGAACTGGTATTTTGATTGTCCACCTTCATATCTCTTCGCCTTTTCATGAGCTGTTTCGTCTTCTCAGATAATTTGCTATTGTGCTTTTTACAGGTTACACCACCAATTTCCCCAGCAGTTTCAACTATTGTCTTAACAATGTTTTCATTTGCTTCTGAGATATCACTTTCATCAATAAGTCCTTCCAGTGCAGAAAAGCGATTTTTTAATTCCAACTTGAATGCCTCGGTATTTTCTTTTAATTTCTTTAAATCCACCCTCTTACTTACTTGTTTCCTAATGAGCTTCTGTCGTTCTAATTTAGTATTTAAGTGCACTTTACATCTCACCATTCGATGATCACTTCCAGTATTAAATCTGTTCAGTACACTGCAATCTTCAATAATTGATTTCTTGTTTGCCAGGATATAGTCAATTTCACTAGTTCCCCCATTTGGGTGTTTCCATGTCCATTTTCTTTGCGGTTTCTTCTTAAAAAATGAATTCATGATGCTAAGATTTTCAGCTTCTGCAAATTCGATGAGTTGATCGCCACGTTCATTCCTTTCCCCATATCCGTATTTACCAACCGATGTCTCTCCTTGTTCCTGTTGTCCAATTCTTGCATTGAAATCCCCCATGATGAGCTTGATATGTTGTTTCCCTTTGGTGTGTAACTCTTTGATTTCTTCATAAAATTCTTCAACCTCTTCGTCGGTATGGCTTGATGTTGGTGCATATACCTGTACTATTTGAAGTTGGTATCGCTGGGTTAGTTGAACAACGAGCCTCGCTGCTCGATCTGATGTACTTTCAACTTCCAGAAGACAGTCTTTAACACTAGAGCCGCGGCTGCGGGTAAATTGACCACTTGTGAAGTTTAAACTCAAATATCTTTTAAACCTTTCGTGTTTGAAAGCTAGAAATTCTTGACTTTTCCTAAAATATGTTCCTAATAGCATATATAAAGTTTTAAAAAAATACATTACAGAGAACCGTAGTTATAAGCTGTTGGATAAATACCCTGTCCATTTGCTATATGTGCGAAGCGCATGCGCCATTGGGAACAGCAGCGCGATGCTAGCGTCGGCGTTCTCCCAAAGTGTGACGCTAACGAACTACGTAGTCTTTTGCGAGATGTTGATCTGTGAATACGCAAGCCAACATGCTGAGCGACGTCAATTATTTTACTGTCATTTCTAATAAAGTTCGAACTGTTGAGCTTCTTGGTTATAACTCTGCTAATATCATTCACAATATAAGCATATATGCATAGAACAGCGGAAGCAGTCAAATTGACCTCGTTGTCGTTTTTTGTGTAAATAATTATTATAATAATCAATTAACAAGAATAATATGATGTATAAAGTAATAATAATAAATATGATATATATATATGTATGTATTATCGCGTGTTTGTGGGGGTGTACGATAAAATTGGCCGGTTCACAAACAGAATATCAAAACATTATGTCCCGAATAAACTGAACTTTAATTACATGCGTACGATAATATGGATTCCGAGATTAACGTAAGCTTGTACAATCGTGAAGAACATACGCGTGCAAAGGCGTCGACGTTACGAGGAAGTCTCTCTCTAATCACTTACTTTGCCGCGAACTTAGCGTCAGTTTTGGTACCGGATTGGAAAAGTTTTGGTTCTAGTTCGTAGGTGTTGCCATCCCTCGAAGGAAAGTGTGCCGCTACAGTATCAAAAATCAAACTAATTAATAATGTATCATAATTATGCGAACATCGTGGAATTATTCAGATTTTTTTGGCTGATTGAAGTTCAATATGTGAAACGAGATAATTTGTAGCTTGATTATCAATCAATAAATCAGTTTATTTACATGTATGAATGAATTAGATACATTAGAAAAGTTATTAATCAATTATTAATTACTACCGTCATTAACCAAATATTAACGTTATTCCATCAATTCGTGAAATCGAAAGGAATATCAAACAAATAGCCTAAAAAACACTTACCTTCCGCGCGACCAAATATAAACGGTGTGCGAAATAATTTCAATGGATGAAAAATGTTAGTTGTACACAATGTCAAATAACAACCTTGAAAAATTGTACATAGCTTTTGTTTGCTTAAAATTTTTGCATTAATTTTAATTTCTGTCCCGGTTTACGTAACTAAAAATTGATAATAGCTGAAATTTTACTTCTACATTTTTTTTTTCCTTTTTTGCAATTTTATGACTATAAATTTAAAAACCCGTTCATTTTTCATGATATAATTCCGGCCCAAGGGCGGGCGATCGTCCCACCGCCCCCTTGTATCCGCAACTGATGTAAGATTATATTTAGCTGACATTATGATTTTAAAGGATAATATTTTTTCCAGAAATTATAGTTTTCTGAAAAGAAAACATGTGCTAAAATTTTTATTTAATTGTAAAAATTAACCTAATTATTGAAAATATTAAATGAATATCACTATATTCATTTAAATATTATTTAATCTAAATACGTTAGTATTGTTGAAACAAAATTGTATTTATTTATAGTTTTTTTTAAGAATATTTAAGGGCGGTTAAAATGACCGCAGCAGCGGTTCTGGGTATAATGAAAGTGCGGCGGTTCTAGTGGTAATTCTTTTGTTGATTAAGAAGCCAACACCACTTGTTCTTCCAGTTTCCGTTCCTCTATAATAAAACAAATGTCCACTTTTAAGTTCCACCAACTCTTCACCTTTTCTTCTAACTTCACTGAGTCCTACAATGTCCCATTTGATCTTGTCTAGTTCCTCTTCCAATTCCTGAAGTTTTGCTTCAGAAGCAAGGGATCGTCCATTAAACGTAGCCAAGGTCAATAACAAACGGCAGCCTGGGCCATTCCAGTGATTCTTAGCACCCCCTGCTTTCATGCCACACTGACCGCTGCCTTGATCAGGAGCACTCCAGCACCTGGAGACTAGGGGCCATGGTTTCTGGTGTGTCAACATAATGGAGGAATTAGCCATCATTTCACCACGCTGGCTAGACGGGTTGGTGAATTAGCCCTCCCCTTCCGCCTTTCTATCCGTGCAGCAAATATTAATTTGCCACATAAATAGAAAGCTCAGCCTGCACCACTTGAAGGCGGGGTAGGACACTAGGTTACTGGCCTGGCCGGTTCCACACATCGTCACATACGTTCAGCGTGTGGGTCTCCTTCCAGTTAGATACCAGCAACCCTTTTGCAGGCCATGGAGTAAAGTTACCAGGAGGTAAATACTTTTTTTTTTTTCCCATAAATATTGGGAGGAAAATTATTTATAATGAAATATTTACCTCCTGGTAACTGTACTCCTGATAGATGGCAGCACGGTCCCATGTGTGTCCGACATTTGTGGTGTTGACGCAATTTAGACGACATCGGGTTTTGATAATGGCGGATATTTTTCACCGCCGAAACAATTGTCAACCACTTATTAATTAAAAATTTAACTGTGTTAGTTGTGTGTTATTTTAAATTTTCTAATTTACTAACAAAGGTTTATATTGGTTTTAACAGGACTAAAATAATAACATTTAAATGTATAAACGTATAACCAACACACTTGTATAAGAAATATTTAAAAATTATTTTCATTGCTATTACATATTTTTCACAATAGTTTTATTTGAAAATAATTTTGCAGAATTTCTATTTGTTATAGCAAGTTCATTGAACAGCTGGACAAGGAGTATAAAAGTTCAATTGAAACACTTCTTGGAGATTTGAATAAGGAGAAACAAAAGGATATAGTCAAAAAGCGCACTATTACCTGTACAAAAAAAGATGCTTGTAAAGTAGAAGCAGAAGTTATAAGACCAGGATGGGTGAAGGAAAGCGGAACTGATAATTGGATCATTGTCCTAAATAGTGACAAATTGGATCGTAAGCAGGAGATTAGAACAGATATCTGCAGGTAAGCTATATACTAACGTCTATAGGAGCTTTTCATAGCTAACAATCACCATTAAAGCTCAACGATCAGTGGCCATCTGTTGCTATCTATTATCAAATGATCGAAGCATATTAAAGCTACAAAGGGTTTAAAATAGACATTTGCAACCTTCGGGAAAGAAAACATTCTCAATTGGATTACTGATAATCTCCCTAGCGTTCTAGGATATATGACAAGCCTAAAAAATTAAGATCAATAGCTAACTTGACCTTCTCAATAGCGTTAGTTTCAGAAAAGTGTAATTTATAACTATTCTTCTAAGAACCTTTCGCAAGGATCGATTTTTGAAATTCTTGCTTTCTTTTATTATCGCCGAAATTAATTATTGATTTTATGTCGCTGATTACATAATAAAATGAGTAACATTGAATTGTAACTAAAAATAAAAACCCCAAAATATTTATTATTTGTAGACATTTACTTATGGATAATAATATTATTTATGTAAAAAACAAATGCGCAATATTATTATCATTCTCTTTTAAATGATGCAAAGTAAACGGAATAAATCAGATAGGTTATAAAAATGTGCATTATTAATAAAATAATTATACAAATTACTAATCATTATACAATTAAAATAAAAAATTAGGAAATGGCGTCTTCGTTACCGTCAATTTCTGGTCGTCAAAGACCAACCTCTGAGTCATTATCGTCATTGTCAATATCAGTTTCGTTTGATGTTAAAATGTCAATAGAACCAAATTCACCTTCGGAATCAAAATCATTTGCTTCTACAACTGTCTCAGGAGCATTGAGACACCATTGTCCACGGCAATAACAACAAACTATGGAGCATTGCAAACCCACAGTTTGCGCTGCAACCTTTACGGCAATTGCAGAATATTGTATTTAGGAGTTCTTCCAGTGTTGGTGCCAATGACGTTGTAATAGGCTCCAAAGTGCTGTTCTTTAAAATCCACCCCCATTCCTCAGGTTGTAGATTTTTTCCTAATCAGGTTTGAACCTGGTAATAAACACGGTAGAGATGCTGTTGAGCTGCTGCACTTGTAGGTGGAAGATACGACAATTTCACTGGTCTGTGAAGCCTTATTGATTTATCAAAGCTTAAGTACCTATCATTATTAATATATATTTCTGATTGTGGAGCATGTGTGTATACATGGCCAGAAGAAAACGCATCCCGTTGTCAATCACTGTATTGGGAAAGCAATTCTCCTATTCAAAGACTTGGGCTAATTGGTGCAAATCATAGCGTTTCTCGAACATTTTCAAAACTTGGGGTTTTCCTTTATGAAAGAGGGCGGAAGCTGTGTCACAACTTGTCATAGAGTGTAAAAATAAAATGTACTTTCTGCAATTGGGATACTTCTAAAAACTGTAAGATGAATACATTCGCGTTTCAACATTCTCCGTGCCAACTTTTTTTTAAAAAATTTCGGCTCGATTCAGTTAGCCCTATTAGGAGTACCAAGAAATCGACATCTTCTCCAACTATGACGATTGCTTTTCGTATTGATTCTTTCATAGTTATCTCGACAATAAAAACATCAGTATCATCCCGGGCTTGTTTTGTTGCGATGTTGGTATTTTGTAATTGTGGAATCAGCATTTCAATAAGTTTGCTCTCATTGGATCGGTTGGATAAAAACTTCTGTTGGCTGATTGCAGAGCCGACGAGAATGGGGGGCAGTAGGGACTGCAGCCTGGGGGCTCGGATGAAGTCTAGGGGCCTATGCTGACAAGAACCTATACTGTAGGTGGCCCGGCGCTGAAAAAATCTACGCCACTGCCCAGGAAAGGGGTCATGAGGGCCGGTTGAAGTGAGTCTGGGGGCCCCGCTTTGGCTCTCGACGCCCCTGGCTGGTCGTTACATTTATACTTTCATTGAAACGAATCTCATAAGAAGCAGAAATAGCAACGGTTCGCCTCTGCTGTTCCATTGCCTTTATATTTTTGATGTTGTGGGAATAGTCGTCTAACACAACAATAACGTTTGAGCCGAAATGTTTCTGCAAATATTAAAGATATTTTTCGCAAATATTAGAAAAAGTATCATCCACTTGCCACACGACACGATGTAAAAGAAATTCACCATCCACGACGTATGTAATGTTATTACCTATTTCAGTACTGATGGGTTGCAAAGTTTTGATTTGACAGTTTTTCGAATGCCTACATTATCGAACAAAGCTGTAGGGTAGGGGTTGAGTCCGTACTATCAATAATCAGAAAGATGTTTGTCAAATTTTTTATTTAAACATACTCTTTGGAAGAGTTGCAAAAGATATATAGCCACCTCGGAATCGTGCACCGTAATGGAACTACTAACTGACGAAAGTGGAAGAACTCTGTTTGAACGCTTCAATTTAATACTATCAAACTTTAGTCCAACAATTTTTTTCCATTGACTTGCGTCCCATTTCATTTGCTTTGTTATCTCCGACAATTCTTGTACTTGCAGACACCGTATTATTATTTATATCCCGTTTTATTAATCGTTAACTTTGCATTATTTAAAAGAGAATAAAAATATTATGTGTTATTTTTACATAAATAATATTATTATCTAAGTAAATGTTTACAAATAATAAATATTTTGGGGATTTTTTTTTTATTCACAATTCAATATTATTCATTTTATTATGTAATCGGTCATAAAGTGCAATAGACATCTTACTCCGCGGTTTACACAGCTGTATCCTATAAACAAATGCACTTTTCCCCTTCTCCGCACGCTATATCTCGAAAAAGGTTAACTTGACGAAAAAAATGCATGTAACCAATTTTGTAGATCAGTGGTTCCCAACTGGTGGTCTGCGAGAAAATTAAAAGATACTTATAAAATTATTAAATATTAAAATTAATTATAAAAATGAAATTGATTGTACATTTGTAGTATTTTACAATCTGATGGAATGTCAGAAAACGGTTCGTATTAAAAGTAATTCGTCTTAAGCGTGTTTGACTGTATCATTAGATTTTTCTTTTTTCTCTTTATTATTTCTTTTATTTCCAAAGAACGATTTTACACCCCCTCAACACACACACACATACACACAAAAAAAAAGACCCGGACTCTCTTGTTTATTAATGTCTTACAGTCAACTCATGAGAATTTTTCAAAGTGGTCCGCGGCTTAAATTGAGTTGGGAACCACTGTGTAGAAAAATATGTCTTCTATAACTTTCATATTGGCTTCATAGACGTACGATATATAGGAGGCGAGTTATTCACGAAAAACCGGTTTTGGTGACCTTCGACCTTTAATATTTCGACACGCAACCACAATTTCAAAACGGACTTTTCATACCTTAATTGTAACGTCGAGACAAATGTGTAAACAAATATTTAGCTTGGTATAAATTTTTATTTGACTGGGCTATTAAGCTCATCACATTGACTGAACGTGTTGGCAAATTGGACTTACCATTTAATGAGAATTCCGAACCTCGGTACGTATATTTATACACATATATGTGAAATTAATCAGTGAGATATTAGTAAACAAATTTGAGCCCAATTATGAGGCTACTTCTTAACAACCGGCCTATGAATAAAAAAGCACTTGAATGAGTTATAGAATTATATCATCATCATCATCATCATATTCAACCATTATCTATCCACTGCTGGATGAAGGTCTCTCCAAATGCTTTCCACACAAGTCTATCCTGAGCAATTCGCTTCCACGTCACCCCAACCTGTTTTCTTATTTCATCCACCCATCTAGTTTGAGGACGTTTTCTAGGTCTTCGGTGGTCTCTTGGAATCCAGTTCAGAATTTCTGTTGTCCATCGTTGATCAGTTCTTCTTGCAATATGCCCAGCCCATCGCCATTTCAGCCCTTTTACTTTAACAATGATGTCCTCTACTCTAGTTTGCTCTCTCACCCAAGTGTTTCTTTTTCGATCTCTCCTAGTTATTCCAAGCATGCACCTCTCCATGCTCCTTTGCGTTGTCTGTAACTTTCGTATTGCTCCAACTGTTAGACTCCATGTCTCTGATCCATAAGAGAGGACTGGCAATACACACTGGTTGAAGACCTTTCTTTTTAGACACAAAGGCAATTTCCCCTTCAGGATAAAACTGTTTCTTCCAAATGCACTCCAGCCAAGTTTAATACGTCTGTTGAGTTCTTTCATAATGTTGCCATCCATTGAAATCAGCTGGCCAAGGTAAATATATGAATCAGCAATTTCTAGCTCAATGTTGTCAACTTGTATTTTTGTTTCCTCTACGAAATTATTGAACATGATCTTAGTTTTTTGTAGGTTCATCTTGAGTCCAACTTCTTTACTTCTAGTTGAGAGCTCCTGTACCATGTCTTGGAGTTCTAATGGGTTCGTTGAAAAAATAACAATGTCATCAGCAAACCGCAAATGATTTAAATATTCACCATTTATTTTTATTCCCTTGTTATTCCAATTTATCTGCTGAAAAATCATCTGTAAAGCTGAAGTAAAAAGTTTTGGAGAAATGGTATCTCCCTGCCTCACACCTTTACCAATTTTGATAGTTTTGGTATCTTTATGTAACCGAAATTTTGCACTTGCATTTTTATACACACGTTTCACCATGTCAATGTACACATCCTCAATGTCTGTTGATCTTAAAGAGTTGATGACTGCTGATGTTTTAATAGAGTCAAAGGCCTTCTCATAGTCAATAAATGCAACACACAATGGAAGTTCATATTCATGTGTTCTTTCAATTAATTCTCTTAATACTTGAATATGGTCCACTGTACTGAATCCACTTCGAAATCCAGC
>QLNU02015360.1:262610544-262623985 GCA_006491805.2 Dysdera silvatica | reverse complement strand
ACATACGTTCAGCGGTCGAGTCTCCTTCCAGTTAGATACGAGCAGCCCTTTTGTAGGCCATGGAGTAAAGTTACCAGGAGGTAAATACTTTTTTTTTTTTCCCATAAATATTGGGAGGAAAATTATTTATAATGAAATATTTACCTCCTGGTAACTGTACTCCTGATAGATGGCAGCACGGTCCCATGTGTGTCCGACATTTGTGGTGTTGACGCAATTTAGACGACATCGGGTTTTGATAATGGCGGATATTTTTCACCGCTGAAACAATTGTCAACCACTTATTAATTAAAAATTTAACTGTGTTAGTTGTGTGTTATTTTAAATCTTCTAATTTACTAACAAAGGTTTATATTGGTTTTAACAGGACTAAAATAATAACATTTAAATGTATAAACGTATAACCAACACACTTGTATAAGAAATATTTAAAAATTATTTTCATTGCTATTACATATTTTTCACAATAGTTTTATTTGAAAATAATTTTGCAGAATTTCTATTTGTTATAGCAAGTTCATTGAACAGCTGGACAAGGAGTATAAAAGTTCAATTGAAACACTTCTTGGAGATTTGAATAAGGAGAAACAAAAGGATATAGTCAAAAAGCGCACTATTACCTGTACAAAAAAAGATGCTTGTAAAGTAGAAGCAGAAGTTATAAGACCAGGATGGGTGAAGGAAAGCGGAACTGATAATTGGATCATTGTCCTAAATAGTGACAAATTGGATCGTAAGCAGGAGATTAGAACAGATATCTGCAGGTAAGCTATATACTAACGTCTATAGGAGCTTTTCATAGCTAACAATCACCATTAAAGCTCAACGATCAGTGGCCATCTGTTGCTATCTATTATCAAATGATCGAAGCATATTAAAGCTACAAAGGGTTTAAAATAGACATTTGCAACCTTCGGGAAAGAAAACATTCTCAATTGGATTACTGATAATCTCCCTAGCGTTCTAGGATATATGACAAGCCTAAAAAATTAAGATCAATAGCTAACTTGACCTTCTCAATAGCGTTAGTTTCAGAAAAGTGTAATTTATAACTATTCTTCTAAGAACCTTTCGCAAGGATCGATTTTTGAAATTCTTGCTTTCTTTTATTATCGCCGAAATTAATTATTGATTTTATGTCGCTGATTACATAATAAAATGAGTAACATTGAATTGTAACTAAAAATAAAAACCCCAAAATATTTATTATTTGTAGACATTTACTTATGGATAATAATATTATTTATGTAAAAAACAAATGCGTAATATTATTATCATTCTCTTTTAAATGATGCAAAGTAAACGGAATAAATCAGATAGGTTATGAAAATGTGCATTATTAGTAAAATAATTATACAAATTACTAATCATTATACAATTAAAATAAAAAATTAGGAAATGGCGTCTTCGTTACCGTCAATTTCTGGTCGTCAAAGACCAACCTCTGAGTCATTATCGTCATTGTCAATATCAGTTTCGTTTGATGTTAAAATGTCAATAGAACCAAATTCACCTTCGGAATCAAAATCATTTGCTTCTACAACTGTCTCAGGAGCATTGAGACACCATTGTCCACGGCAATAACAACAAACTATGGAGCATTGCAAACCCACAGTTTGCGCTGCAACCTTTACGGCAATTGCAGAATATTGTATTTAGGAGTTCTTCCAGTGTTGGTGCCAATGACGTTGTAATAGGCTCCAAAGTGCTGTTCTTTAAAATCCACCCCCATTCCTCAGGTTGTAGATTTTTTCCTAATCAGGTTTGAACCTGGTAATAAACACGGTAGAGATGCTGTTGAGCTGCTGCACGTGTATGTGGAAGATATGACAATTTCACTGATCTGGTAAGCCTTATTGATTTAGCAAAGCTTAAGTACCTGTAATTATTAATAAATTTTTCTGATTGTGGAGCACCATACATCGCCAGAAGAAAACGCATCTCTTTGTCAATCACTGTATTGGGAAAGCAATTCTCCTATTCAAAGACTTGGGCTAATTGGTGCAAATCATAGCGTTTCTCGAACATTTTCAAAACTTGGGGTTTTCCTTTATGAAAGAGAGCGGAAGCTGTGTCACAACTTGTCATAGAGTGTAAAAATAAAATGTACTTTCTGCAATTGGGATACTTGTAAAAACTTTAAGATGAATACATTCGCATTTCAACATTCTCTGTGCCAAGTTTTAAAAAAAAAAAGTTTCGGCTCGATTGAGTTAGCCCTATTAGGAGTACCAAGAGAACTACATCTTCTCCAACTATGACGATTGCTTTTCGTATTGATTCTTTCATAGTTATCTCGACAATAAAAACATCAGTATCATCCCGGGCTTGTTTTGTTGCGATGTTGGTATTTTGTAATTGTGGAATCAGCATTTCAATAAGTTTGCTCTCATTGGATCGGTTGGATAAAAACTTCTGTTGGCTGATTGCAGAGCCGACGAGAATGGGGGGCAGTAGGGACTGCAGCCTGGGGGCTCGGATGAAGTCTAGGGGCCTATGCTGACAAGAACCTATACTGTAGGTGGCCCGGCGCTGAAAAAATCTACGCCACTGCCCAGGAAAGGGGTCATGAGGGCCGGTCGAAGTGAGTCTGGGGGCCCGCTTTGGCTCTCGACGCCCCTGGCTGGTCGTTACTTTTATACTTTCATTGAAACGAATCTTGTAAAAAGCAGAAATAGCAGCATTTCACCTCTGCTGCTCCATTGCCTTTATATTTTTGCTATTGTCGGAATAGTCGTCTAACACAACAATAACGTTTGAGCCGAAATGTTTCTGCAAATATTAAAGATATTTTTCGCAAATATTAGAAAAAGTATCATCCACTTGCCACACGACACGATGTAAAAGAAATTCACCATCCACGACGTATGTAATGTTATTACCTATTTCAGTACTGATGGGTTGCAAAGTTTTGATTTGACAGTTTTTCGAATGCCTACATTATCGAATAACGCTGTAGGGAAGGGGCTGAGTTCGTACTGTAAATATTCAGAGAGATGTTTGTCGAAGTTTTTATTTAAACACATTCTTTGAAAGAGTAATAAAAGGATCTATAGCCACCTTGGAATCGTGGACCTTGATGGAACTACTAACTGAAGAAAGTAAAACTCTGTCTGAACGCTTCAATTTAATACTATCAAACTTTAGTCCAACAATTTTTTTCCATTGACTTGCGTCCCATTTCATTTGCTTTGTTATCTCCGACAATTCTTGTACTTGCAGACACCGTATTATTATTTATATCCCGTTTTATTAATCGTTAACTTTGCATTATTTAAAAGAGAATAAAAATATTATGTGTTATTTTTACATAAATAATATTATTATCTAAGTAAATGTTTACAAATAATAAATATTTTGGGGATTTTTTTTTTATTCACAATTCAATATTATTCATTTTATTATGTAATCGGTCATAAAGTGCAATAGACATCTTACTCCGCGGTTTACACAGCTGTATCCTATAAACAAATGCACTTTTCCCCTTCTCCGCACGCTATATCTCGAAAAAGGTTAACTTGACGAAAAAAATGCATGTAACCAATTTTGTAGATCAGTAGTTCCCAACTGGTGGTCTGCGAGAAAATTAAAAAATACTTATAAAAATTGTTATTATTAAACATTAAAATTAAATATAAAAATGAAATTGATGGTATATTTGTAGTATTTTACAGTTTGACGGAACTTCATACAACGGTTCGTATTAAAAGTAATTCGTCTTAAAAGTGTTTGACTGTATCATTAGATTTTTCTTTTTTCTATTTATTATTTTTTTTTCCCAAAGAACGATTTTACACCCCCAACACACACACATACACACAAAAAGACCCGACTCTCTTATTTATTAAGATCTTGCAGTCAACTCATGAGAAATTTTTCAAAGTGGTCGCGGCTTAAATTGAGTTGGGAACCACTGTGTAGAAAAATATGTTTTCTATAACTTTCATATTGGCTTCATAGATGTACGATGCATAGGAGGTGAGTTATTCGCGGAAAACCGATTTGGGTGACCTTTCACCTTCAATATTTCGACACGCAACCCCAATTTCAAAACGGACTTTTCATACCTTAATTGTAACGTCGAGACAAATGTGTAAACAAATATTTAGCTTGGTATAAATTTTTATTTGACTGGGCTATTAAGCTCATCACATTGACTGAACGTGTTGGCAAATTGGACTTACCATTTAATGAGAATTCCGAACCTCGGTACGTATATTTATACACATATATGTGAAAGTAATCACTGAGATATTAGTAAACAAATTTGAGCCCAATTATGAGGCTACTTCTTAACAACCGGCCTATGAATAAAAAAGCACTTGAATGAGTTATAGAATTATATATATATTAAAATAAATAATTAGAGAGCTATTATTTATAGAAAGGAATTAAGAGAAAAGAGATACTTAATAGTCAAAACAAACAATAATTGGTCCTCCAGCGCTAGTTAATGCAGCTTAAAGAAACCATTATTATCAATAGCAAAATCGTAATATGATTGTGACATATAGTACCTTCTAATACAATATACATGAATACACATATCTAAATGTATATTAACTTGGACAAAGTTAAAGTTGTAAAGTAATATCACACAAGGTAGTAAACCCAAGTAAATTTAAGTAGTAGAAACATCTCAGAATAAAAATTGACATGTAGTAGTAAAAAGTGAAGAGGAGTAAAAGATTAAATAATACCAAGAATTTTGTTCTTCATCAGGGACCGCATAAAATTGTTATTGGTTTGCTTTTTCTGACTACAATAATTGAGATTTGTGATTAATACTGAATGAACCAATATTGATCAAAAATTAGTTAAAAATAGTATAAATCCAGAATATAATTAATTTTAAAATATTTTAGTAATTTAGAAGGGCCTTTTTATTAATACTGAGAACGATCTCTGAGAACAATGAGAAAATCACACAAGCATTTACAATTGAAATCATTCTCAGTTTTACATGGTATTTGGTAAGTAGTTCCACTCAGTTCTGCTGGAAAAACGAAAAAAACTTTTCTACTGGCTCAATTTATCCACAAGAAATATTTTAAATTCTAATATAAAACACTTAGAGCATAAAAACTTACGGCAAAAAGGAAACATTATAATGAAGTAAGTATCATTAAAGTAAGTAAACCGATCCACAGCAGCAAGGGTGAAGGGTTAACAAGATCATTTTAAAATTAGTATTTTCTTAATCATAAGCACAAATTTAGCTCTTGTTTATTAGATCACATATATATTTTAGTCAATAATATTGAACCAAAAAGATGTGCTCACAAACAAACTCCAAAATGTTTAATACATATAAATTTTCTAAAAACGTTCTATAGAATGAGATTTATAACCAGAAGTATACTTATAATAATTATTCTTTTTTAGCAAAAGCGTTTATGACATGCTAAAAAACTTAATAAAGCAACTTTTTTTTTAATATTTACAAATCCTGGTTGCATGAGCAGCACATTTTTCAGCAGACAAAAAAAAATAATTATAATCATATTTTATTTTTTCTTTCAAGAAAAATTAATCTGGGCAATTTTAACAGTCTACATTTACATATTAAATATAAATGCATGTTTCTAATTTTTGCATCTCATTTTCAGAGGATCTGTGAAACCATGTTCCTTCATTTCTCCACTATATAACCAATCATGCCAACAAATGTGCTGTACACATAAGTTATTAACAGTGTATCCATGCGAAAGAAACAGAACTCCGAAAGCTGCCGCAATTGAGTTTCCAATACCCTGCTCATAAGGAGTGGATCCTAAAAATTATACTTTATTGAACAATAAAAAATAGAAAACAGTACAGAAAAATCTTCGAAATTTGACTCCAAGAGAGTAAATATTAAATATATTACAGCTTGAATATGCATACTTTTCTTTTTTTAGTTATTTTATATATTTCAAATTTATAGAAATGTAAAAGACCTTCCAGCATAATCTGGACAAGAACTGACAATGTATGAGCTAAATTATATATGCTGTTTCATGTAAACATTCACAACAACAAACATTCATGCAAACATTCACAGAAATGGTTAATTTTATTAGCAGTTGCTTTTGAGTATTGTTGCTAAGTGCATACATTTAAATCACTTTTTATGTTTAAACACGTTTTGTGCATATTCTTCAGAAGATTAAATTATCTATGCCTAGATAAAGATTTGTGGAAAAGCAATAAAAATATAATACAAGTCTAGGTGCTGATATTAACAAATTTATCAACATTACGAAGAGAAAAAATAATTAAATTCCATGGTTCATTTTAGCGACTTTTCTGTGGACCCCTTTTGCGATAAATGAAAGTGTCTTAGAAAGCAAAGGCATAACCATTATTGGTAATATGCACTGGCGTATGCAGGAGAGTGTTGACAGGGCTTGTAACCCCTCCCCATTTCAATGAAATTTTGTATATTTAACATAGGAATATATGAGTCGTAGCTCTGTAACCCTCCCCTTATGAACTTTCTGCATTCGCGTATGGTAATACGGTATGATCAGTTCTACTTCAGACGCAGCTGGAATTCATCTTTTTTAAGAAGGTTCATAAAGATGAGTTCAAGTGCAAATTGATTTAAATATATGCATATAAAAGCAATAGCTGAAAAAGTAGCTGAAAATAACGTGTACTCATTATTTTATTGTAAATTTCACTACATATTTTATAGCATGGATACTGCTCAGGTTCTGAGCCCAAAATTGAAAGCCGGGGCTTATTGATTGGGTGGGGGGGGGACGAAAAGAAATTAAATACAATGTACAAAATTTCAAACACATTAAAAGCATGCCTAGTTAGAAAAAAAATCCTTGAAGATAAACATTTTTCTCTCTTTTAATCAATATGCAAATGTACATTACAGCAGAAAAAGTATTTTTTCACTAATATCATTCTGAGTTCTTGTAGATTAAAACCATTCTGATTACAACCCCTGGCAAAAAGCATCCAATCACTATATTAAACAGCATAACAGCTGTAATGCAATAGAAATTCTTGTGCGTGAATAATCAAATGTACTTTTTATATGTCATCAAAATGTGGGATGATAGCTAAATATTATGGGTAAATAATACAATGTCAAGTAGGAAAACAACAACAATGTTTGCTGGAAAAAGTATCTAACAGAATAAGTCGAAAGAAAAAAGTATACGATCACATAGGTTCAAACACGTAAAAATGAGATTTATGCAAATTTAGAACTATGTGCACACGCAGATAATATAAGAAAGCAGGTAAAGCAAGCATTAAACTTCATACCGGTTTCAAAAACTGAAACATAATACTTTGAAACACCTTTTTTTGCATCATTACAAAAAAACAAAAATAAAGGCCAGTCATCGCACAGAAACTAGGTGGCAAAAAAATTCTAATTACATATTTAAAATTAGATTAAGAAGTCGTGAGATTCCTCCTCAATGCTTTATAAGGCAAAATTATGCTGCTTAGTATTTTATTAATGGAATTTTGTTTTTCAATATGGACATGGTGTCGCCAGATCAGAAGATTAAAAAGTAGCAAACTGTGCTCCAAACGTAGAGGATTTGAACTATTTGTAGCCCAAACATAAAAATGAATTGTGCAGCTATGCCCTTATACTAATGAAATATTTTACATATGTATGTTCACGTTCCGCAAGTAACATTCGACCAATATAAAATAACGATTTAATGAACCCACTGTTAGTTCTTCCCAATAAAGATCACATGTGCGCAGTAATAAGATTAATATTCTTTTTATATAATCCATTAATATGTTTATATATTGTAAAATTAATAATATAATATGCATAAAATTATTTATTACTCGCCTTCTATTTAAAATTGTATAATAGGAAGAATCTCGGCAGTCTCCTCTTCTTCCTTTTGGTCAGGTTCTTTACGATAGATTGACGAATCAAATCTGAGCATTAATATCTCTGGTAATGTTAATTGCAAAACTCTTTGTGAGTTTATTTAAATAAATCGAACACTACGCAGATTAAATTAAACAATATAAATCAACGTTTATTGGCGTAGTGATACCAGAGCTGATGTTATGGCGTCATTAGATGGGGAAACGTTCAAAAGGAAATAAATATTTCTCCGTTCGGTGGGATCTGAACCCACGATAAGTGGAAGGGTGTGGGTTCAGGTCCCACTGAACGTTAATACACACAATGTTATACACACACACAATGATAATATGAATAATACAGCAATACAATTAAATTTACAATGTTCACGTTTTCACAACACCGTTCAACTATTAGGCATTCACTGGGACAGGAACACGGTCAGCGGCGCAAAATCAATGAAAGTCCAGTGCAGGGGTGGACTGGGTTCTTTCAAGGGGCGAATACCTTACGTTACCGAAGGGCGCGAATCCTTGCCCATTCAGAGGTTTGAGTCCGGGCACACCGGCCCGGGGGCTGGTTGGCCGGCGGCCCAGTCCTGCTAGATCTGAAGATTAAAAAATACCAAAACAAGAACTGAATGATTATTGAACATGTTTTCGTAAAACTACCATTTCTGTGAAAAAATCAATTGTGAATAGAAATGTTCAAAAAACAAAATTTGTATTGTATTATGTAATACTAATAATATTTTGTGATTTTATATATGAAAATAAAAAAGTAGCTATTTTTCAGATTTATAGCCTGAAGGTAATTAAAAGTAGCCCAAAAAAGTAGCATATTGCCCAAATTAAAATTTTTGTAGCGAGGGCATTTACAAAGTCACCCAATCTGGCACCACTGGACACAAATGGTAATGTAAGAAATAATTATGGAATTAAATACATAAATTAGAAAAAACTTGAAGCACAAATTTCTTTATTTTTATTCAGTGAGAAAATACAAAAATGCCAGCATTAAATCCTAAATCTGTGTAACATTGTTCTCTATTACACTTATTTTAAAGTAACAAATTTTGAAGACTGCTACCTTTACAAAACAAAAAAATCAAAAATTCAAATATGAAACAAATTTACATTTTCTGCAAAACAAAACCAGTTTATAAATTTAATGTTAATATACAAATGATTTACACTTCACAAAGCGAGCTGAACATGTGACAAGGAAGATCAATCTTCTTGACAAACAATATTATGTTCGCCAATGAAAATGCAAAACCCAATATGATGCAGAATCTTAATTCCCCTTCGGTTCTAGTTTTCTGTAATGAAAGTGCCATATTATTAAAGAAAATACTAATCATTAGTCATAAAATTTAATGAAATAAATACATTTACATGTTTTCGTATAAAGAACATTGGAAAAATCTTTTATGTTTTGAAAACGCATCGATTATTCACCCTTTAACAAACGAAAGAGTTAATAAAATGGTTGGAACTTGTTAACCCACTACATCAGTCCAAAAATCACACTCCTCACTATAGGTTCTACCATGTGGTGAAGGGACCACCTAGAGATACACGCATGCCACATTTGTAATCATTTGCACGTAATAACTTGTTTAGCATTTCCCGGACAGTTCAGTCGAATTGGACAATTCCATCCTGGTGTAGTAATTTTCATAAACATGGGTGTACAATAATGCACATGCATGTATAAGTACAGTAGGTATACAATAGTTTTATGTTCAGTTTTACTCAGGGTTGGCAAGTTTCTACCGTGGAAGTGGCAATAACAGGCAGAACTCAGAAAATAATTATTTTGCCTATTAAAACTTGTCAAAATACTACCTACAAACTGAGAAAGGGAATGCATTTTAAAGTAAAATAGATTTAGCTACAAAGTTTATTAATAGTTGTTCAATAGTTGCTCATCATAGTAAATTCACATAATTTCTGCTACCCATGCTTAAGCTCCAGCTAGAGCTTTTATGTATAGGAGAAAAAAAGAGACACTGCCCTGACCTGTAGTAGAAATGGGGACCCAACGTACAACTCGTCTCTCTACCTGCTTGGCCATCAGGGAAGGAGTTACGCTCCCTTTCTCCATATATAAGGTTTTTACGTGAGATATTATCACCCTCCAAAAGGATTAATACAATTGCTAAATGGTCAACATACTGAAGACATAATGTCACTTTCCTTATCTGGTAACAAATATTGCATATAATTTCTCTCTATATATTTGGCAACAATATGTATTTTTGAGTTTAGAATTCTAAAATAATAGGTTAGTCTTTCGTTTATCATCGATGTGTTTGGAAGTATCACTCTGTAGAAACGGCATACCAAGTTTCTCTACCGTTGCAATCAAATTTATTTGTTGGTGTACTAATGAATTACCTTAAACTTTTAAGGCTTTAATAAAATATTTAATTTAGATCCAATCGACTTGAAAATTGGTCGGTTGCATTTTTACGTCACAAGGGCCATTCTGCAATAGACAAGGTGAGATCATACATACGGTTTTACGAACAAAAATTAAAAATAGAAAGGCAGACCTGAAAATTAACACTAACACATAACTGAACTGCAATTGATGGAATATTTCGTTGAGGATTAAAACATATTAATTGTAGAAATAACACTGAAATTTTTTTCTTTTTCGTTATTTATTGCACAAAGAAGAAACACCATTCACACTCAGCAAACCCATACTTTCACAGAAAGCTAATACAAAGAAACGTCATGCGGGAATTAAAAAATAATAGTTAGTTGGATATTTGATGCAAGGGCAACAAAAGGTCATTCCACACTAAATAAGGCGAAGCTATACACATGGTCGCCACAAGACACAAATCATTAATGTGAAGATGTAAAAAGTGTAACAAATACTCTAAAAATGAATGATAAAAAAAATCACATAAGAGCGCAAAATCCGATATCGGATAAAAATTTAAAAATGATTTCAGAATAAAAGGAATTACATAAAATGTCACTGAGGTTAAAATCACTTCACTTGATTGGTTGTATTCTTAAAGCATAAGCACAGCAAAGGTCATTCTGCACCAAACAAGGTGAGGCCCTGCATATGGATTATTTCAGTTAAAAAATAATGATTTCTGCTGATGAAAACTTTTACAGGTTGATAAAATATACTACAAAATGACAAATACATTCGGGGCCGTTCCTAGGTTGTTAGTCGTCCTGGTGTAAAATAGCATCTAACAGCCCTTATTAATCTGGTTGTATTTTTATGGCGCGAGGACAGTAAGGGTTATTCTGTACCAAACAAGTTGAGACCACATGTACGATTTTATATTAATTTATTATTTCATTTAGAATTTGATATGCAAAGTGTTTACTTTTCTATCTATATATATATATACATAGTTTAAAATAGTTATGTAAAAGAGAAATATTTCTAAACTTCTATTTTCATAAAATAAAGCAAAAATCCCTAATATTTTCTTTTATTGTTATTAAAGTGTCAAAAATAATATAAATGGTTTGAAGTCGGCCAGGTATAGGTGCATCTTTGGCAACCCCACCAGAAATGGTTCTAAATACATTCAGCACTGTAAGTCAAAAACTCTGAATGAAATCAACTTAATATCATCTAATGTAAAAAAAAAATAAAGTTAAATAAAACCCTAACACAATTTTTCAAATGCATAGCGAAATAGCATAACCCATCTTTCGAAGACACAAAAAAATTCTTCTACTGCAACTGTATAGAACCAAACCTGACAGACTGTGGAAATCGTGGGAGAAGCCAATGTTAGAAAGTTAAGAGATCTCTTTGGTTAACTGAATCATGTAGGTTATGTTATAATGAATGAAATAAAAAATTAACAATATAGTTAATTGTTCAGTGACAATTCAGATTTCAAATAGTCTCACAAGGCTACCATATCACAGTCTGCTTTTTGACACAAAATCACAAGGGTTAAAGACATAAATGCACATATAACTGGGCGAAGATTCACCCAAAAATGCATAAAATGATTGAAAACAAATGCAATCTTTTGACATTTCAATATAGATAAAAAAAAAAGGTTTAAAAAAAATAATACAATATTCTTACACGGGAAAATATAAGTGCATCAGATTTTTATAAATATCGACATCAGTTTGCATGAACAAGCAAAATATAATCCTTGCCATCTAGAAAAAAAAAATGACAAATTCATAAGAACACAACCATGCAGGACACCAGATTGTTATAAATATATGCGCTACAAAGAATTGAAAATAAATACATTTACATAAGCTTGTTAAATAATAAAATTGTCAACCCTCCTCACAATTAAAACTTTGTATATTAAATTAAAAATCTACTTACGCAGGAACTATTAATTTCCATCCACTCCCTAGCGACTTTTAATGCAACATGAGCAGCTTTCTCATTGGGATACATATAAACACCAGTTGAAATGCAAGGAAATGCAATGCTATGGAAATTGTTTTCCTTTGCTAAAAGCAAGCAGTGTTCATAGCATTGCTGCAACAACTTTTGCTTTTCTCCAACTGGGCCAACTGTGTGAATAACGTCTGTAAAATAAAATCAAATATTAAAAACTCTGTGCTTCAGCTGTAATTTGTGTATATTTTTCAAATTTTCTGATACGAACCCTCTTATGAATCAGAAAAGATAAAATTTATGATTAACTTAAATATCTAATCATCACTGTTCTGCTCGCTCCCCATTAAATGTACACAGAATAAACTTCAATGTACTACTGCAGGGTGGTAACAAAATGCAGGGAAAAAAAATCCCAATATTTCCCTGACGTTTATAAATACATTCTTCTGAATGGATCTTTCCATCAAACCCTTGATTAGTGTAGTAAGATCTGAGAAAGGAAAAGCATCAATGGTAAATCTGATTTGTACTCCCTTCAAAAACCTTCAATTTCACTTGAAATTATATGAAACAAAATAAACCTTCGCAGGTAGTAATTGGTCTTTTATAATCTCTTTTACACCACCATAACTTTTAGTATTACATGCTACTTCTTTTTCCACACTCTGAACAAATGCTTGTAAAGCAACAGCTGTTGGGTTTTTTTTCTCCTAAACAAATACAACCCTAGTTTGAGCTTCTTTCTGCATGGGTGTCGAAAATTATTAAGTAAAAAAATAAATTCTCCACGAAAAACTCACAAAAATCTCGCCCCGGAGGCTTTGTGTGTTGACCATTATTTGGCAATTGTGTTATCCCTGCGGAGGGTAATAATATCTTACATCTTTACATACGGAGAAAGAGAGCGTTGTTTCTTGTCCTCATTCGTCTAGCGGTCCAAGACACTCCGGGCTAAACGGAGGGACCCTGGTTCGAATCCAGGATGGGGAAGGCGTCTCTTTTTCTCCAAAATTACATAAGCTCTAGTTTGAGCTTATTTCTATGTGGGTGTCGAAAACTATTAAGTAAAAATATAAATTCCCCCACGAAAATTTGCCCCGGTGGCTTTGTATATTGACCATTATTTAGAAATTGTGTTATTCCCCACCCCACCGTGAAAGGTAATCTTACATCCCGATATATGGAGAAAGTGACCATTGTTCCTGTCCACGTTTGTCTAGTGGTCAGAACATTCCG
>QLNU02015360.1:262589948-262603437 GCA_006491805.2 Dysdera silvatica | reverse complement strand
AAGATTTTTAAAAGCCCTTATTGATTATGAGACCATTTTTTAAAACACATGTAAACATTTTATTTAACAAGTAGTTTTCTCATCCAACAAATATCAATTTTCAATAACAAAAGCTTTACAAACGCATGAAGAAATTTGTGATTTACAATCATAGAGGAAAATAAACAAATAATCAAAAATTTAATAATTTATGAATACTTATTAATAACTGATTACTTGCAGGATTTAAAATTCAAGACAATCACACACAATATATTTTAAGATTTTTTTAAAGGTTGGATACTTGGATTTTTGTGGTGCAAGGACAGCAAAGGTCATTCTACACTAAACATGGTAAAGTTGTACACATCAAATTGTTTTAAGAAAATAGGCTATAAATTTGAAAGCTAAAAACATACTCTACTTAACACTCTATAACAATATCTTCTATAATCAATGGACATTGGTAAACATTAAAACTGGTATATAAAATTAATGGATAAATTTCATTGAATAAGTTTGAAGAGTGCTTGCATTTATTACATAGTAAACATTATGCAAATAACATGCACAACTACAACAGTATTATCCCATAATGAAATTCTTTCTTTCTTTTTTTTTCAATGAATGACAAATACATCCTTTGAAATATCTGTTGTCCAAATTTCTCTTCATCCCAAGACTTAGAATTTGATAATTACAATGTTCCCACTTAAAGGGATAAGTAAGATCAATTTAACAACCCTGTATTTGTAATCTGAGGGACTATTAAAAAATTCCAAAATTGTACTGCCTATATTCTTAATCTAAGACACTGTTAAAAAAATACAAAACTGTACTGATTAATTGGCAACTTTTAGATGTAAGCAAGCATATCGATAGGAGTCAGTACCTGTTAGTCTAGTGAGTCTGTCTACTAGGTGACATCATGATGCCACTTGCACTTACACAGATTCGAATCACACATGCTTTTGTGGTCACATATTAGACCTGTTCTACGACAGCTAAACAATTGAGACAAGTGTATGCATCAAATTTTGTGTAAAGCTCAAAAATCAACGACTAAGACAGTTGGAATACTTTATCAGGATTTTAGTAATCAAGCTTTATAAATCATGCATAATGTTTTAAGTGGTGCTCGCATTTCATGAGCTATCAAATGCCGATTCAAGTCAGTAAGAGCTTGAGATGGCTAAGCATCAATACAAGCCTTGAAAATTAAAAAAAAAAATACCGACGAATTGTTTATGATGGTTACTGAACTATCTATGAACCAGGGAGTCTGCTACACCCACAAAAACTAAAACTTCATATATCCACCAAATATTCAAATTACATGGAAGAAAAAAAAAATACTGCATAGATTATTGTTCTATACTTTTTCTGCATATGTAAATTGTAATAATCTTTAGTGTGTAGCAATTTTTCAAAGAAAAATACGGATAGGGATATAAGGAGGGAGAAGGTATCATATAAAGTAAAATCCTGCCACCTCAAAAATTATCAACTGTGTGTGAATGGTTAAATGTCCAAGAAGAAATGCTTGAATTTTTTCTTCCGAATAAAAAAATGAACTCTTTCGTGTAAATATGGACGAATTATTTCATAACTACCGAATATTTTATTTCGTTTCTTTTCTGGTAAGTACATTTTATAAAAAAAATTAAAATTTTGAAGGTAAATTTGACACCCCCAAAATGAAGTTTGACATCCCCCAACAAAGTTGGACCCCCCCCCTCCCCCCCCAGCAAATATGCTGGCAAACACCCCGTTATGAACTCTGGAGTATTGATAGGATAAGTTTATCATGCCTGACATGCAACTGTTAAGGATATCAATGACCGAAACTATAACACAATCACAACTAACTTTTGCTCCATGATACCACATCTGCTGAAATCTTTCTAATAACAATGCAGTTTTTAAATAACATACTTAACAAACAATATGTCGAACATATTGTCTAAATTGCTGTTTTCCTAGGCTAACTTGATGAACACACTTTACTTGGTTTTGTCAGTGTTTGTTTGTTTTGTGGTTTTACGGCTCAAAGACTACAATGGTCATGCTGCGCCGGGACCTACTGTTTTCCGAGGAATCCGAACCTCTTAAGGCCTAGGGAACCAAACCCCGGACTACAGTGAGCAGTGCGATCTTTATGAGATCTCTGAGTAAGCGTTCTTTTTGCACTGCTGGGAGTCGAACCCGGATGCCAGTGCTAGGCGGAGGCAGCGTTACCACTCTTTATACCACACGCCGGAACGGTTTTAATCAGTGACTGAATGAATTGAGGAACAGCTGGCAACAAAACACTTGCGCTTTAAAAAGATTAGTCATGGTTTTAAAAAGTTTGGAATCACTCACTAGTCTGGTGATTAAAATTCAAATTACAAAAACTTTTTTATTTAAATCTTATATTTTATTATTTATATATATATTTTATTATATTTAAATCTTGCAGAATTCAAAATGGTGTTTTTCACTCCAATGTTTGGAATAAATAAATGAAAGTAGTAGAATTTCTTTTTAAAGTACATGCATAAGCTGTTTGGGTTAAAAAATTATGCCAAATGGTGCCGACAGTGCCGTAAATCAAGAGATTGTATATGCTATTTCTATCAATGGAGTAGTTCAATTAGTGCAATCTAAAAAAAAATAAACGGTGCTTTAAAACACTAATCTTAATATTCAGTAACTTATAAGAACTTTAAAAAATGTGTTATTTAAAAGTCATGAGATGGGTTTTAGGAGAATGCTTATAACCATTTAGAACAAATATAATGTAAGACTATACAGAATAAATTAAAAGTATAAACCCAACATTTTAGGCACAGTAACAATTGATGAGCGAAACTTCCAATGTACATTTGAAACAGACTCTGCCATCCTACATCAAGAATATATACGGGAGGTATTCCCGATGAAAGACAGCCATGTCCATTTGAAATATACATTAAAATTATGGTTCACCAATTGTTACTATGCCTATAACATCGGATTTATATTTTAACCCATAACCATTTATTACAGATGGCAAATCCATAATTCATTGTTATATCGTGGAATTTTTTTTTTTTTTTAAAGCAATGAATTTTCCATGTCTAAGACAAAAAATAGTTTCAATATTACTTGTAAGTCCATCACACTAAAATAATGTGCGGACCTACTTAAAATGTAGATGGTGTTGAAATAATTAGGTCTATATTTATAACCCTGTAGTTTTTTTTTGATTAAATGTTGAATTTTTTTATATTTTATTATTCATTTTTATGCTATATAAGCAAAATGATCACAACTTCGGGTTTTTCCGTAATTTAAATCCAGTTTTGCGTTTTTCTCTACTTTAAATTCAACTCTGTATGACTGGAACTCATTGCCATAACGAATGTGCATGCTCATCACAATTCCATCATTTTGAAAAAGGTGATTTTCGTTAATCTGCAAATATTTTGAACGTGTATGTAATAACTGGAAAAAATAGGCCACTAGTTTACAATACTTATTAACATAGCATTTGCTTTTGAGTTAGCTCACCTTTAATTTCATTTATCCTCTACATTCATGAAGACTTTCGCAGCATCTATTAATATACATTATAGAGATCTGTGAGATATTCTGTCGTGTCTGATTATGAAACGTACTTAACGTTTCACTCCATGCTATGCGGAGCATCATCAGAAGTAATTGCCAAACAAGTTTCCCTCTGTGAAATGAAAGACTTTTGCTTGGTTGCTCGGCAGAAAATGAGTAATTAAAAAATATAAGACGTATTTATAATACTATAAATAAGTCATTTTTCAATCACTCATTTTCTACTATATAGTACATACGCTATATGCCCAAAAGTATCCGGACACTTTGGATTTTTTAATTTTTTTCGAATTTCTAAAAAACTGCTCAGCCAATTGTTCTCTAACTTTGGAGATATATAATTATAATAATAATTAATTATAATTGTTAACTCGTCAGACTTCTTTTATACTTGTCTGAGAGCCAGAAATTTGACATCACTAACAGAATCCACCACGTAGAGGGGTGTCCAGATACTTTTGATCCTTATTTGCATAAATCTGGAATATTTCATTTTCAGAACAGGGGTGTTTGGTAATTTGGAATATGACAATTTGTGGAAAAAACCCTTATCATCTAGCTACTTTCAGAGAATTAGAGAAATACGGCTCACTATATCATCGATAACTTTCTGAATTTTCAAGATATCCCACTGGTATTTTTTTTAAGTTGCCCTATACTATTGACTACAAAATTATGAAAGAAAGTTATTCATATCTTTCGCGCATGCGCAGTAAAAAATTATTTTCTTCAAATGCTCATATCTCATCATATATTCAATATATTAATTTCTAATTTAAGTATAATATTTTTCTTGTACGTTGACAAATGTTCTGTAAGTTTTGTGAAATTTGACTGAAAATTGTGGATATTCCAAAGTTAAAGAATACAGTGTCCGGATACTTTTGGGCATATAGTGTATATAGTAGTACATTTGTTTTCCTGCATATATCTTTCGATGTAAAACGGTACAAAAATTGTACTGCACAATTCCTACACCTGTATATTGTGACTAATAAATGTAAAAAAAAAGTTCTTGAAATTTACAGGTTGGGTTTTTTTTGTGTTTCTCTTAAAATATTGATTTTGTAACATATACCCATTTAACAATGACTACTTCAATTATGTGTGCATTTCACTGAATAAATTAATAAGATATATATTCATTTAGAAAATTGTTGCTCTAATTATGCCCAATACAGATCTACCTTTTTGTGTAGCTTCAAATGATTGTTTTTGATTGGAAAAGTGCAGCGAGTGACGTCTTTCGATTGGAATGGCGAGCAAATTACTGCTACCATATTCAAAGCGACATGTTGAATGGGATAAGCTTGCATTAGTGGAGATGAAAAATAAGATGATTTTAAAAAATACTCTCTCACCTTAATTCCTGTTGGCTATTTTGCGGAGAAAAGATTGTTTTTACAGCTTTAAAAACATTGCGATAAGCAGGAATGAAGTTGGCTCCGTTGGCGACCAAAGGGTGAGATTATTATGCAGTGACGCCCAATTATTCAAAGAAAAGTTTAATACAACCAAACAAACCATTTTTTAACACCAAATTGCTTTTTATTACGTACACCACCATCTCATTAGTGGTTAATCATCACTATAAAAATGAAGCAAAGTAAACTGTGTTAAATTTAGAGTAGTTTACTACTTCTTTAGGAGATTTCCTAATTATACGTGTGCATGCATTTATTTAAAAAACAGTGTGGGAAATTTTTTCTGTCGTATCCCAGACACTGGAATTTCCCGCAGTTTAGTAGTTTGTTATTTTTTCTCTTTTTCCCACAACGAAATTTTAACAAAATTTCTCTCGTCTGTGGAAAATTTCCCACAGGTTGACAACACTGCCATGACACAAAAACGTTTAAACTGCCTTGTAAAGGTTAAAATTCACGGTCGCCACCGACCCCAGGGCGACTAAATATTGAGAAATGGCGATTAAAACTATGACTTCAGCTGCAATCACACTCCCCACTTTATTGTTTTCCAATGTAGTCCTGTCTGTTTTCACTCTGAAGGAAGGCTACGGTCTGAAACCGCGAACTACCTATTATTCTTCATGAAAATTAATTAAACGAACCTTCCTAAGGCTGCAGTATTTAAAGGCTTTGTGGTCACATGAAAGTGAATACTAACTTAAATGAAGTGGCCTCTAATAAAAAGGGCCCTGCTGGCCAATGGCCACTAATCAAATGCCTGAGTTTCAAGCTTTACTGTCTTGCCCTCTGACACATTCTCCGAGATCTACTAGATGAATTGAAATTCGAAGAAATCGCTTTAAAACTTATTAATGTCAATAAAAAGGAAAAGAAATTTTTCAGATAATGGTGAAATTTGAGCCAATTTTCATAAATTCCAATATTGATTCATTTTTCATTTATATATACAGGATAGAGCATTGTAAACAAAATGACAGATTTTCACATAGTCAAAATGGATTTTTCAAAAAATGCTCAGGCACTCCAATTTTATTTTCACGAGGGAAGTAAAATCATCATTGAGTAATTATTTTGCTTAACTCCCTCACCCCCTACTCAGCCAGTACTCAAGTTTAAAATTTTGAATGGCAACACCCTACCTTATCTTGTTCTAAAGAGCACCAACAGTGCCACTATTGTATTGAAGAAAAATTTAAATCGGCTACAAATTTCAAGAGAAAGAACTAAAATAACATTATTACTTTCACCCATTCAAATATGCTAGCGAACGCACTTTCACCTATTCTTGAAATGAAAGATAAAAGTACTCTCACCAGAATCTTTGAATGGGTGAAAATTATTTTTAGTTTTGGCTTACAAACGCAGGCAGTGACTTCAATTTTTCTCCAAGCAAACCAATAGTACTTCACAAGCAAGGATATATCACTAAGTAAGGGTCACCATTTGAAATTTCAAACTTGGGGTGGCCAGGGAGAAAAGAGTGAACAATTAATTTACTGTATTATGACTCTGCATTTCCTCCTTGAAAATAAAATTGACATGCCTAACATTTTTTGAAGAATCCATTCCAACTAGCTGAAAATCTGTTTAGTTTACGATGTGTCACCCTGTATACATTACATACATTATTTGGTGACACTGCATGGCTCGTCACATGGCCTTTTTCTTCTACTTTTTTTTTCAATGTTGCCAAAGCCAGTTGGCAATGGGCTAAATCAGCTTCCGCCATTTTGAAAACGTTGATGACGTATTCTGGGTTATCATTTATTACAAAATTCATACTTTAAAAAAATTGGGAGTGAAGAGGCCTCACCAGAGCTCAGCAGCTCTGTGGTTATTGTTTTTAATCAAAAACAATAAAAAAAAACATGAATGTCTGAATATCAGTGTCATGTGTAAGTAACCGAAAGGGTACAGGATACATACAGCTACACTATGCATAGAGGAGGGGGAGGAGTCTCGGAAGCTCTATGATTTTTGTTTTTAACCCTCTGACTGGTAAATTTTTTTTCTTCTTTTTATAACAATCTCTTCAAAAACTGCATATTTCTTTTTATTACATATTTCAAATCTACATGTATTTGAGAGTTAAAATATAAAGCACATTTTTGTAACCAAAGATGATGAGAGATGAAGGATGGAAAAATTGCATACCCGCGAAAATCGCGGGATGAAAAATTTTGTTACTTTCATGTTGCCCGTGGAAATAGCGGGATAAGCAGTCAGAGGGTTAAGGAAAAAGAATAAAAAAGCTCAATATCTTGATATTATGTTTAAGTAACCGAAAGATACAATTCAAACAGATAGTTCATTTGTAAACAATCATGGCGGCTGGAAATAAAGTGAACAGGTAAAACAACAAATCATGATGACGTAATTAAATCACTAAAAACCTGCAACTTCTTAATTAAAAATAAGACTAGAAACAAGAAAATGGGATTAAAAACTCAAAAGAACGCACAAGTATGACGTTAGAGATAGAGTATGACAATGACACAGAAGAGATGACTAAGAATGACGTCACAAGCCGATATACTGCAATTTATGAAAAATTTTAAGAGAGAGAAGCTGTGTGACAAACCATGCAGCGTGGCCCATTACTTTAATATATACTTTCTTTATATATTAGTTTTAATGAGCATTATTGTCTTTTTCAAAATGCACTTTGTCATTTATTTGATGTAATTATACCTTTTGTTAGATTGCATTATATAGCTCTCTTTTCTGCACGGCAGCGTTTTTATTGACGTGTTATTATTTCAACTTTCAAACGGAACATTTTTAATAACGTTACAACTAAAACTATAGTTTCTTTATTTTAATTTCACAAGCTCAGGGACCTTTTTGACCCATTAAGCTCATTATAAAGACATAAATTAAAGGGACTGTCTACACCATCACTATTAGCATAATAAATACGCAATTTATTAAGGAGCATTGCATGTGAAAATGAAACTGGAAATGTAACTAGAATATTAATTTTATGGTAAAGTGAATGTCATCAAGCAGAAGCACATTTAAATTAAACACTGCTTTGTTGATGTCTGTTATCCCTGTAAAGAGTTAACAAGGTCCTAAACAGAAGTTTTCAAGGGAAATAAAATTTTTTACAGCCTCGCTAATGAATAAGTATTGGTAGCAAAAACATTTCAGAAGAGGGGGGGGCCTTGGGACCACCCGTTGGCTATGGTTAACAAGCTGCCTTTCACTGGTATGCTGTCCCCCCCCCCATATTTTTATGCTGACGTTGCCCATGAGTTAATTAGAAAACTGTTCTAACAGGAAAAATTGAAAAGGATAAGATGAACGACCAAGGCTTGTGTATCTGAAATAAGTCAGATAACTAGCCATACTGACATATGCATGGCAGGTGTTTGTTTTGTGATTTAACAGCTCAAAGACTACAATGGTCATGCTGCCACGGACCTATTGTTTTCCGAGAAATCCAAAGCTCTAGACCTACAGTTTTCCAAGGAATCTGAACCCCTTAAGGTCTAGGGAACCAAAGCCCGAACTATGGTGAGCAGTGCAATCTTTATGAGATCTCTGAGTAAGTGTTCTTTGCACTGTTGGGAGTTGCAGTGTTGGGAGCACACTAGGCGAACACGTTACCATACTGCATCACCACAGGATACATGGCAGATGTTGATGGGGGTCATGACCCCCTCATGCAATGAAATTTCGTATATATATACTAATCTATGGAGTTCTGTATATACCCCCTCCCACACCTTCATAAGCCAGTAATTCCCCTTATGAACTTTTTGCATACATTAATGACTAGTCATATTGCATAGTAAGGAATATATGAATACAAGTTTGGGATATTACTATAAATCACCTCAATGAAAATAGCAGCAAATGGTCACTCATCACCTATGATAATTCTGTTAATGAAATTTCAACTAGCCTAAGTCCAATGAACAAAGGCAAAAACATTAATGAACAGGCTAATTTCTAAATTATACTGCAATCTGAGATATCATAATCAGGATGATTTTAAGTCCAAATCGGATCACCTGAACATACCAGAAAATTCCCTGAAAAGTTATGTAATACTTTTAGTAAAGACAATGATTTCCAAAAGAATATAAAAAATTATAGGAAACAAAACGAAATTGTTGTAATTTTTTAAAAAGCAATCCCGAAAGAGACAAGTTGAAATTCACGGAATCCCAGAACACAATCACTCCTGCTTAATGCATGAAGCCTCTTGAAAATGAGTTAAAAGTCCTCTAAAAAACCAGGTAGTATATGTATTATGATTTCAAACATATATTTCTCAAGCAACAAAATAATGTTCAAAATTAAATTGGTCATATACAAAATTTAAATGTATTTTCTTACTATGACCAGGGCTGACAAGCGAAGTGGGCAGCAGGGTCTGCAGCCCAGGGGCCTGTGCTGGCAAAGACTTGTGCTGTGGGAAGCCCTGTCCTAGTCAGAAAAATTGTTCTCTAAATCCAGATTAATAAGATTTTGTACACTTTTAATGTACAGTTTTTTAATTATTCTTCATTAGCCTGTCTCGATTATTGAAAAACAAAAATAGTACCTTACATTAGTTTCTTTTTTCAGCAGCGATTTTATAAAATAAGTAATAAGTAGGTACAAAAAAATGCGTTCTTGTTTCACACTTTTTGTTCATTTAAAGGTTCAACTCCCCACTTCCCCAAAAAGAAAAAAATTGGGGTCACTGCACGAGACATCACCCACTTATCTCACTTTCCACTAGAAATCACTAAAAATTGCACTAGATGAATTTTTGACGTAAATCACTTTACGTTAGAAACCGCTAAAAATTGCACTAGATGGATTTGTAACGCAACAGAGTTACTAGCCCATAGTTGAAAAGCAGATCGGCCGGAGAGCAATCCTCCTGCGCATGTGCGTGGACTTCGCCAAAATTGGTATCAGTGTTTCCCCACAATAATAATACGTACTTGGCTAGAAAACTAACATCTGACCAGAAGAGAAAATAGCTCAGAGAAGATATTTTAGAAGAAATATTTTAGAGAAGGTACTTTGGAGATAGTATTTTAGAAAAGGTATTATAGCGGACAATTTTTAGGAAAGGTATTTTAGAGATTTTCTAGAAGAGGTATTGTAGAGGAGGTATTTTAGAGATGGTATTGTAGAGGACGAATTTTTGGAAAGATATTTTAGAAGAGGTATTGTAGAGAAGGTATGTTAAAAGAGGTATTTTAGACAAGGTATTTTGGAGAAAGTATTTCAGAAGAAGTATTTTAGAGCAGGTATTTCAGAAGAGGTACCTTACAGTAGGTAAATTAGGAAAGTTATTTTATTAGATCTAGCTAATATTTTAGAAAATCTAGCTAATTTATTTAGTATTTCAGCATTACTAGAACAAACTCTGGCGTCACATACGCATGTGTAATGCAGTGAAAACTAGTTTGAGATGCCATTTAGTGATTGCTCAATGTTGCTCTCTAGTCTGGTTGTGTTCGTTGTAGTGAAAATGTCACAGCATTTGATTTTTTTTTTTTTATAGATTAGGTATGCAAGGTAAGATATGTGTGAATTTAAGAAGGGAAAAAGAAAGGAAAGAGGAGGAAAGGAAGGACGAAAATAGCAAAAAACGCCGTAAACAACTTTTCATGATTCGTAGGAGGAAAAGGAGGATGAAAATCCAAAAAAACGGCATAAACAACATGGCGACTAGTCACCTTGTACCAATTGCCAGATTTTAGAATCATGGACTAGATTTAGGGGGTAACGTCTCGTACAGTAGCACCAAAAAAATAGCTGTCTATACCACTTTTCAGGGAAGGGGTCATGGGAGGCCCATCGAAGTGAGCCTGGCGGCCTGCATTGGCTCTTGACCATGGACGTCATTTTGGGAGGGCAGGGGGATCAGTTGAAGAATTGAAATATATGAAGCATCTTTAAGACATTAAAAGGTTAAAGTGGTTATTTGCTTTGTGTTAACATCGGCCAAAAAAAAAATGCTCCCCTGAAATTTGACTTAAAGCCCTTGCTCTCGGTGTCCCTGATTATGACACTACTATAAAACAATTGCCTGCATTTTCTTGGCCATTATTGACACCAGCAATATTAAAACTGTGTGGGCAGGACAAATAAAAGGGGAAACTGTATACTACATCCTTTTTCGCCAAAACTAACTGTACTCTAGAAAGGAAGGGAAGAATTTTTTTGACATAGCTCTGCTCCGACTATGTGTACAGAGTATGCACACTTTCGCTAAGAATTGTCTAGGAATATCGTCCCCGTCGCCATTTTGTCTTGCAGTGATATAGATTATTTAGGCACCTATTGAGTGCTGCAGCAAAAAGAAATGGCGGCCGTAAAAACTATTTTTCCTCCACATACTTCCAACGACAGAATGTAGATACGTACTTTAAGAAAAGTTTTCAGTTTTATACAGAGGAAAGTACATTTGGTAAAAGGAAGTACAAGAAAGGCAGACAGGTGAACGAGGGATAGGTTTTAGGAGTTAGGGAGAGGAATGATGAATAGGTTTTAGGAGGAATTGGAGAAGGGGGGGGGGGGAATGAGGGATAGATTTTAGGAGGCGATAGAAAGGGGAGGAGGTGAAGATGTTTTATATATGCAGGCAAGTTTTTTAAAACAGAATAAGAAATATAAATAAAAAGTCTGAAAATGTAAAAGTAGATCCATTTGGAAACAGTATAAAAAAAATATAAACACGTAGACAGATAAGGGAATGAGTTTTTGTAGGAGTGCAAAGGTGGTCCAGAAAGTTGTTTCGTAGCTAACGTAGTCTAAACCAGGTGCTCACTCAACGGTGCAGTTCATTTCACAGTTTTAAAAGTTCGCCAAAGTCCAAGAATTGTCTTTTAAATCGAATCACGAGAACTGTGACATTTTGCATTATGACAACTACTTATTTTTAAAATGTAGGCATTGTCATAATGTTTTGTGTTTTCCTACTTTTACATACGGTTTCACTACTATTAAAAGGTTATAATATTTTAACAAAATTCAGATTAAAATTTCTTCCCAAAACGTCGCCAACTCGTTATCTTTAAGAGGTCATAATTGCTCGGAAAAGGAGTTTTGCAAAAAACTAAAGACATATTCTGAATCAGTGTTAAACACTATACAAAATAATCCTAGTGTCGACTCCAGGTGCCACAAACATAATAAAAGGTTCCCTTGTTAGATTTTTTGAATTTTTTCTAATGTTGCATTTTTTCGTCGACCTTACTCAAGCTGCCAGCATACAATTAATATACGATAAATGAAGTACTCATAATCTGAAATAAATCAAACCTTTAGAATTTCGGACTCGCAACATAAAATGCAATTAACAAACCTCTAAAACTTCGCGCCACAGAAAATTACGAGATACACAAGGACAGAACAGACTTGAATTCCATAACAAGCGTGTTGCCAAATTTTTAAAAGAATAATGGCTGCAATAAAATATCCAAATAAAAATTGTGAAAAATACGTACATAGTAGTGTAAAACCTTCGTCACCGATGCACTGAGAGTCTGAACAAGACAATCGAACATTTGCTTCTGTTTTGTCCGGCGTATCATCTTTTCCGTGAAGAACGCTTTATAGCTTGCAGAAAACTATGTCTTCCTACTCTGCCAACACTGGCTGATCTTCTCTCCATTCATCGAAACTCTTGCTTCAACGGAAGCTTCTGTCTACGCTGTAGTCTTTCCTTGTAAGCACGGGGCGTTTCCTGTAATGACTCGTCACTACATATCATACACAGTTCCACAAACATGTCTAATGTCGTCTTTTATGTGTGTCTGCGTGTGTTCTTTTTCCTGTTATTGAAATAGTCCTCTTCTGGGAAAACCGTGCCGCAGCAGTAGACAAGCTTCGCGAAGTTTTCTAAACCCTGATCAAGAAGGAGCGGGTGCCCTATCAAGTGTCCTAAACGTGGTTTGGTCCAAAACATGGATGGCTATGGAGGGGGTATTCTGGGAGGGAATTGAGGCAGCGTGGGCACATGGGGCATGGCCTATTTTAAACATGACGTAAGTTTTTTACCCATCATCCTGTGCGGAACTTTTAAGTTTGGATCACGTTTTGACACTATGTCAGACCTGACAAATGTCAAAATGGACCATTGGAGATACGATTAAGTCAATGTCCATAGAGCATCATGTTAATTGAAATTAGATTGCATTGGAATATAAACACTTCCAATGAGAAATTCATTTTGCTTTCATCAAATTGTAAATATGACAATCTACTCTGCAGCTTTTGGCTGTAAAATTAGCTTTAAAGTCATTATATAGCATGTTTTTCTAAAATCATTTGCAAATTTATAAAATTAAGAAATTTGTGAAACTAACAACTTATAAAAATTATTAGCACACTATTTATATACCACGTATTCATAAAATAATTATTAGCATGTTATGTAATAAAAATAAAGCAATTATTACATATTTATATAATAAAATATAAAATAATTATTAGCATACTTATATAATTAATGTATATATACAATATAGTACAACCTC
>QLNU02015360.1:262576680-262589848 GCA_006491805.2 Dysdera silvatica | reverse complement strand
TTTTGTTTTGTTTTTTCATATTTGCATATACAAATTTTCGTAAAAGCGGCCCCCAAAATGTTATGTCGGGGAGGGCCCCCGAGATTTTTCGTTACGCCATTGAAGACACCACATTCTTCTCTAACGCGGCATTGCAAAGACACGTGAGAGATTTTTCCTTTCGTTCGTGTGGGGCGGGAGGGCTCGAGTTCTCTTAGCACTACCCCCGACTGCACGCCTTTCCTTAGCTTTGTAAAATAGGCACTGTTGACGTTGGGTATTTCCACCATAGGATTCAAAATTGAGATAATTGTTTGGTTTTATTTGTACGGCGCAAAAACGGCAAGCGCTATTCTGCGTCAAACAAGATAAGGGAGTACACGCGGTTTGTAGAAATCATTAATTTCAGCCACGTTCAAAAGGTGGGCTAATTGTTAAATTCTACAAAGTGGGCTAAAGTGAACCGGTCGGTCATTATTTCTACAGTATCATGGGAATCGAACCCGGGTTAACTACACGTTAGATAAACGCATCACCTCTGCGCCACCGGGTTCCATAAACTCATCTGAAAAATTATTATGACCCACTTCGAAGGATGTTTTTTCGTATTCAGCTATTAGATATCTCAAGTATAAATTGACCGTCATTAACTGATGCTCGACCTTTAAAAAGCGGGAAACAAGCGAAAGAAATGGAGAAGGCCCCATTTGATCCAATATTTTCTCACTCCATATAGAAAATGTGCGACAGGAGCACGGGCGAAAATGAAATCACTAAGTGCTGAACGGAAAAAAAAGACGTATATTATACATGGAGCTTCTTTTTTCTTGTAGAATCGTACGTGCATTTAGTGTAGGATATAACTTCCGCTTAAAGAGATTTTTCAAAGTTTAGTATACACTCAAAATATTCATCTCTTCGCCCGTAAAATAGGGATGATAGAGAAGAAACCATCCAAAACAGAGTTTAAAATTTTAGATATAAATTTGAGGATTCACACCACGTGCGCGTAATCGTTTGCTTGGTATTCAAGATGGTGCCCAATACTACCAATTCTTTTCAAGTTTGCAGATGGAAATGTTTCAAAATAAAGCTTATATTTCCTAGATTTTTCTATAAACTCTATCAAAAAACTTAACCGAAGCGAATACTCCTTTATATCTTTATAATACGTAAAAGTATAACGGCAATTTAATTCAAATATTCGAATTATGTTATTAATACATAAATTTTGTCACAAAAAAAGCGTTAGTTACAGCATTTGAAGACAGTGGCGTAGGGAAATGTGGGACTCCGGCCATTTCATTGAATATCAGTATACATTTTATCAATATACATTACAATATACATTTGGGGGGTTATGACCCCATCTCTATCGTAGAACCGCCACTGATCGAGAACTATCTTTATTATATAACTAGCCTATTGATGATTTTAATAATTTCTTTTTGTGTTTGGTATACAGTAAAATCTGTGTATAACGATGTTCTATAAACTGTTAAAGATATCGTTATAGACAAAATTTAATAAAATACGCTTTGTAATGGACATTATTTAATTTTTATTAAGACCATGTTCAGAGCCAGATTATGGCAAGGGCTTGTAGGGCCCGCACCTGGACCCCGAGAATGGAGGGACCCCAAAAACATGTTACTTGGCAATATTTTTACGTGATAAAATAGTAAATTAATACAAAAAAATGTTTTTGCTTCAGATTTACAATCCGAAACAATTCAGAGAAGTCATAGCTGGTATCTAATTACAAATATTACAACCACAGCTTTGAGAATTGGATAATAAAAGAGCAGAGTTTTCAAAAACACAAAATTGTTACACCGATACCACATATTATTCGCAACTTTTGCCACAACTTTTACAACTTCAGCTCTGCAAGTTCATTCTTGGACATCCGACATTGACGTGAACGTGGGATTAAAAAGCACATTTTTACCTCCATTTTTAAATGGTAATAAGGGTGCGTACGTTTTTCAGATATATATCCAATATGTGTGAGTGGGCCCCCAATATTCACAGTCGGCCACTGACCATGTTGACCAAAGGGGAACTTCTTAATAAAGGAGAAATAATTCAATATAGGTAAAGTTTTGACACTCCTCTTTTTGTATGGTTGTAAGAGGCATGATTTAATTTTTTTTCTCTACCTATAAACACATATTTTGGTATGAATCAGGGTTTAAGCTGCAGTCGCATTTTTCGCAAAATGCGACGAGTTGCTCGAAAATGCGAAGAAAAAATTATTGCCCATCGCGAAAATGCGACAGGCATTTTTAACCACAGTTTATTCTCTGAAAACAGGATTCCTCGATTCCAGAATATCCGTTTTGCACTTCAGCGATCTTTTCTTGTTCCTTTTTGTTTCCTCTTCAAAATTCTTAACAGCACCTGTTAAGCATCATTGATATTCGAGCAACGAAAGCAACTAATATTTTTTAGCATTTTGCTACAACTTTTTTTCCCCATTTTAGCATTTTTGCGACAGCATGTTTTGAGCCAGCTTAAATACTGGTATGAACTATATAAAAAAATGGAACGTTAAAATCATTAACATATGCAGGATGTACATAAAGGGGTGGGATACAAGACGTCACCTAGACGCAAACAAGACGCCACCTAGGCGCACACAAGACGCCACCTAGGCGCACACAAGACGCCACCTAGGCGCACACAAGACGCCACCTAGGCGCACACAAGACGCCACCTAGGAGCAAAAAAAGACGCCGCCTAGTCGCACACAAGACATTACCTAGACGCACACAAGAAGTCACCTAGACGCAAGTTTGTTTTGCTATTTTCCTGCCTTTTTGGTATCACATACAGTCTGTTTGATCTCAGGCAAAAACAAAACGACCAATGTAACGCAAAAGAGCTATAAATGCGCTAATAACAATTCCGAGATTGTTCCTATACTGCTCATGCGCTCACATATACTCAAATGCAATTTCGGCCTATAAAATCTGCACAAATATAATCTGCTGCATACCAGAAATTCAGATGAGTGGCAAAAATTTCTAGATTATTTATTTATTTTTTTACTTTATTACGTTGTATCCTGTGGATACCACTGGCGGAGGAGTATTGGGGCGTGCATCCCCACATAAATAAATAACGATATCGCAAGCAGGCATGAGCTAGAAATGATAGCAAATATAACTAAACGCGCATCGCTAGCTAGCTAACTGCAAGTAGCCAAACCAGTTCCCACAAGTCACTCTCCTTAAGAGAAAACCAGTTACCCAGAACTCTGGCCTCACTCAGCATTCTACTGGAGAAGAGGAGACTGATAACTTAACACAGCTGTCACACGCGCGCCTGAGAGAACAGGCCTAAGAGATACCGCTTCTCGGCCCCCGGCCGCCGGCCGAGATAACGTCCGTCGATGGCCAACCCAGCTTCGTCCATAATAAGCGATCGAGCTTGTGTACAAGGCTAGCATAATTTCTATGTTTTAATCAGCAATAAAATCTTGTTAAGTTTTAATAATGTGTGCTGTCCCTGCTTTCATGATGGAGTCCGTGGATGTAGCGGCCTACACACTATCTGCGCTAGTAGCTTCGTCACCTCAGTGGTAACTAACCAAAAATACTACAACGCAGCAAAGGTGACAAATGAAAAATTGCCACCAGCCGAATATATATTTTTGATAAACTCTTTATCGTTTTAGGACAAAAAGGCGATGGACAAAATGACGAAGCCAAAAGTCTACGACATAATGGCGATGGACAAAATGGTGATGCCAAAGGTCTAATATATAACGATGACAGATAAAATGGTGAAACTTGCCGTATTTGGGGTAGACGAAATGGCGGGATTTTGCGGGTGTACAAAGCAAAGAAACAATGGTGGATACATACTTTATTGGTGAGGGGTTGCATAGGCTACAAAAAGCAGTGAGGGTTGTAGTCTTCATTATAATACAATAAAGAGGGCACTCTGCACCACAAGAGACAGTTGGGGAGGGGGAGAAAGCTTTAACGAAACGGGCATTGATGGCACGCTGATATTATTAAGGGGTACACAAAGTAACAAAAACAGTGGCAGATACAGATTTTATTGGGGAGCATTGGACTACAAAAAGCAGTAGCGGTCACAGGCGTAGCCAAGGGGGGTTTTTGGGTTGTAACCCCCATCGCAATGAAATTTTGTATATTTAACATAGGAACACATGAGTTGTAGCTCTGTAACACACCCCATTGACCGCCTATACTTATGAACTTTTTGCCTACGCCTATAGTGGCGGTTACAATATTTATTATAATACATTAAAGGATCCCCCATTTTGGAATCTGGATCCACCATTGTTTTCTTTTCTTTGTGTACCCCTTAATAATGTATCTGCGCGTCACTGCTTATTCTTGATGAATGCCGGTTTCGTTTAAAATTTCACCCCACCACAGACACTGTCCTTTTGGTTCAGTGCTCAGTTTAGTGTATTATATTAAATACTGTAACCGCCACTACTGTTCATGATCCAATGCCCTCCTAATAAAGTCTGCATCCACTATTATTTGTGTTGCTTTGTGCCCCCCTTAATAATGTATCTGCACGTCCCTGCTTATTTTTGAACAGTGCCCGTTTCGTAGGCTTTCATCCTCCCCCCATCAACTGTCTGTTTTGACTCAGTGACCCCATTATTATATCATTAAATATTGTAACTTCCACTGTTTTTTTGAGGTCCCATGCCCTCCCAATGAAGTCTGCATCCACTACTATTTTTTTTTTTTTTGCTTTGTGTTCCCCTCAGTGCAATTGCGTGCCACTGTTTTTTACCGTCATTCCGACAGGCTTAAAATCTCGCCATTCTGTCCTACCCAAAGTTTTGCCATTTCGTCCGCCCTAAACACCGACAGTTTCGCCATTATATCCCACAGTTTTCGTCATTTTGTCCATCGCTATTCTGTCCATCACCATTTTATACGATTGTCAAGCATGAGTAATAGGTGAAGGACATCAAAAGAAACAACTTTGATCCAATGTACAAATGTTCGAAAATGAGTCGTTCTGGAACTACAGGGATGTTATTATTTGCATCCACATTAGTTGATGTAATAGAATTTGGAAAATTTGTCGTTCCAGCTTAGAACCGTATTGGAAAAGAGTCCACCACTTACTATGGTCCAAAACAACTTCCCATGGACAAATTTATGTAATTTACGAATTCATGGCCCAAACATGAGCCTCATGTTTGGGGCATGAATTTCTCCAAAATATTGCATTAATTTGATCCTAGGAAGTAGTTTTGGACCACAGTAAGTGGTAGAACCTTTTCCAATATGGTTCTAGATTAGAACAGCAAATTTTCCACATTCTATTACATGATTAACTAATATAGATGCAAATAATATCCTTGTAGTCAGGGCCGTGCTTAGGGATGCGAGTTGGGAAGCAGCCCAGGGTCGCCAAAAATTGTAGTGCAAATACAAGAAATCAGTTTTTAGCGGCCCCATATACTTTCAACAGAGTATTTGGTCAACTCACCTTTTGCGTGTGACGTCATACTTCCCATAATGCAACCTCTAAATGGTGGTCAGAATAAATACACGTGTTATTAGTCAAATGTGTTATCATCAGGAGCCTATGTACATTATCATGTTTATTGTGGTGGCCATACGGCCACGTCATATACTCCTGGCAGCACAAAAAACTAGAAAAATTACTTTGTAAGTTCTAATAGTATTGAAAAGGCGGCTGTGTTCTTTAAGTTAGCTTTTCATTAATTCGTTATAATTATAATAATTAGAGTAATAATAAATGACAATAATTCGTATTTTATTTAATTTTTATCCCCTATTTTCAATTTAACTTCATTATCTGCTCTTTATTTTTACCTACAGCGTTTAGACCAGTAAAGGACTTTATGCTTTATGAAGGACGTAATGCTAAACCCTGGTAAATCTTTTTATCGTTGTGTTATGTCCAAATATTTTAAGAGCCGCTAAAATCTGCTTTGTCCAGGGCCGCTAACACCGTAAGCACGGCCCTGCCTGTAATTCCAGAACGGCTCATTTTCGGACATTGGTTCACTGGACCAAAGTTGTTTCTTTTGATCTCCTTCACCTATTACACATGCTTGACAATTCCCAATTGCCTCCAGTATGATCAGGGGTAGCTCGAGGTTGATTTTGAATCTGGGCGGCCTGGTATGGCGAACCGTAACCTGTGTATTTAGAAATTTTCGGATGTATCCCTTTGTGGTAAAGAGATATGAATTATTGAAGGATTAGTTGTATTGGAAAGAAAGCGACAAGCAAAGTGGTCTAACAAGGCTAACGCAACTCTCAGCCTAGACGGATTTTACGATCAAGAGGTCCAGTGAAAACCAAATATAACAAAGGCAAAATAATAAAATTGACAGTCGGTTTATAGGGGTTATAACTCCTCGTGGTTTTCGCTGTTTTAAATCCCGAGAAGAAGGGAGTTAGGGACGTACTCAAGTTGGGCCGTGCCTGTGTTTGGTCGAGCATCGGATAGGTCGTAAGGAGGAGCCATAGTTGGTACGTTCTAGGTGATGGACATGTCGAGAAATGATTGAGAGATTATGTAGGAAGAGAGGGAGTGGGGAGACCAAGTGGAGAGCCCGCGAGCAAAGGTTTGGAGAGTCAAGATAGAGTGATGCGTAGAGCGTAGAGTTGTGCCGGGGCCAAGTGGCTCGAAATTAGAAGTATAGTAAACCTCGACAGCGAGGTGTTAACAGAGTTGATAGCAACGTGAGTAAATTTGTGGAGCAAGGGGCCGAGTGTAGATTTATTACGACTGGCATTTACGGAGTAAGGAGACGAGCGAGGTACGGAGAAGAGATTGTTTACGACTGGCGTTTCCGAAGCAAGGAGCCGAGTGAGTCTGAGCGTTGATTGTGTACGACTGGCATTTACGGTGCAAGAAGCATCACTGGCGGCCATTACCAATCAAGGCAGTGCATTATACCATCAAACATACAACACCGAGACATATCTGGTTTTCCTTTATATTCTCGAATGAGGTTGCAGTGTGCATAAGGTTAGGCTCGATTAAATGTTGTTTATATATACGGCCTAGAACGAGGGCTAGGCTAAGGAGGGAACATAGTTTAATGGTAGACACGCATTATCAGAATCAAACTGGAATAATTTATGCATATTGATGATTTACTAAGGTGAGCTATTGCTAACTATTTGTCAAACATCAGAGTTTACTCATTAGATTAACCTTAAGCAACTTTCCTGTTAATAATGAAATTGGTAATGTATGATCAAAGTTAATTAGATAGCCATTTCGCGCTATAAATATGAAATAGATTGTTGGCCATAATTTAATTGTACTATACGATCACGGTGATGTATTTCCAGTATTTGGCATTTATTAAATTATTGTTTGTTTTACGAATGTTTCATGTTTAAATAAGACTGGCTCATTCACCTTTGCCTTTCCAGCTAAACTTAAACTAAGCGTTTATTTAAAGCCAACTAAAGGTTTACGATATTGGCACGGATTGTTTTTTGGCATCCCCCCCTTCGGCAAAAACAGGAGTCTTTCACAGATGCACAGTGAGCCATATAACATATAAAAGTGGCCAAAAATCTGAAAGAGTTTCTCTAAAGATGTGTCTAAAAATTTTTTTAAACTTTTCCCGTTTTTAGAGAGATTTTTTACTGTTGGGTCCATCAACGTAGTGTTTTCAAAATTATTGGGAAGCATATATTTTGTACATTTATACATTTCAGTATATGTAAAATTGGCATTTATTTCAAATGATTTGGGGGAGCTCGGGTCCACGGGCCTATATATAACTGTATGCCTATGGTTGAGTTAATTCAAAAAATTTGAACTTGAATTAATTTGGCGCCCTCATCCAAACGGGGACCCGGCCCTTTAGCAGCCTCTAAGTATGATAAAACAATTTTTTTCCTAATTTTTCATATCTTTGATGACGAAATGGCAACACTGTTCAGGACCCGGGAAGGGAATTTCCGATTTGTCTCTGTTGCATTATTACGCCAATCACTTAATTTATGTGTCAAAAAAATTTCTTTGTTCATGTAATTGCTTACGTACATGGTCTGCCCTGAAAGTAAGGAGACAAGTCGTGGCATTCGGCACCCTTGCGCTTGATCGGAAGACCGGTGATGGGGGAAGGTGGGGGTAACCTTCCGCTTCAAAACGCGGTAGAACTCATTTGCACTTCGAGATGTTGCAGTGAGTGGACAGGTTCAAGAGTGTACCGCTGTTTCGTCACGGCGTTACAGCAACAATGGAAAAACCTTGGAGCAGCGTTAAACTGGGGAAGTCTGCTACCCAGACGTCTGACATGATCAAGATAGCATATGGCAATGATTCTTTGTGTAGATTGCGAGCGTTTAAAGGGCATAAAGCTTTTAAAAATGGCCGAGAAGATGTCCACGATGAGGAACGGTACGGGCACCCGTCGACAACAGTTACGGATGCTAATGTTGATAGTGTGCCTGCTTTATAGAATACTTACCGGCGTTTAAGCACCCGCATGATTGCAGAAGAGTTAGGGATTCCGAAAACACAAGTTCATGAAATTGGAACTGAAGATTTGTAAATGCGCAAGGTGTGCACAAAACTCGTGCCAGAAGTTTTGAACCCTGTTCAAATGGGGACCCGAATGACTGTTTCTGCCGAATTGTTGCAAAGAGTCAAACGTAATCGAAGCTTTGTAATAAAAGTTATTACTGGAGATTAAACATGGGTGTTTCAGTATGACTAGAGAACAAAAAGACAGAGTTCCAAGTGGCACACTAGTGAATCGCCCCATCTGAAGTAGGAGCAGGTGTCGAAATCCATGTTGATCGCATTAAATGACTGCAAGCGTATCGTCCACCAAGAATTTGTCCTACCCCACCCCTGAGAAAACGGTAAATGCGGTTCTGTGTAGTTGTCCTCTAGAGACTGCAAAAACGCGTCCAGCATGTCTGTCCAGAGATCGCGATATCATTGATTCTGCACCAGGACAATGCTCCGTCGCACACGTCACTCGCTGCGAGAGAGTTTTTGAACTGAAAAGGAATAACCACGCTTCCCCAGCCACCATATAGCCCCGGCCTCTCTCCGTGTGACTTTTCCTGTTTCCGAGAACGAAAAACTCGTTAAAAGGAAAATGCGGAAGACATCCAAATGGTTGTGACGAAGATGCTGAATGGGATTCTGGAAAAATACTTCCGAGATGCCTACAAACAACGGGAATATCACTAGACTAGGTGTGTCGATGCTTAAGGTTCTTATTTTGAAGAATACTGGGTGTATTGAAAGATTTTACCAAATAAAATGTGTTTTCTGTACTCAGTCTCCCTACTTCAGGACAGGCACTGTAGCAACGATGTGGATGCAAATACTTTCATTCTACAGCCAAATTGGCTCGTTTGCAGACATGGAGATTTTGGCCAATATGTTTTATCTGATGTTCCCTACAATCTCTTAACGAGTGGGCCATGAATTCAGGGACATCCTGTATACATAAATATCTACTTGATCAATTGGAGTCTTCATAATTTCTCTGTATAATGTGCCTGTTCTGCATTTTGCCTGCTTGTCACGACCTTATCGATTGTGAATGTTTAGCCTCCCACCACTTACATTATTATTCCTGGATTGTGACACATTACTCACTGCATTCACATTTCTACTATTGTTATATGAATGTTACACATTTATTTATATTTCTCCCTCTCCACTGACATCCAAAACCGGGTGACTCGAGCTAGTCAGATTCACAACTTCATTCGTAGTCACCCAGGTAAATTTTATGTAATTATATTATTAATATGTGCAATTATTCTTTTAACTCCTAATTCAGTCACTAATTTGCGCTTTTTTTATATATACACTTATTCCATCGACCTGCATTCACAAATTATTCTGATTCAGTCTTTGTTTATCTTTATGTATTTTCTAATTCCTGATGGTGTTTTTGCAAATTAATAATTAATTTCATGAAGAAGGGTAACTGTTTTAATTTTAAAATATCAGGAAGGCGATATTCAGTAAAAAAGTTTTAGCTTTAATTCTGTCAAGTGGTTCTGTGTATAAGTTAAGAATGAATTTCAGAATTATATATAACAATCTTAAAATAATTCTGATAAAACACAATTTTATGGAAGTTTGCTTGAAAAATTGCCCGTCCTTCGCATTCAATAGCCCATTCTGTGAAAACCCAATTACAAAAACTAATTTGTTTGCAATGAATTTTTAAAATGTAAACAAATTTTGGTACACCCGATATATTAATTCTCCACTATTTTGAAATCTTTTTGTGGAGAGGAAGAACTGAGAAAAGGTGTTTTTATTTTTAGTGGAGTGGGGTGGAATTCAAACTGCCGAGAAGCCTGAGAATCCTGTTGTCGGGCATGCATTGAGCCAATATTACCATCCCTTTTTCAAACTGTTAACTCCCAACTTCCATCCACACTGATCAATCGAATTACCATTTGTCCACAACTCAAGATGTTCTCTTATTTATAAACCTGTTATCCCTTGGTTCTATGATTTTTTGGAGTAATAAGTGTTACATTGGTTAGGAAAAACCAGACATCCCATCACTGTTGGGGCAAGGAATGTTGATGGGGGTTGTAACTCCCCCATTGCCATGAAATTTTTGATGTATACATATGAATATAAGGAGTTGTAGCTCTGTACCCCATCCATTGAGCCTATACTCCCCTCGCAAACTTTGTGTATGTTAATGCATTTCATCATTTCTCTTTATTCAGTGTATTAAGAGAAAGGAAAGTGGTATAAGCTTTTATAAACTCTTACAAAGCATGCAAGGTATTTTCAATGAGCCATGCGGTGGCACAGTGCGTTTGCCTAGTGCAGGGGTGGGCACGAATGTGGTCAATGAGAGCCGCATTCCAATTTATCATATATTACAAAGAGCCGCACCATAGTTACATAGTATTAAATACACAAATTTAATTAATATGGTTACATATTGTACCAAAGTCTTAAGTGCTGTATAAAATATACATGTAAGAAAATATAATTAAGAGAAAGAAAATACAAAATAATTATTTCAAAATTTAATAACTTCTAGAAGCAGGGGCGGCCTCCCGGGGCCTTGTTCGGATGAGGGCGCCGAACTCAAGTCAGGTTAAAGTTTTTTTTATTTACCCAACAGTAGAAAATCTCTCTAAAAAGAGTTTAGAGAAATTTTTAGAGACATCTTTAGAGAAATTCTTTCAGAGACTTTAGGCCACTTTTATAGGATGCTGTGCATCTATGAAAATATGTTTTTGCCGAGTGGGGGCAAAATCAAACACTGCCAGGCTGGCCGGGTTCAAAATCAATCTCGAGCGGCCCCTGCCTAGAAGGACCTATCGACATAACCGAGTATCTACTTTTGAAGCGATTACGTACGACTTCTACTCTTCACTAACCGATTCACTTTCTAAGTTAGTGAACATAACAAGACTTGCAAAAAAGTTTTGTTTTGGCCAAAAAAAGAAGGGGGGGGGAGGAATTTCAATTTTCGACGGGAGACGCACTTAATTTAACGAAGAGCCGCATTTATCCACCTATGGCCTAGTGCACCGATAATCCGAGTTTGACTCCCAAAATTGCAAAAAAATTTATCCAGAGATCTCATAAAGATTGCACTGCTCACTGTAGTCTGGGGTTTGGTTCCCTAGGCCTTAAGAGGTTCAGATTCCTCGGAAAACTGTAGGTCCAGAGGTTCGGATTCCCCCTCGGAAAGCGGTAGGTCCCGGGGCAGCATGGCCCTTGTATTTTTTGAGCCGTAAAACCACAAACAATATTTTCAATGACTGAAACACATGGTAACTTAATATAAAACTTCATTATATAATTAAAAATATGAAATGTTTGTGTGGACATAAAATTATTTTGGTGGGATAGTATACAGTTCATTATAACTGATATTTTGACACTGATGCAAGGTTTAAAATAAATTTTTGTTACAGATTACATAGGCCGACACGATTTTTGCTAACTTACAAGCTGAGAGTTGATTTTAAGGTTTTTGATGTGCCGAAATCAAAAATCATATTAGTTTTCATGTATCATGTCAAGTTTTTTTTCTAAAGTATTTTGAATGTCCAAAAAAATGAGCAAAAAGTGGGTACTTTGTGTATGGTTTGAGGTAAGCAAATGGTATATTCAGAATGGTATGATAGTATGGAGAGCCTGTATAAGCAAGTATATGTGCGATAACATGCACATAAATATAGCAAAATGAATCTGGATTGTCTAAACAATCTCCTCTGCCAGACATGGTACCGAGTTCAACAAACACATGGTTATTTGCTCCAATGTGATAATGGCTGATCGTAATCCAAATATATCAATCACAAAACATAGTTTTTAATACAATTTTCCTAACATAAGGATTATGCAATGCATTATTAATTCTTTCAGATTTTATCAGCAAATTCCGCATGAATTGAGGGATCAAAAGTTTGATTCATGTAACATTATAGCAATAAATACGGAATGCAATAGTTCGAAAAATTGACGTTATATATATATAAAGGTAGTCATATCTGAAATCAGCATACCGAATTTAGTTAAAAACAAGTGTAACATATAAGTCAGTAGAGATTTTTTTGGTTCGCCTGTGTCATCTATAAAGTTTTTAAAATTTATATATAGGGTGGACCATTTAACTTGATAATGTAAAATATCTCTAAATTTTTTACAAAAAAGCGTTTACTGCTCACTGTAGTGCAGGGTTTGGTTCCCTAGGCCTGAAGAGGTTCAGATTCCTCGGAAAATTGTAGGTCCAGAGGTTCGGATTCCTCGGAAAACAGTAGGTCCCGGCGCAGCATGACCATTGTAGTCCTTGAGCCGTAAAACCACAAACAAACAAAAAAGCATTTTAAGCAAAAGTTGCTTGGCTTAAAGGGAGAAAGAGTTTTTTTCATTATGTTTTACCTGTGGGGTGTTTTCAAGGTCATTTGAAGGTCGAACATATTTTTTAAAGGCGAAACATTGTATTCTTATTCTTTGAAAAAAGGAATCAGCTTTCGTACAAACCAGTTTTTTAATTTAGCACTTAGTTTCAGAGAGATTTAGAAAGTAAACCTAAATGAAGATATTCATGCCATATCATGCCTGTTGCACATTTCTCAGAGATTCCCCCTAAATAAGAACTATTTCAACTTTTTCCTCTATAGATACTTCATTTTTAATATACAATAAACTTAACACTTAAGTGTTA
>QLNU02015360.1:262532338-262564493 GCA_006491805.2 Dysdera silvatica | reverse complement strand
GATCATTTCGGTTGAATGCAGTTCAGATGACCAGAGTACCATATTTTCAAGTAAAGAAACGTCTAATATATATATTGTAATTGTATTTAATTACTTTTCTTGTTATTTTGTAACAGTAAGAAAAAATAAATTGATTTGAAAAAAAAAATGCTGACAGAACAGAACACGTTACCCAAAACTCACTCTATTCCATTCAAATCACTGGAAATTACACTAGATGGGGTTGTCACGTGACACAGTGTGACATCACATACGTGTGTATGATTGAGCAGGTAGTGATATGTGATGCCATTTTGTGTTGACTTCGCATTCTATGTCTTTTTTTTTTTTTTTTTGCAGTGAAAATGTCTGAGAATTGTAATGTTGGATTTTTTTTATGGATTAGGAAGTAATGGAAAGAAAAGTGTGATTGAGTGGGCGATGAAAGAGAGATGAATTACATGGGAGTATGAGTGTCCAAAGTGCATGTAGGCAATAAATTGCAGTGGGTGTTTGGAAGAGGTGAAAGAAATTAAAATAAGTGTTTTTTTATTTGTAAGTGGATTTTACTAAGTAAAAGGTAAGTACTCGTATTTAAATTTGTTTAGAAAGCCGGGAAGGAAGAGAAGGATGGAACTTTTTTTGGGAGGGGAGGAAAAAGGGGTAGGGCAGAAGGGAAAGTGGAAGGTAAGAGGGGAAAAGGAGGACTCCTTTAATATTTTAAGGCCCGGGAAGGGAAAAGAGGAGGAGGAGGGGGAAAGAGGAATCATTTTGTTATTTTTAGGGCCTGCAAATAGAGGGGGAAGGGGAGGATTAATGAAAATAACAAAAAGCACCGTAAACAACAATGGTGGCTAGTCACTGTGTGCCAATTGCCAGATTTTGAGTTCTTGGAAACACTAATCTAGATTCCGCTAAAATTGCACTAGATCTAGGGGGGGTAACATGTTATGTACTAGCATCAAAAAACTTGATTTGTAAATTATAGAAAGTATGATACAACAAATTGTCCCATGATGAACAGATGCAGAACCATAGAAAAACTCGGTTGATTGGTTGTATTTTTATGGTGTAAGCACAACATGGATTATTCTGCGCTAAACAGGTCCTAAAAAACTAAAGTAGGCTGCCAGAAATACCAGAACACTACATTTGAAACAAAATTACAAAACATGGGAAGGCGTTAGTCTTCTGAAGTACAGCCAAGACATTGTTACTCCACGAGACGGTAACTGGCAACCTTACTAAACTTCCCATCATGGCTAACTCAAAATATGAAGCTGTCATGATGGACAATGCGATTTTTCATGGTTTGTAGTGTTTTGAAATTGGAAAAGTCAAATCTTTTTAAATCTGAAGCCCTGTTTTTTTTTTTTTTTCTTTTTCCTCCAACACTGTTCTTATATCCATGGATGTGTAGTAGGAGGCGATTCCTCCCACACACCCACTTCTAGATTCTGGCATTGAACCTAGGCACCGAAACCTCCTGAATCGCTAATTCTTGCAAAAGTATCACGACTCTAAGTTTCAAATACAAAGCAGGAAAGCGTCTTGTGAAATACCATCTCCTGGAGTAGCACTTGTATTTTTAACCGACAGCAACATATTACATCGTATTAAATAACAGAATAGGAAAGACTCCAGAAAAGGTTGTCTATTGGAGAATTTTTAACCGGTACCAAAAGTTGGGGAATTCTTTAATTTTGCAATATGGTAACCTACGGTTGTCTACAGACTGCAAAGAAAGTAGAAGCATAAATTTGCGTACAAACACACAGGAGAGCAGAAAAAAGACACCATCTTTAAGGGTTTTTTTATTTACGGATTGATTTTTCTATTTTTACTGCGGTGTAGAAATGCCTGGTCTTCCTTTTGTGAAATTCAACAAGACGATTTATCAGCTGCAAACTTCGGACAGAAATGAAGTTGATTAAAAAACAGAAAGAAAAAAAAAATTTTTTTGAATGTAAAATCAAATATCGGGAGATTTTTTTTTAACTTCTGCTTTTCTACAGCACTTATTTTCTTTTATTGGCAAAATACAATTTTGAAAACGACAGAGGTCGCCGAGACAGGCTATTTTTCAAATTTTTTTAGACATTCACTAAGGGATGCCCTTTTCTAGAGTAGCACCAACAGAATAGATATTGATAATTAAAATAAAATAGTGGACCTTTTGAACTTCTTACTCCGAATCCAAACGCAAACAACAAACGCAACTCTAAAAATTCCCGCTTACAAACTTAACTGAAAAAAAATGAAAGGTTGTAGAAGCGTGTTGCCAATCTTTTAAAGAACAATAATGCAAATAAAAGGGTGCTTCGGCAACCCAGTCGGAATAATTTCATACTGAAATCCAAAATAGTGTATTGTGACAATGGGCTTGTTTAGCGTTTTTAATAAACGAATAAAAATTATGAATTTTGATTCATGAAACATTGCTGATTACGAATGCCAAAGTGAAATTTTGGAAAAAAAAAGTCCCCGCTTTTTAAAAAACAAGATTTCTTCAATTCGTTTCATCCTCAGCCTAAAAAGCGTTAACAAATGAAAAGGACATGAAATTGGTTAAATTTCACACCGTAATAACTAGGAAAATATGAATTTCTCAGCATTCTTGCATTAACGTTTTTTGCTTGGAATTTTACAAGGAATCGCGCTGGGCATAGTTTATTCGATCTTTACGAAACACCATATATTAAGGTGACCAAATGTTTGAAGCAGGATTTGCGGACAAAGCAACGTGGTGTCCCCAAATCAAGGAGTAATTTGGGAACACACATTTAATGCCATTTGTGGTTATTGATTTCAGAAGTAAATACATATTCTCACCTTCCTTAATACTTTTTGTAAAGACTTACCTTAACATATATACCTTAAAACAAACAACGTTGTCTTTTCAAATTTTTCAATTGACACATGGAAAATTCAAATGAACATACAGTACAAAACACACGATGAATCGAAATATCCGATTTTCTAAGAAAAGGGTAATCCTTTCAGTAATGGTTCATTATTGATAGAAACCTACGATGAACTGTGAACAACTTAATGAAAATTTCTTCTATTCTTGACAGACCAGTCTCTACACGCGTATTACCTGATTCATTATGCAAAAAACGTGTATTAACTAGTGGCGTGCGGTGACATTTTCCTTTAGGCAAGCAATATACTTATTTTTGGGATATGTAAAAGTAAATTTTATTTTCATAGTACGTTACAGTTGGTCCTACTTATATAAAAAATATCCCAGTCTTCTGTTTTTTGGCAAATATATAAATAACACTTTTGTGAAAGTTGGAGTTCTTTTTCATATTTGTAATAATTTTTTTTTTCAATAGGGGACAAGGATAACTTTGACAAATGCAATAAAAATTCGTATCGATACTACTAGATGACAGCGTTATCTTTATTATAAGCGATTAGAAATTGCTCATCAGATGAAAGTTATTTGACGCTTACACGGCATACAAAATTAAAACAATTAGTATTTATAAATTTAATTGATGTTTAATTTGACGAACTCACAGATTTCAAGCTGAAAATACGATAAAATAGGAAATGAAAATACGATAACGAGAAATGCTTCCGCAGCCATACCCATTGAGATCTACAGTTAAACATTTATGGCTGGAATGCAGAAATTGCATTGCTTATGATCCGATGTCAGTCCTACCCTCAGATGGTGGCGCCATCCAGTGACAAAAGATTGTGAAGTAGCTAGTTTGACCTCGAACGAAATTTCAGGTACACAACGTAGATTTTGCTAAACTTTTATAATTACCTTAATTTTCCTTAATTTGTTTTAATTAATTTTTTTATTAATATTTTCCTTAATTTAAATTGGCAATGGAAATGTGTTTCAAATTGATATTAGGCAAGCAATGCTTATATGAATCGCACGCCGCTGGTATTGATCAACATGGACTCAGATATAGATTTAACTGACTTAGCAAACGATCTTCTTTCCCAAAATTTAAGAATCAAAGAAATAAGGAAAATTATAAATAACAAAGACCGTGCAACTCTTATTCTCTCATTTTTGGGAAGAAATTGTCCGACTCATATTTACTACTTGTATGAAAGATTTGAAACCAGACAATTCGTCGGTCGTATTCGTCAATGTAAATCATGTTATAAATTTGGACATTAGTGAATCCTCGTGTCCTGGAATAAAAATTTGCGGATATTGATCCATCCCCTTGTCAAAAAATCATACTTGTAATAAATCTTATCGCATAAACTATAACGGAACCCATGCAGCTTTTGACTTGATATGTCCTGCATGGGAAAAAGAAAAGAACATTTTATCCATCAAAGCAAACGAAGGAGGTACTTACCACAATGCCAAGTTAAAATGGGGGAAATGTCTTATCAATAATCAACCCTCTTTATCAGAATCAAGTGAGACAGAAAAAAGATTAAAGAAGTTAGAAGACAATCTATTTTCTTTGCAGATTAACTTTAGGGACTTTCAAGAAAACGGTATCAGAGACATTTTAGCAGTTTGCTGCACGACAATGATGAAAGAATTTAAGGAAGCAACAACGAACGAAATTAAAATTACATTTAATATCATGATGGAGAAAATTAACAGGATGGATTCTAAATTATTAATATATCACGTACAAAAAAACGAAGTTCAACCAAACCAAAAAAACTCTAAAATTCCCTCAACTAAGAGCTCAGGGAAAAAAAAGTGACTGTTGTCTCTCTGATATTATTCTTGATAGTATTAATACCCAATAAGTTCCTGGTTCATCAGTAACACCTTTCAAAACCTGACCGGTTCTTTGATCTAGTTTGTTTTTCAGAAAGTTGTTCTTTATGCCACTTTATTTTTTTATTTTTATTGAATTTTTGTCCTAAGAGAGTCTTCTTGGGATTTTTGGAAGCTGCACTCTATAGAAACAATCATTCAATTTGCGTATCTCTCATTTAGATTCAAACGAAGGAAGTTAAGGTACATGGAGTGCTTCTATAAAAAGTGTCATCTACTCACAATTTTATCGTCCTCAGTTTCACTTTACACGATTGAAGATATAAGTTGTCATCAAAAACTTAAAAAATGTGGTTGTATTTTTTCAATTCAAAAAAACATTCGGTTTAATAATGTAGTCATTTCCATTTCGATATTTTTTGCACCTTTCTCCCATACCTCTTATAATTTGAAACTTTATTTTCTTTCTCGTTCTCATGCTTCCTCTAAATTTACCAATAATTGACATTATACAATGGAACGCAAGAGGAATAGGAAAAAAAGAATTTTCTTCTTACACGCCAAACAAATGGGATTCTGCAACAGCAATTTTTTTGCATAAAAAAGGTGATAAAGAAGATTTGAAAAATTACCGATCAATTAGCTTATTAGCTGTTATTTATAAAATCTTCACAAAGGTACTAACACATCGCCTGCAGAAAAAATTAGATGCAGCTCAACCAAGAAAACAAGATGGATTTCGAAATGGATTCAGTAGAGTAGACCATATTCAAGTATTAAGAGGATTAATTGAAAGAATACATGAATATGAACTTCCATTGTGTGTGGCATTTATTGACTATGAGAAGGCCTTTGACTCTATTAAAACGTCAGCAGTCATCAACTCTTTAAGATCAACAGACATTGAAGATGTGTACATTGACATATTGAAACGTGTGTATAAAAATGCAAGTGCAAAATTTCAGTTACATAAAGATATCAAAAACATCAAACTTGGTAAAGGTGTGAGGCAGGGAGACAACATTTCTCTAAAACTTTTTACTCGGCCTTACAGATGATTTTTCAGCATATAAATTGAAATAACAAGGGAATAAAAATAAATGGTGAATATCTAAATCATTTGCGGTTTACTGATGACATGGTTATGTTTTCAACGGACCCATCAGAACTCCAAGACATGGTATAAGAGCTCTCAACTAGAAATAGAGAAATTGGACTCAAGATGAACCTACAAAAAACTAACATCATGTTCAATTATTTCATAGAGAAAACAAAAATACTAAAGTTGACAACATTGAGCTAGAAATTGCTGATTCATATATTTACCTTGGCCAACTGATTTCAATGGAAGGCAACATTATGAAAGAACTCAACAGATGTATTAAACTTGGCTGGAGTGCATTTGGAAGAAATAGTTTTATCCTGAAGGGGAAATTGGCTTTGTATCTGAAAAGAAAGGTCTTCAACAAGTATGTATTATCAGTCCTCTCTTATGGATCAGAGACATGGAGTCTAACAGTTGGAGCAATACGAATGTTACAGACAACGCAAAGGAGCATGGAGAGGTGCATGCTTGGAATAACTAGGAGAGATCGAAAAAGGAACACTTGTGTGAGAGGAAACTAGAGTGGAGGACATCATTGTTAAAGTAAAAGGGCTGAAATGGCGATGGGCTGGGCATATTGCAAGAAGAATTGATTAATGATGGACAAATGAAATCCCCAACTGCATTTCAAGAGACCACCGAAGACCTAGAAAACGTCCTCAAACTAGATGAGTGGATGAAATAAGAAAACTGATTGGGGTGACGTGGAAGCGAATTGCTCAGGATAGACTTCTGTGGAAGGCATTTGGAGAGACCTTCATCCAGCAGTGGATAGATAATGGTTGAATATGATGATGATATATAAGGTATATATGTAGGAAAAATGCGTGTATGGACATGCGAGAGTGCCCTCTAGAGGACGTGGGAGGACATTCAGCATCTGGCGGACGGCGTCCGGTATGATCGGACGTGTGTGTAGAGAACTGTCGCGAAGGTGCATTCTTTTTTAAAATATTAGTAGCAAATATAAAAGTATTAGTTTACTGTTGCTTGTGAGTGTTGTGTTGTGTTCAGTCTAAAGGAAGAAAGGTGATCCTACATGTATGAGTTACATTATGTTTCATTCGCACTGAATTGTCAGGACACCTATCTACCCTACATATTTTAGCATTTCATACCTCACTTTTATGGTTCAACCATCATTGGAAGCCAGATAAAAAAAACTATACAAACTTATAACAATCATAAAATACGGCGGTAGTTAGTTGAGAAAGGACATAATATAATGATAATAAACAAACCTCATCCATGGACAATATCTAAAAGAAATTGAGGGAAAGGTCAGCAGCCAGCATAACTGGAAATGGCTTCAATTGGGAATTTTAAAAAACGGAAAAAGAAACTGAAGACCTGATTTTTTTGCTGCACAAGAGCAAGCACTGCAAACAAACGTGATGACATCAAAAATCCAAAGGCAAAACAAGAAGAGTAAATGAAAACTGTGTAAAGTAAAAGCTGAGGCAGTCGACCACCTAATCAGTGACTCTAGTAAAATAGCCTAATCAGACTACAAAAAAATACACGACAGAATGGCCTCCCTGATTCATTGGAATATCTGCAAAACTTATGAGATCACGGTAACCAAGAACTACTGGGAACATGAAGCAAAAAAGTGACAGAAAACGACTAAATAAAAATCCTGTGGGACTTTCGGCTTTAAACAGACAGGCATTTAGAACATAATACATCAGACATAACATTGATAAAGAAAAAACGGGTGTTTATTTTCGACACTTCAATACCAGGTGACAGCAGAATTAAAGAGAAGGAATTCGAAAAAATCTCCAAATATCGTGACCTTGTAATAGAAATCAATCGACTCTGAAAAAAACAAGTAACAGTCATCTCGATTGTGATAGGTGCACTGGGGGCCATCACACCTAATTTAAAGAACTTCTCAGAAAAACTGGACATTACTGACATAACGACAACAGACCTACAAAAAACTGCCTTACTGGGCACCGCCTATATATTAAGAAGATACATGGACAGTTCTCAGGTTTCTGGGTGAGACTTGAACTGAACCAAGAACTCCAGATCAAGAGGATAGTGATTATCTCCTTGACACTGTGTAACACAACAATGTATACCAGACATAATAACGTTAAGATATGGTGTCTGCCCAAATTTAATTTCTAACTTCCCTAACTTTTCCAAGCCAAATCCAAATGGATTTCCAGTTACTAATTTTAGTAACAATATATTACAATGCATCAAAATTTGCGTAATTGAAGCAAGTTTCAGGAATATCCATATTCATAAAAAATCTACTAACACAAACTCCAAAGCCGTTCATAACTCAATTACATTAAATTTACAAATATAAAATTAAAAAACATTAAATATATGTTACATTAAATTTACAAATATAAAATTAAAAAACATTAAATATATGTTACATCACATTTACAAATATAAAATAATTGTATAATATTAAAAAATGCATATCTTCATACTAAAAGCTTGCATTAATTAAATATTTACAGCAACATTTCCATTTGGCCCTTTTTGAGTTCATTATAAAAGAGTTTAACTATATAATCGCAAAGCTGATGTTTAATCTCATACTCAATTTAAAAAGTGTGTATTACTATAAGGGAAAGGAAATTGGCATGATAGAAATCCCTTACAGATTTCAGAAAGCTTTTTTTCAAGTTTTAGTTATAAATTTGGTAAAAAATCGCTCCTGAGATATATATGGGCTTAATAATTTTATATAAATTATATTAGTTTTGGTGCAAAATGGTAACTTTTGGAAGAAGTTTAGTCAAAAGTACAAGTTTTTCAAATTTTTCAGTTTGTACTCCAATACAAAATGTACAGTTTACTAAAATTATTTAATAATCCACTTATTATAACAATGAATTTCAAATTTCCCTGACTTTGGCCTTTGCACTACTAATGTCCCGGACTTTTCCAGATCAGTAGACACCCTATTATTGTAATACTTACGGAAGTTTGCAATGAATTTATATTATTTCTTTGAGAAGCGTCGTAATTGTAATGATCAATCATATAAAATGTCCTGTTACAGAAGATATTTGATAAATTTTATTTCATTTTTTTTTCTGCGGTTGTATGCTGTACCATTAATTAAGATCGCGAATTTTTAATAATGAATCTGAAATCTGGAACCGAAGATTTTCGAATAATCTATCCTATGTTGTACTAACTTTTGAATCAAGTTTTAACTGCTTCATCATTTTTAGTAAAATAATTAATGGATTTTAACGGATAATCGTACATTAAGTGTGTAAAGAGGTCACAAAATATTTAAGAAAAAATATCGATGTAACAAAATTTCTTATTTTTACTTAAGCTAAAACCTTTTACTATGTCTGAACTTACAAGGTTCGAATTGACAATTTGACTGAGGGCCAACATGAAAATTACAGTTTTCGTTTTAAATGAAATTTGCATAAAGAGGTCATGTTCCAAATAAGGCAAAACACTTTGCTTTAAATTGGCTTCACTTTTCCGACGTTCAAATTATCATGCAAAACAACCTTGTCTGGCAATTTGAATTTGAAAAGAGAAATTGGAATTTTAGAAGCATATCGGTAGTGTAACCTCACAAACGTATTGCATACTCAAATAATAGAGATTTTGATTTAATACTTATGCTATGATTATTATATGAAATTTATGGTAATCAACGAAAAGTCGCTGCCTTACAAGAAAATAAATAAAAAGCATATAAAAAATTATTATCCTTGCTTTTATAAATTGATTAGTTGTATTTTTATGGCGCAAGGACAACAATGGTCATTCTGCGCCAAACTGAGACTGTACATACGGTTTTATTATGAAAATAAATTAAAACTATAATGCTAAAATTATATTAAACATACAATGAAGCGAAACGATGTAATAAAAGCAGATGAGATTAAAAAAGCCGATATTCGATAAAAAATTAAAAATGATCTCATGATTCAAAGAATCGCATAGAATAGCACGAAGGCCTTTATAAATTATTAAGGATTTTTGATAAATCTCAGGTAAATAACACTAGCGATGAGCCACGGTGATTTATTTTACACCTATATAAAATTATACACATAAATTGGAAAATCATATGATATAATAATAAATAAATGAATGAATAAATCACATGAGAAAGTTGTCTATTAATGAATACTGGCTGAAAGAGTTGCCATTCACATGCTTTACACCCGTTCACTCACTCACTCTCTCTCTCTCTCTCACACACACACACACACACAAATCTGCGGCCCTAAAATAATAACGAATAGTACAAGTATGCCCAACTTATATGCACCAAAAATAAGCTATTACAATATCGTTAACCTCGTTACCACATCATAGGTGCCCATATGAGTATTTCTAGGGGGAGGGAGAAGGCTGAGAAAAATTATTACTTTCTTCTCAAGACTGTCAAAAATTTTAGTGAATGTACAAGATACTAAAATGCTACAAAAATAATTGATATTGCTTGACAATTAGTAATGAGCTAAAAAGTACCTTATTTTAAAATGTTACTGTAAATCTTTTGAAAGTAAATGCATAGCAGAATCGGGCAAATCAAATTTTTGAACGGCTAGGGTGAGGAGCTCGTGCAACCTCTGACCCCCATATGGGCACCCATGTACCACATTGATGTTGACACTTTGTAAAAATTAGTTGATAGATTTTTACGGCGCAAGGATAGCAAAGGTTATTCTGCGCTAAACAAAGTAAGGCGCTTTGGAAAAAACCTCTTAATTGACAGAGTCGTGACTAATTTCAAGGATAGTCTTGGCAGCCAATTTTCCTTAGAAATTTAATTAATTAAATAAATTCTTTGAAAATTTAAATCGTACTTTAGCGCTGAAAATCAATATTTTTAACTACACTATATGATATTGAGTGAAAAGTTCCGAACAATTCATTTGTTGTGCAGGGGAGTTCGCGGTCATTAAATTAAAATTTTAGCACATTTATGAATTTTGGCTTAAACTGGAATTTTTTATTCGATCCAACCATATCCATTACATTGGTTCAGACTAGCAGACTTTCTTTTGTGATCTACAGTAAAACAACTATTATCTTAGTCACGAAACATTCATGCTCAGAGAAATCAGTTTGATTAAGTCTTTACCGCGAGAAGTTCCCTTTGACAAAAGCAAATAAACGAACAAGATCCGTCAAGTTCGTTTGCATTTTATAGAGTACAATATGTTGCACCATAGCCTACAGTTTTCCAAGGCAGCTGAACCTCCTTCTCATAGGGAGACAAATCCCAGACTGTGGATCTATATTAAAAATCCACAAGCGCTGGGTACCTGCTGAAATCAAACCCGAATATTTGCATTTCAAAAGGCGTTACCGTTATACCAATATAAGGCAAAAACCATACATGGCTAGTCTCAATAGCTTTATGGCAAAACCCGAGTCCATTGTATTTTTAATCTCTGTGCAATCATTTAAGAATGTGAATTTGATAAACTTCTTTATGGAATAGATTGGTGGATTTCATAACTAATGATTAATATAAAATCAGTTTTTCGAAACGAATGTTAAAACATTGATTTCAAAATACTGTTATCCAATTTTCTGTTGTTTGTTAGTTATTTTTCCACTGCCCGAATTTTCCCCTACTTATCTTTTTCCATGATATAAGATAGACATTTGAGCCAACTACCCTTTTCAGTTGTAATAAAGAATCGGTGCAGAAATGGTTCAATAAACGTAATCCTGATATTTGTACCATAACATGGCACTACCAACTGCGGGCCTAAAAAACGAAACTTTTTAGTTATACGAGTACATATCAGTTTACATCTTTCAGTGCTGTTTTTCCTTGGTTGAATTGCTTGCTATTTGTTCTAATTTCTTTTTTCGGATGTTTCCTTATTTTATGTTAGATTATGGAACTATCTAATACACACAATTTTGGCCTTCAGGTATAGACCATGTATTAGATAGTAGTATGTAAACAACTGTAGTGAAATCATCAGAAAAGTTGTTTTTGCTTGTACTATATTTTAGAAAATGATAAAAAGAAAGTCATTTTTATTTTAAATTATTTTTTCCTAAGCATTGAAAAACCAATTTCAATCATTTTCATTAAATCAGATTTAAACAATCGATTTATTTAAATAATTGGTTTAAACTCATTTTAAAAAATAAATTAAAAATTCGGGTTTTCCCGACAAGTCACCTGCCTGGCTATACCTGTCTGGAGCTCGGTGATAACGAGCATGATGCATATGAACTCGGTTTTAACGAGCATGATAGGAATGAACTCGGTTATAACGAGCAGGATGGATATAAATTAGGTTTTAACGAGCATGATGGATATGAACTCGGTTATAACGAGCATGATGGATGTGAGTTCGGTTATAACGAGCATGCTCGCTTATAACGACAATTATGTATATAAGCTCGGTTATAACCAAGTTCATATCACATCCTTGCAACGAAAGTGCTACAAATAAAAAAAATCCCAATTTTCAGGAAACGCAAAAAACCGTTTCTGGCTGAATTGAGGGATGTTGTTTCTATTTAATGACATGTGTCAATTAGCGGAAATCCTAATAACTTTAGCCCACCTGTCTCTCTTGCATCATGCCTTTTTCTAATTAGACGATCTTCACTCGTACAATTTCTGAGTACAGTACAGTTTCTAAAAATTGTAAATATGCCAAAGTTCCATTATTTGTAATATAAATGCAGTCCTTGAGCTATTGCTACACTCGCGACCCCAGCATTGCGGGATGCCTTTGAATTTTATAAAGGGTCAAAAGAAAATCACGCCTTCTGCGGGTCAAAGGTAATACCACCTACATATGTGAAGTCTCAAAACCGAATCGTGATGTCAGCACAGAGATCATTAGGTCAGTGAACTGTTGGTACTTAAGGGCCGTGCTTACTTTCAGATATTTAATTTTTATCTTGGGAAAAATTTTATGAACGATGTGTTCTTAAAAATTAAGTGGTAAGAAAATTTCTTTCAGTGAAAGGAATTTTTCACTTTTCCAATATTTTGCATATAATTGAATGAAATTCATTTACTTCACTCTTACATCATAGTATTCTATTCAATTATAAACATTTTAATTTAAATACAGTAGGATATATTTTCTGGTATGGTAACACTGTAATGCGCGTTTTCTAGTCTATGATTTACACTAATGGCCATTAAAATTGCTACACCAGGAACGAATACAAATAACAGAATGATATTTATTTGACATATATATTATAGTGGAAAGAGCAAGTGATTAAATTTACAGGAAATTAGGATGGTTAGATCCTGAGAAATCAGTACCCAGAGCAACCACCTTTGGCAGAAATAACAGCATTTATCCGCATGGGCATGGAGTCAAACAGAGATTGTATGGCATGTATGGGTACAGCAGCCCATGCAGCTTCAACACTATGCTACAGTTCATCGACAGTAGTGAATGGTGAGTGGTGGTGTGCCAGTCGCTCAGCAACCATTGACCACACGTTTTCAATTGGTGAGAGATCAGGAAAACGTGCTTGCAGTGGCAACCATCGAACATGTTCTATATCAAGGAAGGTCAGGACATTACGGGCAACATGCGGTCGTGTATTGTCTTGCTGAAACATATCGTTCAGGAGGCCTTGAAGGCAGGACAAAGCCACAGGCCTTAACACATCAGAAATGTAACGGTTGCTGTTCAAAGTGTCGGGAATGCGAACAAGAGGTGATCGAGACATATATCCAATGGCACCCCATACCATCACTCCAGGTGATGGGCCAGTATGAAGATGTCGAATGCAAGCTGGCAATGTGCGTTCTCCACGATGCCTCCAAATACAGATGCAGCCATCATGATGTTGTATACAGAACTGGGATTCGTCTGAAAAGATAACGTGACGCAATTCCTGCGTCCAGGTTCGTCGTTGATCACACCATTGGAGGCGCTCTTGTCCGGGACGCAGCATCAAGGGTAGCCGAAGCCATGGTCACCGTGCTGACAGTCCATGCTGCTGCAAACGACTTCATTTCCGAACTTAAGGTTCGTGACGTGGCTGTACGATCCCTTGTGGCTATATGGATAAGATGTCTGTCTTCTCGGCTGTTAGTGATGGGGGGCCGCTCAGATCCTGCACCGCGTTCTGTATGTCTGTCCTGAACCCATCGATTCCATACTCTGCGGACAGTCATGGGATCTCGACCAATATGAGCAGCAATACTGCGGTACGATAAACCGCAATCCCGGTAGGCTACAATCTTTCTTCAATCAAAGTCAGATACGTGCTGGTAGGCATTTCTCCTCCTTACACGAAGCATTACAAACCTTCTTGGCCAAAAACAAACGTTCAAATGCAATTCGAGTATGAGAAAACTGCTGTCAAATCTCTGCTTTTATAAAAATGTAGGTGTCGCTATTGCCGCCTGCTTTACATAAATGCGCTGAAAATCTAATAGTTTGCATATCACAGCACGTTCTATCTGTCATGCAAATTTCACATGTGTGGCTTGCCACCTTCCTGGTGTAGCAATTTTAATGGCCAGTAGTGTAGAAATAAAATCAAAACGATATCTTCATCACACTACCATAGAAAATGAAATGTAATGTTTCTGACATACACACTGCAATATTCAAATTAGAGTTCATTTAACCCACCAGCATGGGCCAGCGACATAAGCGCTGACAGCATAAAATTTATGGGGAAGGGAGGGACAATATACCCGTAGAAGACATTCTGTTTGATATTGGAGGGACACATGGAACCCTAATGCCAACAATAGGGGGACGGGTCCCCGTGTCCACTCCGCTAATGGCCAGCGACAATGCTTTTTTTTCTTGTTTATACACCATATCTTGTGATTGCCTGCCAAATGAGCTCTAGTTTACTCAAAAAATCATGGGTGTCAGAAACATCAAATTTTACTAATCCCCTCACGAAAATTACAAGAGCACTGACCTCGAGGCCTTATATTTTAATCATTGGTAATTATATTATCCCCAAGAAGGATAATTAATAGCATCATGGAAAACGTGTTAAATTATACGCTTCAAAAAAGTGTAAGTTCTCAAAAATAGGATCAGCATTTACAAAGAATTATAACCTAAAAATTATGTTATATATAATCGAAGTGTGTACATAATATGTGTCTACTATTATATATGTGTTTATCATGAAAGCTAAAAATTAGTTAAATGAAGTAAAAACTGATTTATCAGGAAATAGCTGAAATTATTATATATAATTATATTTATATTATGTAAAAATAATTCTTTCTAAGTTGATGACGAGCAGCAGTAATGAAACTTTTAGAAATCACCTTTATTGAATGGCAAAGCCCTGTATAACACAATTAAAGCTTCTAGTGGGTATAGAGTGAATTTTTTAAAACAATGATGAATAAAATTGTATAGTGTTGTACGAAACTGGCGCTGGTACAAATTACGGTAAATATCGGCAACCTTTCTCAGAACTCTCAATCACGGGCGCATATGTGTACCGCGATTTCACCATTTTGGGGAAAAGCATTTTTTCGTTAATGGAAGAAGGCTTTGAAACTTTGTTGTTCTGGATGTTGTTATTTTCACTATTGCAGGCTTTACAAATTCAAAAGATTGCGGTGCCATGGTGTATTGACGTTTTTCGTGAAGGGGGCATGGGGGCATCACCTTCACTAGACATGTACTGATTCAGGAAAAGCGCTAGGTCAAAACCACTTATCAAACTAAGAACACTAATTTCGCAGACGAGATGGTACTAGTTCTGCTAATATCGTTCATTCCTATAATTAACAGTTCCGCAGTCAAATCAGCGCCCCAGTCAAACAAACACAAACAAACTTAAAAATAAAATCTATACAAGAAAAATTACTTTTACATAAGGAAAATCGTATTTTCCCGTTAACGGAGGATTGCTCACGAACTATTATAATCGAATTTTTTCCAGTTGGTATAGTTTCTAGGCATTTTTCTATTACTAAAAAATGTGGTTTTCCAAAATGACAGAATTTCAGCGGGGTTGCCGTAAATAGCAGAATTGAGACGGAGTTGTCGTACTTGGCGGAGTTGCGCAGCAGTTGTCGGACTTACTGCAACCCGTACTGGTCTCAAATTTTATAAAATAAAAAAAAATACGTCATTTATTTTGTGTTTTGAATGCTTAATAAAGTGAAATGCAATATAGAAAGCTCACCAGCTAATGGTGTCGACCAAATCTATTTTCAAAATGTTCCGTTTGTTTGGAAAATACTGGCAACTTAATCCATTAATACTATGTTCAATATAGTATATTGAGTAATTTCAGTGGATGCAGAGGCGATTTGGAGTTGAATGAAGGCTGCAGAGTTTCATTGTTTAGAATGACAGATGCTTACACCAATGGTCTAATTGCAAAATCAATTTGCATAGGTAAGCAAGTTTTTATATGATATTCAAAGGTATTTAAAATACAGTAATCTCCCTTCAAAAGACCGTTGTTAAATAGCAATTCATTAATTAGGATTACGTTATTGAGAAAATTTACCGTAGATCTTATTTATACAACTCTTTAAACGAAAATAGCATTTTTTCACGATTTTCGACCATGAATAAACTGTTTTTAAATAAGCTACGATTTTATTATACTCAGACAAATTATGTTTATCTATCAATCACTGAAAACTAGAAGTTTCACGAGTATTAAAAATATATAAAACTTATTTTATATACCCCATCTCTCTAAAATTGTTAGTTTTTAACGTTGTCATATACAAATTTTGCTATATCTTACCATCCAACACAAAGTCCATTTTCTTGATGTTGAATGTGCGATCTTTTTTTCCTTACCGCAGTAAAATTATCAAGATAAAATTACCTCACATAAAAGAAGAGCACATAATCGCAGTTTAAATTGTTAAAAATTGTTTCTAGCCATCTCGGAAGCGTACAAGCTTTCTTACTCTGAACCTGAATTACACTGTTGTGGTTCACGTGCGAAAAGTCTAATGATGCCAACACACTAGTCATAAATTAATTCGGGTAAATCGGTTGTGGGTCCATTGCGGAATTTTTTGCTACGGGGCGAAAGAAATTTTTCCAAATGGTGGACATGGAATTGTACGTAAGCTGATCATTCACTGTGATGGAGGAATTAGAAAGAATATGGAAGGTTTCAGAAAAATTAAGATACAATGATGAAATTTCTTTTTCTATTAGATTCGCTTTGTTAAATTTATGCTATGATTTCCTTTTTGTATAAAATTACTTTATTTAATGATTTTTCATCTGCCCAGTTGTTCTTTATACACTTTAGGACATGCACACAATCAAGAAAATAACATAACATTCCAAATACATTACGTTGAACCTGGATTTGTACTGTACTTCATGATTTGTAAATTTTGACAATGTTCTATTGTGAGAATGACTTACACTCACTACACAAGTAAACATAACCAATGTTTTCTTATAGTCAGATATTATTTTTACAATATTCCATTATTTTCCGTAATCGTAGTTTTAATATTTAAAATATGGCACCAACCTTTTGTTGAGATGAAACTTAATATTTAAAAAAATTATCTTTTAAGTAAATAAAAACAACAACAACAAAATGTTCACCGGTCGACGTGTCTCATTTTTCTTACTATTTTTATTTTTATATTTTGTGTGAGTTCAGTGATACTGTCTAGTTTTAATTTTATCCCCCAAGGAAAGATCAAGAGAGTTAAAACAAGAGGATCGTTTACGTCTGATAACAGAAAAGTATTCATATTCAACATCTGGACATTGATATTTTTTATATATGAGTGAAGATTGTACTATTTGGGAAATTACGAAGATCGTTGATGATTTTTGATTTGTTACAATGAATTTTAAATAATTGTGGTGATAAATACGATAATTAATACATATTTTTTACATGATAGCATGTTATTATTTTGAAATGTAGGTCGGTATTAATACTTCTCTCATATGTTAATGTGATGTGATTTTCAATTTACATAACTTAATATATTCCTGTCAACGTTAATTAATTTCTACCCTTCTTTTGGCATTATCAGTTTACTATCTTTATTCTGGTATCATTTTCATTGTACTTAAAACTAAAACAGTCCTCATGGCAATGTGGATCCTATATCTGAAACTTATCTATCTATACCCTTTGCCATCAAAATATCTTCAAGCTCATTCTCGTCTCGCCTTCTGCCATATACCCACGAAGAAAAAGCCATAAAAATGCCAGCGTAATTTCAGTCTAGCTTAATGATAGTGCCCTATGGGGAAATACAACCATCATCGGCTACCACTTATGGCCTAAGTTTATGAGAAAGTACAAGAGCCAGGCCACACCAGATGAACACATGGAACGAACACGTGTAAGATTGGCAGGGTAAGAAGGAATGACTCATCCGCCAAATGGAGCCAAAGAAAATACCGGCCAAGGTTGGTGGGCACATTGCCCATGTTATCGAATGGTCTGTGAATAGACCCTTGACTAGATTTTTGGCTCCATTTAGTTCTCGAGTGGCCAAAATACTTTTTTTGAAAACTTGGAAGTTTGAGAGATCTGGCAGACACATCGACCACCTAAAAATATGAAAATGTAATCTTCTAAGGGGGCTATGCCCCATGGTAAATATATATTTTTCCTTTCTTCTCTTCTTGTGCCCCTTTACGCTTTAAAAGTTTAATTTTTCTTAGTAACTTAATATATAATATTCTACATGTTTTTCTTCTTTTAAAATGATTATTTTGGGGGGGTCTGACCCCGTAAAAGAGTTAATGGGATTGATAATTTAAAGTGGAAATTCTTCTCAATTATATAAAAAAAAATTAAATGTAAATCATACTGCTGATGTTGACAATTTAATGTCAAAACATTTTGATAACTATTATTGTTAGTTATAATTAAAAACGTTTCTTGAAAAAATATTATCCTATGGTATACTCAATTAAATTTTTACTTGTATTATTGAATGTTATACACTTTATTAAAAAGTAATTGTCTAAACAATTTGATACAAAAATGTTTTAGAATGTTAAAAAAAAAGATAATATTATTGCTAGTTATAATTAAAGATTTATCTTGGGGGAATTATTTTAATTATTGTATAATGAAGGACTATGTTACTTGTAATAAAATCTTGTGTTTTATTAAAATCAATTCTATTAATTTGAGTAATTAATTTTGTTTTTGATATTTCTTTTAAAATTCTAAGTGCATGTTTAAGTAGTAAATAACTAAGTTTTTTACTCAAATACTATTTTAAATGGTTGGTTGTAGTACTCGTATTAATTAAATTAAAAATTGTTTAATTATTCGGTTTACTCAGATGCACCGTTCTCGGGGGTTTGCGGGTTTATAATCCAATGTTTCTATCCACTAAAATTCGACACGAGCCTTTATAAATTATTAAATTTTATTCTTTTAACATGGATGTTTTAATGTAAGTAGGAATTAACTTCCTAAGTTCAATTTAGGAAATCAAACCTTTGTAGGTTTTCATGGGAATGCACCTAGATATTCAATTTATGAGAATCGAACCTGATAATAATGAATGTTTGTAAATATTATGTGGTGTAATAATCTCTTGCCAAGTTGGCGACTTAATAATCTAAATAACAAACTATATCTCAAATAATTCTATTACTTATTCAATATAATCAACACTATTGTAATTGGTTAACCATAAACCAATTTATTAATAAATAAATAAAAATAATAATAATAAAAACTTTAATTAAATTATTAAATTATATTATCTTTTCAAAATGACCCCCACATTCTATAAGAAGAAACAAGTTTGTACCATAAATGATTGAGCACTGAGAGTAAAACTCCTATTCTATGGGTTAAGTCATCCAGATTTTTATCTTTATAGGTAAGCAGTCCACTGCTTACATGTGAAGTAAGAAAAATTAAATTAAACTTAAATTAGTTTGTATCCTCTCGCCTTAAATAATAAAAATTATATTTTTTTTCTGAAAAATTTTACCATTGTTCGAATTTTTTTTCTATATTATATTTCAATACACTATAAACTTTAAAGTATAAATAAATGTGATCCACTGCATTAATTTTGCACTTGAAATCTTCAAATTTGAAAGAAGTGTGCAATTTTATTAAAAATAATGTCAAATTTATATATACGATTATGGTATTATATTATTCAGCGAGAACGCGCGTGTGTGAATAAATTTGCATGATATTCGTTCCTTCCCTCATAATTATCGTAACTTGAAGGACATCCGACAAGGCCTTCCATTAATTGCAAGATTTCCGGACTAGCAAGAAGAGATGGCGGTTGACGTCATATGCAAGAGGTCAGTACCATGTATTACATATTTCCTCAAGTGAAGGTTAATTGCAGGTCTAGCAGTAGCGACTTTCTAAATAGGCACACAAGACACATATTTAGGGGCGGCACTTGTTGAGGGGTAGCAGCTGCGGAAGGGCAACGCCAAAGACAATTATTGGTTATTACATAAAAGTATTAGCTAAAACATCAGTTTAAATAACCATGGGAAGAATCACCTTCAAACATAGATATTTAAGACTACTATAGGCCTATTTCTTTTCAGAAGTATTCCTGGTAAGATATTATTACCCCTCACAGGAATAACCTACGCGGATAATATAAGTATTCCTTTCTTTGTAAGGAAGTAAGGAAGGAGGCGGCTATACACATTGCGCCCAAGATTGAAAAATTCTTAAATCCGCCACTGAAGTCGGGTAAATACAGCTGTTTAGCTACATTGGTATTAAGCTTAGTTTGATTGAAACAGACGTGTTTTATAATTATCCGTTTTTTAATGTGCGCTGTTAAACGAGCGTTTCTTTTCAAACAGTAGAAACAGTTATGGAACACTGTTTTATTCGAATCAAGATACGATATTTCCATAAAGCACTACGATTTTAAAGTTCCATAAGCACTTTTTAACTTTATTTACTAATAATTTTTGTATTTGAAAATTATTTTTTATGGGCGAAAATTTAATTTTAATCATTAATCACGAATAAAATTATATTAATACGCAATAAATGGTTTTATACGTATTTCGACTAAATAAATATTTATTAGAATTGCAAATAACTGTTTTGGTCGTTTTATCCCGCGTAAAAACAGACTAGTAGAAAAAATTAAGCTATATGGGAGGAAATGCACAATGTGAGTCAAAAGAAACATTTTATGAAGAAATATTGTTAGATGTGGGGAGAAAATTCCTCCAAAAAGGGAGAAATAAAATTGGATGGCAACTGATCATTAACGGCGTTATCTGCGTTTGCGATTATACGTATGTAAAGCCTCAAAGAAAGTTGAGGTCCAGTGGAGAGGAAACATTTTGGATAATTTGTGCTTTATGAAATAAAACACAGCTCCGCTTTGGCTAAACACTCGTGGGAATCTGACCATACATTTTTATTTCATAAAGCACAATTTATCCAAAAAGTTTCCTTTCCACTGGACCTCAACTTTTTTTGAGGCCCTATATGTATAATCGTCAATGCAGATAATGCCGTTAATGACTAGTTACCGTCCAATTTCATTTCTCCCTTTTGGACGAATTTTCTCCCCACATCGAACAATATTTCTTCATAAAATGTTTCTTCTGTCTCACATTATGCATTTCCTCCCATATAGTATAATTTTTCTACTAGTCTGTTTCTTTTTAAACTCATGTTTTACTACTAGAAACGTTTCTCTAAACTTTACGTTCCATTACAAGAGACGTTTTCCTTAACCCATGTGTGTGTGTATTTATTTTTACCGTTCATTTCATTATACCTGTAATCTGTAACCGCCGTTTGTAACACGCATTTGTTATTACACATTGTGACGAAAATAGCCCAGGGCTATTGAAACAGTCTGTAAACGATTAAACTTAATTAAACTGTGTTAACATGTTGTCCTTTTTCAATTAATTTAATAACGCGTAGTGTCGTCGTCAAATTATTTCAAATATTTTGTAACGCGTTTACTTTCCGCTCCTATTTATGCAACATAAGGCTGGTGTCATAATACTATTTTTGCCTACCATATATAAAAAAGAGGAAACTGTAGTGAAAAAGTCATGATGGTGAAAAAATCCAGAGCTTCCTTTCAACACGCATTGTGCAGATATCCATCCAGCTAGCCATACTTTAACAGGTCAAGGAGAATAATTTATGCGCATATAATTAAGACTAGAAATGAAAATATCGTGAAAAGTATTCTAATCTTCTAAATGTGACACAAGGACGTTCACGAAACCCGGATGCGCTTCATCAGACTTCACGCATTATGTATTACCTATTGAAAAGTTTTATTGGTGCCAACTACTAAAATTACACATTTCGGACTGCATTTTTCTGCAATTGATTTTAGCAAATGAAAAAGAGGACAAGGTGAGGACGATTCCGATAATCATGGGAAGCTTGTAAAGTAAAAAGATTAAGAAAAAAAGATTAATTAAAAATAAGCTAATCAGTCTCAACAGTAAGTTCTCTCTCTCTAACAGCGTGGAAATTAATACCTGTTGCACTTTAGCACATACACCATAAATGTTATTGAGTATTGTTTCGAAGAGATTTTAAAATTAGAATAAAAGTACTTTTTCAAAATATTTATTTAAAATAAATATAAGTTACAGGAATTTATATAAAGAAAAAGGAAGTTACATAGGAATTTTTATATAAAGGAAATGTAAGTTACACAGGAATTTATGTGAAGGAAATGTAAGTTGCACAAGAATTTGTATAAAGAAAATGTAAGTTACACATTATTTCTTAATTGAACTGAGTTAGGCATATTTTTACTCGACGAGCTGAAATATTCTAATTTTTAACAATAGATTATAACATACGACACTGCCATTAGAATATTTTAACCGTTAAGACAAACTGTACTTCCACGCAAATAAGGAAGAATTTTAAATTGTTTTTCTGAGGAAAACAATATCCTAACATTATGAAAAATCTATGTATACAGGTAAAATTTACTTATAGTAATAAAAAGAAATACATAAATAAAAATAAACAAAATCCAGAAATACTGGTTGGTTATAATTAATATGACACTACTTAGCAACGTCTAGGGCGAGTTTTATAAAGATATTCAAACGAAATTTAAAACTTTAAAAATTATACCAATTGAAGCATGCAGAAGCGATTTATTATGAAACAAGTATAGTTAATATTTCCGAACTTAGAAAAATTAAAGCACTTTATGTATTACCGTTGCAGATTTTATTCAGTATGTGAGCCCTTTAAATCAGTTATGTGCTCGATGCGTAATAGAGAGTGACGAACAGTGTCGCGCAGCATTTCACATGGAATGCTAAATGTAATAACTTTAGTTCTTATAATTTTCCTGAAATGAAACGTCTTCAGCTTTTTCAGGAAAAAAAAACCATTTAAATTTGAAGAGTTCTGGAACACTAGAACTATACTAACTGAAACTTCTTAGAAAATATTGCTATCTTGAATTAGTTTACTAAAATAACTCATCCTCGTATTTTATATCAGTACTATTTTTGCATCCTTTTTTACATGCTATTTGTGTAAATTAGATCAAGGATGAAATTATTCAGATAAACCCTTTTTATTCAACATCTCTCAACTAAAACAGTTTTAATGAATTACTAGCTCTGAACCAATTCTCATTTTAAAATAAAATATGTTTCGTTCCATTTCATTCTGAGATGGTTCTTTTTATCACTTTATTAAATTATATAGTTTCGCAAAGCAATACTGTAACTATTAAATAGGGAATTTTTTTTCGTTTTTTAAATTAAATATCAAAAATAGAATATTCCTTTATTTTATGCCCAAACTTATTTTGACTGTTACAGAAACCGGAGCAGAAATTTTACTGACCTTTTTATTCGTTCATATTTTTATGAAAAGTTCTTTTTAATCCCTTATTGGGGTTCAGTTCCAATTCAAGCTAAGGCATATTTATTTAATTCATGTATGGTTTATAGCAGTGGTGAGTAAAATTTTGAACTAACATAAATTATTAATTACTCGCAAAGAAAAGAAATTATTTATGGACATCTGATGGGACACGAACCCACAAGCTTAGTTTCCGGTCAAGTGCTTTATCATTAAGCTACAGGCGTCAGTCATTCTTTCCCTTACGAGAATACATAAGGCGTTTTTATGAATAAGTTCGCAATTAATGGGGCAGTGCATGGCCTGTTGTTTAGACCAAAGCGACAAGTTAAAGAAGCCAAAGGTCCGACAGGCCAGACTAGATATTTATTAATTATTATTTAATTATAATTCTGCCTTCACTTGACAAAGGGAGCAGTTGGCTCCCGAAACGTCGTGTTTTTAAACCTTACGCCAGTGTCGAAATAACTGTTTATTACAAATAAATTTGACACCCACATATTAGTAGCTCAAACTAGAGCTATTTTTGTTTAGAAGAAAAAGAGACGCCTTCCTTATCCTGTATTCGAACCAGGGTCCCCGCGTTGAGCCCGCGGTGTCTTGACCTACTAGACGAACGAGGACAAGAACAAACGCATTTTTCTCCGTATATTAAGATATTATTACCCTTCACAGGGATAACACAATTTCCAAATAATGGTCAACACACAAAACCACTGCGGCCAGATTTTTTTTTTAGTTTTTTTTTTCAACTCACAAAACTTTCAAACTCACACCGCTTCTCGCCCCGGTGGCTTTGTGTGTTGACCAATATTTGGCAATTGTGTTATCCCTGTGAAGGGTAATAATGTGTTACAAAATAACTGTTTGTTATGGAATCTCCTGGTGAAACTCTGTATTGTTTCGTTATATTTATTAAAGTAGTATTCTCATCTTAGCCAGCGATATGTGGTAGTGTGAAGCCTCAATTACATTGGGTGAGTTTACACGCTCCTCGCTGGCTTGTAAACTAGTCAGCGAGTTTCGATTACACACAGCTTGTGAAACTCGCTCACTTGCTCAGTAAAAATGCGCAGCAGATGAGCTCAGTGGACGACTACTAAGAGCAATTTTTCTAAACTGGTTTTTAACTCCGTCCACTTCTTCCGATGGTTTGTTTCAGCCAATCAAATTCGAGAAAACCCGGGCGAGTAGCGTTCAAATTAGCCTACTCCCCAACTTCACCAGCACTAGCCGAGTGAGCAGCAAGTTAGCTAGACAACTTTATTATACTGAGCGAGTTTAGCAGCAGTGAGTAAATTTGCCAGCGAGGAGCAAATAAACTCCCAGTGTAATTGAGGCTTTAGACGATGAATTACTCTCAATGAAAATAAATGATTTATCTACAGCTGGTGGAATGAAGGTCTGATGACTGTAGCTTAATGGTAAAGCGCTTGACCGTAAACTAAGAGACTGTGGGTTCGTGTCTCACAAGATGTCGATAAATCATTTCTTTTCTTGGCGAGTAATTCATCATCTAATATTACCACATCATAGGTTAAGACGAGAATTCTACTTTAATAAATAACATAGCATATTTTGAATTTCTTTTATATTATATAAAATTTCCGATCAGCTGTTGCTAATTCTTGAACGTTTACAAATATTTTCATGAGAGTATATATATATATTTTTTTTCACAATTAAAATCAACAAATTCGAAAGGCAGTAACTGGAGAACTATTTAGCCGAAAGAGTGCATATTTAACATGGGAACGTCCACGGTGATGGAACATAAATTATTATAGGAAAACAAAAAACATAATTGCCAACCTATATATGTATATGCATTGGTGATCATTCCATTTTCATTGACCTACCCTATTTACATATTAGCCTCCGACCCGCTTTCCTCGGCCAACTGAGAAGTTAAAACGTAAGATGCCTTGACATTTGACTTTAATCTTTGAGTCGTAAAAGTGAAACTGGTTTCAGAGGTCCCTACTTGGGCGTTTTACCCTTTATGTTTAACTTATTGTCCCTTCGGATCACATAAATTATTCAGTGTACCTTCTTTGCGGGAAGTACTATGCGCATTTACATTTTTTCGTTCTTCGTGATTAAGGAGGATTTGTGAGAAGTACATAATACATCTGCAGCCATGAATGTAAGTTTTGATTTTGAATTGTTATATAAATATTAAAATTTAGTGATAATCAATGCATACTACGAATAAAACCCTCTTTATAAATGACATGAGTCTTTAAACGTACAATATTTTTAGCATTCATATTTTCTTATCCACTGGTAGAATACCAAACTTAAAATTTCGAGTTATCTGCTTGAAGGAAATTTCAATTTTTTTATAATATAGTGAAGTAATTTATTCGAATTCAAGCTTTTCTTTAAATTTTCTAAAGCAACAAATTTTATTGAGCTGTTAAAATTATCTAATAGCATTATATAACTTTAATAGCTCGATAAAATGTAATACTAAGCCATTCAAATGCAAATTTTTTAATGACTTCAAAATTATAGGGGATTGATCTACTACATTTAAAATTTGTAAAAGATAGTTCTTCATCAATAATTTGACAAAAAACCTATAACGTTTTACTATGTATAATGTAGCTTTAGAAAAAAAGCCATGTAGCATATTAAATTTATAAATATTAAGAGATGTTTTAGAGAAGATTTTGAAAGATATTCATGTAAATTTTAAATATAAATTATAATCTGTTTTTTTTTCAAACACATTAAATAAATATTTTATGGTATTTAAGAAAATAAGAAAACTACTTATAAAAATACATCATTACGCAGAAGACTATAATTTTTGGTCATGCCGACGAGTGAATACTTGAAGATTTTGGATTCCAGTAGTTACTTATTACCTTATAATGATAAAATGGAGAATGAACCCAACATAACCGTGCTTCCTTTATAAGAATTTGCGGTGAAAATTTGCTTAAATTTTTAATTATATTAAAAACTGCATCTTAAATTACTACACCTAGTATGAATCATATCCGGCACACGTAAATTTTAAAAACTGATATACATTTTAAGAGAGAGAGAGAGAGTGTGTGTGTGTGTGTATGTGTGTGTATGTGTAAGAGAGAAGTTATTATAATATTCTATAAATAAGAGTTTTACACATGAGCGTAGGTTTTTAAAATAAAATTTCCAATGAAAAGCCTAACTTTTTATAGCACACCTTTGTAGAAAAGACTTTCATGCAATTCGTTTTAACTTGATCATGAAGGTGTCAATAGATGAAAACTGTATGATGACTGGTAAGACTGAAATTGCAGTTATGACAAAAAGCATTGATTTGTGGCCAATTCCATTGTGATTTTTCTATATTGAAATTATTCATGGAATGAGGGACGGACTGGTCCGCCCCCCAACCGGCCCCCAGGCCGGTGCACCCTCATGGGCTATAGGACTCGCGCCCTCCGATAATCCAAGGTATGCGCCCTTTGAGAAGACCCAGTCCGCCCCTGCAAGGAATACAGCTATATAATTTTTCGAGGATTGTAGAAATACGTGTATACGGAAGTTCGAAGAAATTAATTCGCATAGTTTTTTAGGGCATATAATCCGGGCTCTAGTAATATACTTTCCCATCAAGTCTGTCGGACATACGTGTGATATACACATGCATGAAGTACGCAGGAAGCTTCACTGATTTATTATTGTCCGAAGCGTTAGACTGCATATTTGTGCATATGAATTTGTACTGCGGTGCATGATTAATATTCATTTTTGTTATCTTATCCTTTTAGAGCGGTTTTAAGGTCATGGAATGCCTTTTAAAGTCATAAAATGTCTTAGGTGGGGATTTTATCTGTACAACGACTTTCAGGAGCATATATGTTACTGGATTCAAGTTCGAAGAATACTCAGGTCATTTTATATGCTTGGTATTACCACTACCTCAGCCACTTAATCTATATTCTTCTGGTGAGTATTGTCATCCACGAACACAGATTGCAATTCCATTGCATCTGGATAAAGAGCAACACAACGCTCCAATAATCAATCTCTCTGCAAAGATATGCAGCAGTATTCTTCCGTCAGTCATATTACCTAATTAAGATAAAACAACAAAACTATTATAATTTTCAAGTTTTCGAATATTTTGTTCTTATTCAAACCTTTGCCTTCTCTCCATACCAGCTGATGCTCAGAATCCTCCAAAACACTGAGTAGGAATTCGTCTGAGAACACCACTACATTGGATCATTCCAGATAGTCTAAGTCTGGGTGCTCTCTATACTACTGTAATCTGACACGACGATGACGTAGTAACGTCTAAGCACACCTGATGGTTTTTTAAACATATAATTCGAACTGTTTGTTCAGGATGCATATAATACCCTAAATTATCGGTTCTTCAACTGTAGTTCGTGGACCCCTGGGGTCCGCGGGACCCTATCAGAAGGTCCACAAAACCCTCCCAGTGTTCCACAAAAGTTCGGAAAAGTACTAAGACACGAGCATTTACTCTTTAATGCTAAGAATAAATTATGAGGGAACGAAAAATTCTTTCCTTAAATAGTGAAAATTAGTGATGAAACACTAGAAATAAATATGTATGATGCAAATTCTGGGTTTTAAACTTTGAGTTAATTCTTGGGGGTCCGCAAGGGCGAGTGATCTCTGAAGGGGGTCCGTAGTCTAGGAAAGTTAAAGAACCGCTGCCTAAATGAATAAATTTTCCCATGACGTCCTTCATACGTACTCAGGGCTGTTCAAGTTGTCCAGATTATCAAGTAAAGTGGGTGATTATAGAGAAGAGAAAATGTGAAGGAGTGAGAAAATAAATTAGATTATAAAATAAAATTCTGAGATGTTTGTATTGTCGTGTCGCGAGGTTTGACATTAGATGGAAATCAGGCAAAAGCTACATTTTAGTAAATTTTTGGCGTTAATTGTATAAATTTGGGAAGTTGTCGTTTTCTCATCTTCTCTATTATACAAGCAAATAGCTAATCAAGACGATTTAATTGTATTGCACTTAATCATTATACCGAAGAAAATTCACATTTTCCTTGCTAAATCTGGAAACTCGCTAAATGTAGGCTCGTTATAAGTGGGATATATGCTTATTTTCATTATTTACTTTTGAATCAATAATTTCTTTGATACACATCATAAAATTTGTTCAATTTTCTAAATTTTTCTATTTTGATTGCTTCGATTGCTTGGTAAAACTATGGCCTGGTGTGATTTAATTGGAAGATTTCCCAATTCCATTAAAGATTTTGAAGTCAAGGCCATCTATAAGTAAACAGTGCGATAAAACCCCTGCCTAGTTCAATGCTACTAAAATGCAAAGTCAAAATTAAAAATTAATTTCGTTTCTTTCACCCAGACCTTAATTACAGGCTCAATTTCAACCTTTAGGAAATTGCAATGTGGTTCGATAACTGAACATTGCAAATAACCTATTTACTTTAAATTACTACAGAAGAAAAAATCTACGTAAGTTATGATTAAGGGGTTAATTTTATTGTGTTTTTAATTCATGCGTATATAAAAAAAAGTTATAGTTATTACCTAAAATTACACACTATTCTGTCCGTGCTTGCTTCTAGCTTAAAACGAATAAGTTCAATGCGTTAAATAAGAATATTATTAAAAAATTACTCAATAACCCACTGGAATAATCTCACATATTATATATTTATTTGAGTTACACCTTTATTTAATAATTTGCCAAACGATAACACTCTTCTAAGGTAACGAACATTTTCGATTCATAAGTGCGATCTTGCCAAATATGGCCGCGATCGACTAAAAATTGCTTCACGACCAACTTATTGGCCATACTTGTGACAAAACATCAAAAATCGAACATTGTACGAAAGCTGTGTTACAGACAAATATTGAATCATGGTTTTAAGTGAAAAAACTATACACTTTACAAACGTTTATCATCAACAATTAATCAAAAATAATCTCTCGTAGACATCGGTATTGAAACAAATTGGCATAATTACATTAAGGAGCCGTTTTAAAACCCAATTTTGGACATGAAATTGTTATAAAGTATGTATATTTTATTGTTTTGTACTTCTATAATAATAGGCGTACCGCAGAAAGTTCGTAAGGGGGTTACGGAGCTGCAACTCACATATGTTACATATGTTAAATATACAAAATTTCATTGCAATGGGGGTTACAACCCCCATCAACACCCCTTGCTTACGCCAAAGCTTCTACCCTTAACTTAGTAATTACAAACTAAGAATTTCAGAGCACGAGTAAGTAACTTTGTGGAGCATATCATAAGAATTTAGGTAAAGTTAAATACAGTATATCGATTATTGAAATAAATTAAGATTGAACTGCGTTCCGTTAATCGAAAGTTTATATAATCCAACGAAAATCGTGTAAATTAAGTAACAGTGCAACGATAACAAGCAGTGTGTGTATTGCTTAAACATTAATTCAATCGATTATTATTCTCTAAAACAGCGATTCTCAACATTTTTCATTTCGCGACGCACGAAAACTAATTACTAAAATTCTGCGACACACCAAAAATTACGAGTATATTTTCCGCCGATCTAATAAAAAAATAAAATAAATATAATTTTGATTGATCTACAACATATTAATAATAAGCAGTATCTCTAAACAGAATATACAGCAAGCACATCTCAGTCTTCTCGGATGTGCCTATCTGTTGAACTGCTAGCTTATTAGTTGGTTTGCTAGTTTGTTGGGTTCTTCGGAATATAGTTGACTACCGTTCCATTATATGCTATGATTATGTTGGCCGTTGCCATTGTTTACATGAAAATCTCAGGGAAACAAAATTATTAGGGGTAACTAAATAGTCAGGTACTCAGGGTAACTAAATGGTCAGGTATTGCATATTTTAAAAATTCTCGCGACACACCGGTTGAAAATTCCTGCTCTAAAATACTGACATATTATCTACCTTTCTGACGCAGTGATGAAACCATTTTCTCGCTGTTAAGAATGAGCTCGACAATCAACGTTCTACTGTAAATACTAATTAAGCAAACCTTAAGCGAGCGATTATTGAAGTAGCAAGAAAAAAAAAACTAAGTTTGAAGTAGTTATTACAATTCTGCGGAAGTACTACCCACGTATGTAAATAATAAATATAGTATCTTAACTAATACCTAAAGCGCACCCATTAATTTTTTTCGAAAAATAATTATTCTATTTTTAGCAAATTTTTATAAAAAGTTTATATTTGAAATTGTTGCGTAACACAACTACCCACGTCATCTAAGTTTAAGCTTTAAAATTTGCTGAGAAGTCTCAGATTGAACTTACTTTTGACTGATAATATTCTGAGAACATCAGCGTAAGCAGAAAGTTCATCAAGAGAGGAGGGGGTTACAGAGCTTCAACGGTATGACCCGCATCAACATCCCTCTGCGTACGCCAATTAGAGGTGAGTTCTGGCTCAATTTTCGAAGCCCTCGAAGACTTGCAATTTCAGCCCGCCCGAGGCCAAAATATTTTGTGAAAATTTGAGCCCTAGCCCGAAAATTCAATTTACAAAAGTCAGTGTTCGGCTTTAGTTGTATCCGTCTCACCGGGCCTGCCCGAACCCGAAAACAATATGAAATATAGAGCCCGAGCCGAGCTGATCTCATCTCTAACACCAGTATCTGAAAAGAAGTGTAAATAACCATGCCCCAAACTGGACTCGATATAGGGACTTCCGTGTTTCTGTTCCGATGCGTTGACCATTAAGCCACTTACGCCAATCAGCCCTGCGGTGGCGCAGTGTTGTAACGCGTTCTCCTAGTGCGCCGCTAATCCGGGTTCGACTCCCAGCAGTGCAAAGAACGCTTACTCAGAGATCTCATAAAGATCGCACTGCTCACTGTAGTCCGGGGTTTGGTTCCCTAGGCCTTAAGAGGTTCGGATTCCTCGGAAAACAGTAGGTCCCGGCGCAGCATGACCACTGTAGTCTTTGAGCCGTAAAACCAAAAAACAAACAAACTTACGCCAATCGCGAACGTTTTTTTTCTCTCTCTTAAAGTTTGTTACAAGGGCAGCATCTATTGATTAGTGAGAAGTTGTAGGGGGAGATCAATTTCAGGGATTAATGTCTGTCGCCTCCGCAGTTTTTTGTTAGAAACTATAACCCATCTAAGTAGTGGATCACGACAGAAATTAATCATAATAACTAATTCATTGAAAATCTTCTGTATTTAATTAGAGCTATGTTTACCTCTACAAACGTAAGTATGTGTATGTTGGTGAGTGTAAAAACTAAATAAACTAAATCATATTGCTTATGACTAACATGCTAAAAAAATCAATTTAAAATGAAAAATGACAATATTGATTGATTGTCTCAGAGTTTTACATTCCAAGACAGACTGCGTTCTCCAAGACGTGACAAAAGGCTTCACGTGACCTTTAAACTTCGATATTTATAAATGAACATAACTTTTGCAGGATTCGAACCTGCAAATGCGTGATTATGGATCCAGCTACATTATCACAACGGTAGTAAAAAACGTACTAGTGTTTTTGCCTTTGCTCACTAACATAAATTTATGTTAATTTTAACA
>QLNU02015360.1:262514764-262532238 GCA_006491805.2 Dysdera silvatica | reverse complement strand
TGCTAAGATTTTCAGCTTCGGCAAATTCTATGAGTTGATCGCCACGTTCATTCCTTTCCCCGTATCCGTATTTACCAACCGATGTCTCTCCTTGTTCCTGTTGTCCAATTCTTGCATTAAAATCTCCCATGATGAGCTTGATGTGTTGTTTCCCCTTGGTATGTAGCTGTTTGATTTCTTCATAGAATTCCTCAACCTCCTCGTCGGTATGGCTTGATGTTGGTGCATATGCCTGTACTATCTGAAGTTGGTATCGCTGGGTTAGTTGAACAACGAGCCTCGCTGCTCGATCTGACGTGCTTTCGACTTCAAGAAGGTAGTCTTTAATTCTTTTGTTGATTAAGAAGCCAACACCACTTGTTCTTCCAGTTTCCGTTCCTCTATAATAAAACAAATGTCCACTTTTAAGTTCCACCAACTCTTCACCTTTTCTTCTAACTTCACTGAGTCCTACAATGTCCCATTTGATCTTGTCAAGTTCTTCTTCCAATTCCTGAAGTTTTGCTTCAGAAGCAAGGGATCGTCCATTATACGTTGCCAAGGTCAATAACAAACGGCAGCCTGGGCCATTCCAGTGATTCTTAGCACCCCCTGCTTTCATGCCACGCTGACCGCTGCCTTGATCAGGAGCACTCCAGCACCTGGAGACTAGGGGCCATGGTTTTTGGTGTATTAGCATATTGGAGGAATTAGCCATCATTTCACCACGCTGGCTAGACGGGTTGGTGAATTAGCCCTCCCCTTCCGCCTTTCTATCCGTGCAGCAAATATTAATTTGCCACATAAATAGAAAGCTCAGCCTGCACCACTTGAAGGCGGGGTAGGACACTAGGTTACTGGCCTGGCCGGTTCCACACATCGTCACATACGTTCAGCGTGTGGGTCTCCTTCCAGTTAGATACCAGCAACCCTTTTGCAGGCCATATATATATATATATCTTTGAAATCCTTGATAAAAATTTGAAACTTTTCATAGTTGAAAAAATTCGTTACAGGGACGTGCCAAGAGAGGAGGAGAGGGTTTCTCCCCCCCACTGCAAAATATTAGTGTCTTTTTTACCAGTACATTTTGTTTCAGTCTTTGTGGAATCATCGATGTTAAAGCATGGTGCTCTGCGAAGGCAGTAAAATTGTAAATCGTTCGAACAGTTACTGAGTGATCCCTTTTATTTTAATTATTTAGTTAACTAATTAGCAATTAATTTATATAATTAACATTTTATAACTGTTGGAGATTTATGACAATATATGGCGTCACGAATTTGTGGCTGTAAAAAAATGCTGCCCCCCCCTCTGCAAAACCTTGGCATATCCCTGCTTCGTCTTTTATTGAAAATTGGTAATTTAAAAGAAAATTAATATTATTCAAACTTACCTTCTATTTTCTAAACGTTTATCACTGATATTTGAGATTAGTTGAAGGGAAAAAAAAAAAGCCTTCTAATAAATAATACGTCCACGCACATATATGAGTTCGACGTCGCAAGTCCAACATGGCGACAAACTTGAGTCTACGCTGCCCGAATACGATGATTTCGAGAAAATTTACGATTTTTTCCACGCTGGTGCCAAAATCATGGACAGAATGTTATGATGCATCCAGGTAACATGGATCTGTGAGGGACGATATCACACATAGCAAGGGTCCCATTTCTGTTCACGTAAACAGTCCCCAGACGAGAATGCTACCTCCACCAGCTTGAAGAGTACCCTGTTGGCAAGAAGAATCCATCGCTTCATGAGATTTGCACCTTACTTGTATTCTGCCATCGGCATGTGCCAATGTGAATTTTTACTTATCTCAGACAACATTTTTCCACATTTCTAGGGCCCAGTCGCAATGTTCCTGTGCCCATGATAATGTTTGCGCCCAGTGATGTGCAGTCAGAAGAGGTATTCTAGTGGGACAATGGTTTCTGTACCCCATAGCTAGAAACAGTGGCGGCTCGTGTGTCTAGAAATGGGGTGTTGCACACATATTTTTGCCCTTAGAAATACATTTCGAGAGTGCTGTTTTCCTTTTCATCTTTTCTCTTGCGTTTGAGAGGAGGTGGGTGGAGAGTTATCCAGGCATAAGGGGCCGTTTATGTATTATGTAAGCACATTTTTGGCCATTTTATACCCATCCCTCCATTAAGAAAAAATTAGCAAATTCCTGTCCCCCTCATCCTCATGCTAACGCAGAGGTGGATCCAGCGAGGGATTTGGGGGTGGGGTGGAATGCAGAATGCAGTAGCACTCGCTTCTAACAAGTCCGTATTAGCAAGTTACCGGATATAGCGAGAAAAATATGGATATTTTTTCGATATAATGATTAAGCGCAATATAATTTAACTGCTTTTAGTGAACAAGCCTTTTTTTGGACCCCGGATTTAACGAGCAATTTAAAAAATAAAATAGGAAATCAAACTTTTTGTAAAAATTCCGTCGTTATATGAAGGTGGTCGTTATAAAAGGCGCTCGTTATAACCGATTTTCACCGCATTTTTATGGATTTAGGGGGTTTCCTTAATTCTCTACCCCTGTGGATCGGCTACTGCGCTAAAATTTCGATTTTCTAATTTGTTGGTGCATATAGGTTCTTGAAATAAGAATGCAACGTGTGATGCAAATTATAATACTTATTTACATTTTTACTCTAATATTGAGCATTTATTTATAAGTTCGCTATAATATTAAATGCTTATTAATAAATAGAGAGTAATCACAACAAATTATCGCATTTAAAAAGTTTTAATACCCAGTTAATAGCTATTTTGGTGGCCATATGCCACCACCATCAGAATCGTACATAAGACCGTATAGAAGCGTATCGAAACTTAAGTTGTAAGCAAATAGTGTGTAATAAATAAATAAGAAAAGTGGATTTGCTAAAATATATTTATTAAAAATAATACATTTATTATAATTTAAAAATGGCAGGGAGGCCAGGGGGAGCCTTGAAAGGGGCCCCAAGCAAAAGGTCCCCAAGGTCACTCCCAAAAGGTGCTTACGTAATGTTTGAGCGGCCCTTAATTTAACATTATTAAAAACAACGTAAAGTAGCAACAAGACATTGTCTGCGTAATTACAATTACGACAATCCAAAATTTCAAATTATTTAAAAATTAATATAATTAATAAAAAAAAATTGACAGGGAATGAATGGGGTGGGGCGAGATCGAGGATATGGGGGGTTTTGTGTGCCGAGAATGAGAATAAAAAGCAAGAAACAATATGGAATATAGGGACCGATGGGTATTTTACACTATTAAATTTGAATTTTAAAAATACGCATTAATTTATAATTAAAGACTACCTCAATTAAGTACTTTTAGTGATATATTAAAAGAATAACGGATTAGTAAAACGTAATCTCAAACGCAATCATATCTATGTTCGTCTATCTATATCATGTGGTTCTTTCATAGATTCAGAACAGTTGTGAGAGCAGTCAATGCTGATTGCATTGTTATTGGCTTTTGACGTATCTTGATCTCCGTGCAGTGGTCGTTCTTTGACAACCAATTACTGTATTATCTTTGTAATATTTTTAATATAGTATCGGTTAGATTCCACATGACTCGCGCAGATTTGAGTGGAGACGTTTTTTCCAGTCTGTAATCCCTTTTGTTTTTCCCTTTCCTTCCAAATCAGCATTGCGTTGGAATGGTAAATGGACTCGCTGTGTAGAGGAAGGCTACTGTTTTTCTCCAATGCCTGCTTCCAACCTTTGAAACCGTGAGAAGTGAACGACTTTTCAGTGCTGTTTGTACTCAGCATTCCAAAGTTGCGACAAGGATAACAAAACACTGCATCTCTTTCAACGAAATGGGAGCGTTCAAATATTACTAAGTACCTTTGGGGTAGTTGTTGTACTTATTTTCCTATGTTAGCCAATGTTAATGTTTGCTTATGGGGGGTGGGGATTTGAAATGACCAAAATATTGCTTACGTAATACGCTCACAATACTCAAACTACGTCCTATACTGGTGTACCAGTCTGAACGAAAGCTCTTGATTTTCCTTCATTGTTGACTTGGGCAGAGTGTGCTTAAACTTTCGGTTGTGCAGGCTGATCTTATCCAAAATTTCTAGGTAAAGTATCAGCTACATACAGATCAGGGACAGGGGTTACTAAATAATAAATAAATGAAATTTCTCTATAATACCATAATCCCGCATAATATCCCCCCCTCATGCCCACATATTTTTTTGACTACTAGGATGGTAGGAATTATTAAAAACAGTCTATTTACCTTTTTTTTTTAGATATATCCATCGACGTAACTACACTGGAAGTCTAGGGGAGATATAGTCCTCATTTCAGTATTCGACACATTAGCATCGGGGCTGTCCTGAAGAAAATTATTGAGAGTATGCGGTGCTGTCTTAATTAAAGAATATTGTAATTGCGGGCTTACTGGAATTGGTGACGTCACAGTACCATGCTGACTGGCATTTGACTAGTAGTCCATAGTCTGTCCAAGCCCAACGTGGCAGTTGCCACTTTCATCAGTTTTTCATTCCTCCCTTGGTCGTACGCAAGATATTATTTTGAGGTTTGTGGGGAGGGGAACCAGAGGATTATCTTCATTTCTTTATTTATTTCCATTCAAGTTTGTAAATGACTAGAAAAAAAAAAGGCTGAACTTTGTTGAAAGTTGTCCAAAAACCAGCAAATACGAAAACTTTTTTGAGACCTTGAGAGTATGCGGCGCGTACTCTGTATTTTTCAAAATTTCTTGCGCGTACCCTTTGGGGGCAGTCCTGATTAGAATTACTTAGATATTTTATTGAATAAGAAATTTTCTAGGGGGAAGGCGTAGCTCCTCCTTAGTTTTACCAATTTATATAGCCGAGATATACTTTCTGCCTCTGAAATTATGTTTTATAATTATACACTGATATGACAAAAAACAAAAATCTAAACTTTTATACAACAGATGCGGAACTCATAAAAACGTTTCAAAAAACCGCATCAATCCTATTTGAATAGATTTGTTATATTGAATTTTACACCATATAGGATACAAATGTATTTAAAACGGATATAATTTTATCGTCACAATTTGTCGCTTATTCTTTAATCACTTTTTAAAACATTACTTTATTTTTACATTTTCAATATGCCGTGAATAAATGATAAAACTGCGTTCTATAATAAATTGCCTTATAATTATAAGTCGTCGTACCTGGAATGACTTGAAGATTTTGTGCATCTTCCTGAATGTGAAAAGAATTTTTGCTCACTAGTTCTGCTACTGTTTCTTGGTTTTCTTCACAAGGAAAGGAGGAATTGCAACGACGTGGATATTTATTAAATATGAACAAGTATTTTGCAACCTACACCTGCAGCTTTAAACAAATCGTCTTTTTTTTATTTTTCGCCGAAATCCAGCAGGCATTTCAGAAACTCACGCCCACCCGCCTGGTGTTCTTGTCTGCTCTCCTCAATAGCGTCATGATAGTCAAAAAATAATAAATCCCACAGAAGTGCGCATAGCTACTTTAATCGCATTCACAACAAGGATTATGCATTAACATTTAGTTTTTTTTTAATCTAACTGTACACCCGTACAGTTTGTTATTCAAAGCGTCAATTTGCAACATTAAATAAAGTAAAATATGGTTACATATAGAGAGAGAGAGAGAGAGAGAGAGAGAGAGAGTGTGTGTGTGTGTGTGTGACTGAAACTGGGATCGCGTTTTAAATTAAAAATTTTATATTAAAAATCCGAATATTTCAGCTCTGCGAATAAAAATATAAAATTAAAGCACTTAAATTTTTAAAACATGTCGTAGATAAGTTTTTAAATACATTTAACTAAGAAATCCTGTTATTTATATTTTAATATTGACATTGAGACAATTCTCTTTTAAATTTTAAAATTCCTACAAAACAGTGATCCGAAATATTCATAAGCATATGCTACATTCTAGCGGATATAAATTTTCGCTTTCTTATATTTTTATAATTTTTGGTTGAAACTGATAATCTTATTTTTAGTTAACATTCTTTTTTACTTAATCTTTTTGCTTCATTAGTTTTCTATGATTATAGGAATTGTTTTTCTTTTTACCTCGTCCACTTTTTCGTGTACTAAAATCAATTATAGTAAAATACAGTCCGAAATGTGTAATTTTAGTCGTTAGTAGCTATACAAATTTTCAGCAGGTAATTAAATATGTATAAAGTTTGGTGAATAATATACGCGTTTTGCAAATAATCTTGTTATTGTATCATATTTAGAAAATAATACTTTCACCATATGTTTACTTTTAGTCTTAATTATACACATAATTTTGGATTTTGGTCAACTCGTCTTGTCGCAGTAAATTTTTATTGGGCGGCATCTTCAGTTGGACGCTCTTGGTAACCATGCCTCACTGGAAGTGTCCATCAAGAAGAGATACTATTTATTACATGCCATAAAAACTTGGTAAGCATATTTGTCGATGTGACGGTTCGACGCCTCAGACCATTGTGAAGAAAGCCATTGGTGAGTTCGTCATAATTGGTATCGAGGTATTTCAAACTAGGCATATGATGGAACACCGTCATTTCCGGCGATGGATTCTGCCTCTGTCTGAGGATAAATCGACATATCTGCGTGTGGCACCGTTCTGTTTTAATTTATTTCGGTATAATTCTTTTAAGTATGCGGAATATTTGGTAATGCCCATCCATGTTCCTTTCGTGACTTCATACTGCACGAACGGTTCGAGGGTTTCTAAAATGCAGTTGGCATGAATATCAAATCTTAATGAAAGGCCTCTAATCTTAATGAAAGTGTCTTTGGGAAGCTCGCCATATACTTCGCTCGTTTCATATTCTAGAAATTTCAAACCAGATGGGCGTTTATGGAGGCTTGCAGGTTTAAAGTCCCAATCTCCGTATTGTGGTGTAGATCCCTACATCCACGGACTCTATACGCGAATACAATGACGACATAATTTAAATACCAACAAAAATATTTATTGAAAGAAATGAATACATTCGTCAGTTAGAACGTTGCATAGATTGATATTTATATTTTTACGGCGCTAGATGAATCAATAGAAGTTACCTCAGCTTGGTCAGCGACCGGACTAGGACGTTGTAATTACTCTGTCTGACCTAGTCGAGAGCGCCATTTGGCGTGAATATTCATCTAGCAATTGAATCAGCGATTTTTAGCTCAATGTTTTCAACCTGTATTTTTGTTTTCTCTGCGAAATTATTGAACACGATTTTAGTTTGTTGTAGGTTCACCTCGAGTCCAACTTTTCTTCTTCTAGCTGAAAGCTTCTGTACCATATATTGGAGTTCTGATGGGTTCGTTGAAAAAATAACACTATCATTAGCAAATCGCAGCTGATTTAAATATTCACCATTCATTTTTATTACTTTGTTATTCTAGTTTATCAGCTAAAAATGATCTGTAAGGCTGAAGTAAAAAGTTTTGGAAAAAAGGTATATCGCCCTATCTCACACCTTTATCAATTTTGATAGATTTGGTACCTTTATGTAACCGAAATTTTGCACTTACATTTTTATACACACGTTTCACCATGTCGATCTACAGATCATCGACGTCTGTTGATTTTAAAGAGTTGATAACTTTTGATATTTTAATAGAATCAAAGGCCTTTTTATAGTCAATAAATGCCGCACACAATGGAAGTTCATATTCATGTGTTTTTTCAATTAGTTCGCTTAATATTTGGATATGGTCCACTGTATTGAATCTACTTCGAAATCCAGCTTGTTCTTTTGGTTAAGCTGCATCTAATTTTTGCTGCAGGTGATATGTTAGTACTTTTGTGAAGATTTTATAAATATCGGGAAACAAGCTAATTAGTCGGTAATTTTTCAAATCCTCTTTATCACCTTTTTTATGTAAAAGAATTACTGTTGCAGTATCCCATTGATTTGGTATGGTACCACTGTTAAGACATTCGGTAAAGAATTTCGCAAGTATGTCTTCTACATGATCTCCAACTTATTTTAGGATATATAATGTAATGCCATCGTCACGAGGGGCTCTTCCTTCCTTCATACTTTTTATTGCAAATGCTACATCCTCTTTTAAGATTTTAGGAGCTGTTCCTTCGACTATTTTAGTGTCTCGGAAACAGTGGATTAAACTGAGACACTAAAATAGTCGACGGAACAGTGGATTAAACTGTTACCTACATATAGTTTTCTGTAGAATTGCATGGTCATATAAGTGGGCAGGGGGACTCGAGCTCCCCTGCCCACTTATATGGGCGGCCATGCAATCATGCGATCCACAACAGCTGCGGCAGAAAATGAGACATTTAGAATATCGTCAGTACTGTTTCCCATTGTAATGTAAGCAATAATTTACAAAATATTTATAGAAAATATTAAATATATTTTAACCCTATATCACTCAGCTCAGCGAAATTGTATGGCTTCAAAACAATGACTAATACCTTAATGGATCTCAAAACCATTTCGTGGATTAAAAGATAATTTTTATGCTTTATTTATAAGGTGTTTAAAAACTAATGGAATGAACTTCCAACGGTGATAGAACACACCTAAACAAATACTTTTTATTACAGAACGCGTGATCGTAAGCGAAGCGGTTACACGTTAGAGGTCTCTTTCAGACGCTCGTATAAAAGCGGTGTTTTACACATGCAAAGTCATGGAGCCATTTCATCAAAACTGGAGCCATCAAGTCTTGTCTGGATTGTTGGATCATGTACCAACAGCCATCTGCCGTAAGATGTGGTTCCAGCACGATGACTTGCCAACTTATTTCAGCACTCCGCTGCTTATATACCAGCATGCCACATTTCCAGGCCAATGGACTGTCCGAGGAGGACCCATCACTTGGCTCCCACGCTTACCAGATCTGTCCCCTATGAATTTCTTTTCATAGGGACATCTAAAGTCCCTCATGTACGGTATTCCCATTGTTTCCAATGAGGAACTAATTGCTAGACTTTTCGTAGATGCCGGCAAAATGCCTGAAATATTCCAGAACGTACGGGAATCTTTACGCAGACGATGCGACGTTGTGACGTGAACATCAGGAGTAGAGGTTGCAATTTCGAGCAGCTTTTTGAAATGGAATTCATTGCCATGTTTACTGATTATAATGTTTTGTACATATGATTTAATTTGTACATTTATTTAATGTCTACTATTTTGTTATCCATTTATATAAATCGAACACTACGCTGATTAAATCAAACAATATCAATCAATCAACGTTTATTGGCGTAGTGATACCAACGTTGATTGATTGACATTGTTGTTTGATTTAATCTGCGTAGTGTTCGATTTATATAAAATAAATACATACCTGTATGCTGCAACGTGCATTTCGATCAATTTAATACCAGTCTCTTTGCAATTTGGTTTAAATAGTAGTCTATGTACTACACCATTCTGCGAAATAACTGGCAACAATATATATACGTTCGTAAAGAGATTATATATTGTCCTTCGTAGCTCAGTGGGTAGAGCCTCCGCCCGGCAAGTGGAAGGTCGTGGGTTCAGGTCCCACCGAAGGCAGAAATATTTATTTTCTTTCGAACGTTTCACCATCTAATCACGCCATACCATCGGCGTTGGTATCACTACGCCAATAAACGTTGATTGATTGACATTGTTGTTTAATGTCTACTATTTTGTTTTCACTTCGTCAGGCAGTTGCTAACGTTTTGTCTTAAATAAAGCACTGTTTTGATGTTTCGTGTCAGTGCTGTTTTTGCGTTGTATAAGAATGCGTGTGTGTGTGTGGAGATATAGCACTCTGTAGCATGTAATCTCTTCACTTGCAACCATGCATTCTATGATGAAAAGCGTTTATTTCAGTGTACTCCATCACCCCTCAAAGTTTGTTCCATTAGCTTTGAAACACCCTGTATATTATGGCAAACTCAATTTTTATAGATAATGGGTAATTCTTCGGCTTTTTTTCGGTTATTTGGTGTTTTACTTTCTTTCTGTGGAATATTGTTTCATTTGTTAGAGCAAATTTATAACTTAAAAAAAAAAAACTCACTTGTACGCATATATATATACATACATTCCCGGGATTGAACTTAGGGCCACATTTTGTGGCGAAACTGATAAGGCAGTCAGCTGCTTTTCATACGGTTATACCGAGAAATCTTCCTATCTGAAGCAAAGATGTAAAATAGCGCCCCGTCCCTACTATGAAATAGCATTGGTTTATAACATTTTCTATTTTAAAACTTTCATTAGCCATATACATTTTTTTAATTCTTACACCTAAACGTCCACTTAGAACTAGAATGTACCCCATAGTACCTAGTTTGGCACCCCTTCAACTTTTAACCCCAGGAAATTCTCTCATTTACCATACTCGCGGCACGGCGGCCTTGATATTTTGCGGACACTTTGGCGAGCTCTTTGTCATTTTAAAACTAACAGGACGCCAAAATTTAGAGGACAGCTGTACGTCTATTTAAGAGTTCGAAGTTGTACGGTTCCAATTTAAAATATCTAGCTATTAATGTTAATATTATACTACGTTTTCGCGATGGAAAATTTATTTTCTTCGCGTTTCCTCTTCATGAAGCATTACTATCCGTGATACTAAATATGATATTTATTAATGTGTTTACGTTTTGAAGTTTTGTCAACAAGTAGGAATTTGAAGAAGTTTTTAATAGAAATAAATGGCCTTCATAAATATATAATATATCGGTGATGCTGCATTTTTCTGTGGGTATGCGGCGCAAACCTAACTTATCCTGAATATATTCGCCCCGATATAGTATATACAATATAATATCTTACCTGTAATAATTTATTGTAACCTCTTACGTCACATTTGGTTTGTCATCATTTAGTTCAATAAATCAATTTTTGGTTATGCTTTCCAACACACAGCCTGGTCTTATAATTTCTGTTCTTACATTACAAGGGTTTGTTACATTACAATTAACAATAATGCTCTTGAATCTTTTTCTGGTTGTCGTCTTATTTTATCCATTAATGTTTTAACTTTTGATTCTTATTTAGTCTCTACTCTTTCGATGAAGTTTCTATTAAAGAAAAAAATGCAAGAATTATTTTAAAATCAAGGATTTTATGGAAAAGGTGCAACAGTGACATAGAAATAATTTTTGTATATACTAAGTATGTTGGTGCTATATTTGGACAATTAAATAAATAAAAATAAATATTAGATTACAGTGTTAAAATTAACATAAATTTATGTTAGTGAGCAAAGGCAAAAACACTAGTACGTTTTTTACTACCGTTGTGATAATGTAGCTGGATCCATAATCACGCATTTGCAGGTTCGAATCCTGCAAAAGTTATGTTCATTTATAAATATCGAAGTTTAAAGGTCACGTGAAGCCTTTTGTCACGTCTTGGAGAACGCAGTCTGTCTTGGAATGTAAAACTCTGAGACAATCAATCAATATTGTCATTTTTCATTTTAAATTGATTTTTTTAGCATGTTAGTCATAAGCAATATGATTTAGTTTATTTAGTTTTTACACTCACCAACATACACATACTTACGTTTGTAGAGGTAAACATAGCTCTAATTAAATACAGAAGATTTTCAATGAATTAGTTATTATGATTAATTTCTGTCGTGATCCACTACTTAGATGGGTTATAGTTTCTAACCAAAAACTGCGGAGGCGACAGACATTAATCCCTGAAATTGATCTCCCCCTACAACTTCTCACTAATCAATAGATGCTGCCCTTGTAACAAACTTAAGTAAGAGAGAGAAAAAAAACGTTCGCGATTGGCGTAAGTTTGTTTGTTTTTTGGTTTTACGGCTCAAAGACTACAGTGGTCATGCTGCGCCGGGACCTACTGTTTTCCGAGGAATCCGAACCTCTTAAGGCCTGGGGAACCAAACCCCGGACTACAGTGAGCAGTGCGATCTTTATGAGATCTCTGAGTAAGCGTTCTTTTTGCACTGCTGGGAGTCGAACCCGGATTAGCCGCGCAATAGGAGAACGCGTTACCACACTGCGCCACCGCAGGGCTGATTGGCGTAAGTGGCTTAATGGTCAACGCATCGGAACAGAAACACGGAAGTCCCTATATCGAGTCCAGTTTGGGGCATGGTTATTTACACTTCTTTTCAGATACTGGTGTTAGAGATGAGATCAGCTCGGCTCGGGCTCTATATTTCATATTGTTTTCGGGTTCGGGCAGGCCCGGTGAGACGGATACAACTAAAGCCGAAAACTGACTTTTTTAAATTGAATTTTCGGGCTAGGGCTCAAATTTTCACAAAGTATTTTGGCCTCGGGCGGGCTGAAATTGCAAGTCTTCGAGGGGGCTTGGGCTTCGAAAATTGAGCCAGAACTCATCTCTAATTGGCGTACGCAGAGGGATGTTGATGCGGGTCATACCGTTGAAGCTCTGTAACCCCCTCCTCTCTTGATGAACTTTCTGCTTACGCTGATGTTCTCAGAATATTATCAGTCAAAAGTAAGTTCAATCTGAGACTTCTCAGCAAATTTTAAAGCTTAAACTTAGATGACGTGGGTAGTTGTGTTACGCAACAATTTCAAATATAAACTTTTTATAAAAATTTGCTAAAAATAGAATAATTATTTTTCGAAAAAAATTAATGGGTGCGCTTTAGGTATTAGTTAAGATACTATATTTATTATTTACATACGTGGGTAGTACTTCCGCAGAATTGTAATAACTACTTCAAACTTAGTTTTTTTTTTCTTGCTACTTCAATAATCGCTCGCTTAAGGTTTGCTTAATTAGTATTTACAGTAGAACGTTGATTGTCGAGCTCATTCTTAACAGCGAGAAAATGGTTTCATCACTGCGTCAGAAAGGTAGATAATATGTCAGTATTTTAGAGCAGGAATTTTCAACCGGTGTGTCGCGAGAATTTTCGAAACATGCGATACCTGACCATTTAGTTACCCTGAGTACCTGACTATTTAGTTACCCCTAATAATTTTGTTTCCCTGAGATTTTCATGTAAACAATGGCAACGGCCAACATAATCATAGCATATAATGGAACGGTAGTCAACTATATTCCGAAGAACCCAACAAACTAGCAAACCAACTAATAAGCTAGCAGTTCAACAGATAGGCACATCCGAGAAGACTGAGATGTGCTTGCTGTATATTCTGTTTAGAGATACTGCTTATTATTAATATTTTATAGATCAATCAAAATTATATTTATTTTATTTTTTTATTAGATTGGCGAAAAATATATTTTTTTGGTGTGTCGCAGAATTTCAGTATTAGTTTTCGTGCGTCGCGAAATGAAAAATGTTGAGAATCGCTGTTTTAGAGAATAATAATCGATTGAATTAATGTTTAAGCAATACACACACTGCTTGTTATCGTTGCACTGTTACTTAATTTACACGATTTTCGTTGGATTATATAAACTTTCGATTAACGGAACGCAGTTCAATCTTAATTTATTTCAATAATCGATATACTGTATTTAACTTTACCTAAATTCTTATGATATGCTCCACAAAGTTACTTACTCGTGCTCTGAAATTCTTAGTTTGTAATTACTAAGTTAAGGGTAGAAGCTTTGGCGTATGCAAGGGGTGTTGATGGGGGTTGGAACCCCCATTACGATGAAATTTTGTATATTTAACATATGTAACATATGTGAGTTGCAGCTCCGTAACCCCCTTACGAACTTTCTGCGGTACGCCTATTATTATAGAAGTACAAAACAATAAAATATACATACTTTATAACAATTTCATGTCCAAAATTGGGTTTTAAAACGGCTCCTTAATGTAATTATGCCAATTTGTTTCAATACCGATGTCTACGAGAGATTATTTTTGATTAATTGTTGATGATAAACGTTTGTAAAGTGTATAGTTTTTTCACTTAAAACCATGATTCAATATTTGTCTGTAACACAGCTTTCGTACAATGTTCGATTTTTGATGTTTTGTCACAAGTATGGCCAATAAGTTGGCCGTGAAGCAATTTTTAGTCGATCGCGGCCATATTTGGCAAGATCGCACTTATGAATCGAAAATGTTCGTTACCTTAGAAGAGTGTTATCGTTTGGCAAATTATTAAATAAAGGTGTAACTCAAATAAATATATAATATGTGAGATTATTCCAGTGGGTTATTGAGTAATTTTTTAATAATATTCTTATTTAACGCATTGAACTTATTCGTTTTAAGCTAGAAGCAAGCACGGACAGAATAGTGTGTAATTTTAGGTAATAACTATAACTTTTTTTTATATACGCATGAATTAAAAACACAATAAAATTAACCCCTTAATCATAACTTACGTAGATTTTTTCTTCTGTAGTAATTTAAAGTAAATAGGTTATTTGCAATGTTCAGTTATCGAACCACATTGCAATTTCCTAAAGGTTGAAATTGAGCCTGTAATTAAGGTCTGGGTGAAAGAAACGAAATTAATTTTTAATTTTGACTTTGCATTTTAGTAGCATTGAACTAGGCAGGGGTTTTATCGCACTGTTTACTTATAGATGGCCTTGACTTCAAAATCTTTAATGGAATTGGGAAATCTTCCAATTAAATCACACCAGGCCATAGTTTTACCAAGCAATCGAAGCAATCAAAATAGAAAAATTTAGAAAATTGAACAAATTTTATGATGTGTATCAAAGAAATTATTGATTCAAAAGTAAATAATGAAAATAAGCATATATCCCACTTATAAAGTCTTTTCTACAAAGGTGTGCTATAAAAAGTTAGGCTTTTCATTGGAAATTTTATTTTAAAAACCTACGCTCATGTGTAAAACTCTTATTTATAGAATATTATAATAACTTCTCTCTTACACATACACACACACACACACACACATACACTCTCTCTCTCTCTCTTAAAATGTATATCAGTTTTTAAAATTTACGTGTGCCGGATATGATTCATACTAGGTGTAGTAATTTAAGATGCAGTTTTTAATATAATTAAAAATTTAAGCAAATTTTCACCGCAAATTCTTATAAAGGAAGCACGGTTATGTTGGGTTCATTCTCCATTTTATCATTATAAGGTAATAAGTAACTACTGGAATCCAAAATCTTCAAGTATTCACTCGTCGGCATGACCAAAAATTATAGTCTTCTGCGTAATGATGTATTTTTATAAGTAGTTTTCTTATTTTCTTAAATACCATAAAATATTTATTTAATGTGTTTGAAAAAAAAACAGATTATAATTTATATTTAAAATTTACATGAATATCTTTCAAAATCTTCTCTAAAACATCTCTTAATATTTATAAATTTAATATGCTACATGGCTTTTTTTCTAAAGCTACATTATACATAGTAAAACGTTATAGGTTTTTTGTCAAATTATTGATGAAGAACTATCTTTTATAAATTTTAAATGTAGTAGATCAATCCCCTATAATTTTGAAGTCATTAAAAAATTTGCATTTTAATGGCTTAGTATTACATTTTATCGAGCTATTAAAGTTATATAATGCTATTAGATAATTTTAACAGCTCAATAAAATTTGTTGCTTTAGAAAATTTAAAGAAAAGCTTGAATTCGAATAAATTACTTCACTATATTATAATAAAATTGAAATTTCCTTCCAGCAAATAACTCTAAATTTTAAGTTTGGTATTCTACCAGTGGATAAGAAAATATGAATGCTAAAAATATTGTACGTTTAAAGACTCATGTCATTTATAAAGAGGGTTTTATTCGTAGTATGCATTGATTATCACTAAATTTTAATATTTATATAACAATTCAAAATCAAAACTTACATTCATGGCTGCAGATGTATTATGTACTTCTCACAAATCCTCCTTAATCACGAAGAACGAAAATATGTAAATGCGCATAGTACTTCCCGCAAAGAAGGTACACTGAATAATTTATGTGATCCGAAGGGACAATAAGTTAAACATAAAGGGTAAAACGCCCAAGTAGGGATCTCTGAAACCAGTTTCACTTTTACGACTCAAAGATTAAAGTCAAATGTCAAGGCATCTTACGTTTTAACTTCTCAGTTGGCCGAGGAAAGCGGGTCGGAGGCTAATATGTAAATAGGGTAGGTCAATGAAAATGGAATGATCACCAATGCATATACATATATAGGTTGGCAATTATGTTTTTTGTTTTCCTATAATAATTTATGTTCCATCACCTTGGACGTTCCCATGTTAAATATGCACTCTTTCGGCTAAATAGTTCTCCAGTTACTGCCTTTCGAATTTGTTGATTTTAATTGTGAAAAAAAATATATATATATACTCTCATGAAAATATTTGTAAACGTTCAAGAATTAGCAACAGCTGATCGGAAATTTTATATAATATAAAAGAAATTCAAAATATGCTATGTTATTTATTAAAGTAGAATTCTCGTCTTAACCTATGATGTGGTAATATTAGATGATGAATTACTCGCCAAGAAAAGAAATGATTTATCGACATCTTGTGAGACACGAACCCACAGTCTCTTAGTTTACGGTCAAGCGCTTTACCATTAAGCTACAGTCATCAGACCTTCATTCCACCAGCTGTAGATAAATCATTTATTTTCATTGAGAGTAATTCATCGTCTAAAGCCTCAATTACACTGGGAGTTTATTTGCTCCTCGCTGGCAAATTTACACGCTGCTGCTAAACTCGCTCAGTGTAATAAAGTTGTCAAGTTAACTCGCTATTCGCTCGGCTAGTGCTTGTGAAGTTGGGGAGTAGGCTAATTTGAACGCTACTCGCCCGGGTTTTCTCGAATTTGATTGGCTGAAACAAACCATCGGAAGAAGTGGACGGAGTTAAAAACCAGTTTAGAAAAATTGCTCTTAGTAGTCGTCCACTGAGCTCATCTGCTGCGCATTTTTACTGAGCAAGTGAGCGAGTTTCACAAGCTGTGTGTAATCGAAACTCGCTGACTAGTTTACAAGCCAGAGAGGAGCGTATAAACTCGCCCAATGTAATTGAGGCTTCACACTACCACATATCGCTGGCTAAGATGAGAATACTACTTTAATAAATATAACGAAACAATACAGAGTTTCACCAGGAGATTCCATAACAAACAGTTATTTTGTAACACATTATTACCCTTCACAGGGATAACACAATTGCCAAATATTGGTCAACACACAAAGCCACCGGGGCGAGAAGCGGTGTGAGTTTGAAAGTTTTGTGAGTTGAAAAAAAAAACTAAAAAAAAAATCTCGCCCAGGAGGTTTTGTGTGTTGACCAATATTTGGCAATTGTGTTATCCCTGTGAAGGGTAATAATATCTTACAACTTAATATACGGAGAAAAATGCGTTTGTTCTTGTTCTCATTCGTCTAGTAGGTCAAGACACCAAGGGCTCAATGCGTTGACCCTGGTTCGAATCCGGGATGAGGACGGCGTCTCTTTTTCTCCTAAACAAAAATAGCTCTAGATTGAGCTACTAATACGTGGGTGTCAAATTTATTTGTAATAAACAGTTATTTCGACACTGGCGTAAGGTTTAAAAACACGACGTTTCGGGAGCCAACTGCTCCCTTTGTCA
>QLNU02015360.1:262491912-262507497 GCA_006491805.2 Dysdera silvatica | reverse complement strand
GGGGGGTATTGCTGATTCATATATTTACCTTGGCCAGCTGCTTTCAATGGAAGGCAATATCATGAAAGAACTCAACAGACGTATTAAACTTTGCTGGGGTGCATTCGGAAGAAACAATTTTATCCTGAAGGGAAAATTGCTTTTGTGTCTAAAAAGAAATGTCTTCAACCAGTGTGTAATGCCAGTCCTCTCTTACAGATCAGGGACATGGCGTCAAACAATTGCAGCAATACGGAAGTTACAGAAAACCCAAAGGAGCATAGGAAGGTACACGCTTGTAATAACTAGGGGAGATCGAAAAAGAAACACTTGGGTGAAAGAACAAACTAGAGAAAAGGACATCATTGTTATAGTACGAGTAAAAAGACTGAAATGGCGATGGTCTTGGCATATCGCAAGAACTGATCAACGATAGACAACTGAAATTCTCAGATGGATTCCAAGAGATCGCCGAAGACTTAGCAAACATTTTCAAGCTAGATGGGCGGATGAGATAAGAAAACAGGTTGGGGTGACGTGGAAGCAAATTGCTCAGGATAGACTTGTGTGGACGGGATTTGGAGAGACCTACATCCATCAGTGAATAGATAATGGTTGAATATGATGACGATGATGATGATGAACTTCACTCCTGATAGATGGAACGACATCGGGTTTTGGTAATGGCGGGTATTTTTCTCCGCCGAAACAATTGCCAACCACTGTTTAATTAAAAATTTAGCTGTGTTAGTTGTGTGTTATTTTTGTCTAACTTAGTTTTTGCACATTGATTCACGTTAATAATTTGTTGGTAATAAAGAAAACATCAATTTACTTTTCACCGCCGTTGTGATTAGATAACTGGATCTACATGGTCACTCATTTTCAGGATTAAATCCTGCATAATACATGTTTATAAATATCAAAGTTCAGATGTCATGATAATCCCCGTCTTGATGAAATGTTTTGGAATATAAAACTATAAAATAACCAATCAATATATAAAATGAATGAATTCAACTTTATTGGTGCAGTAAATTTAATTGTATTTACGTTACATTGTTAGTTTCAAACGAACCGTGTCCATCCCTCGCCAGAAATACGTATAATCCCAAAACTAAACAAATACTGAAGTTAGAAATAGTTTTTTTAAATCTTTTTGGCCTAGCAATAGTAATGCCGATGTCATGGCGTGGTTAGATGGTGAAACGTTCGTAAGGAAAAGAAATGTGTTTTGCATCTGGTGGGGTCCCACGACCTTCTACAATCCGGGAAGGTGCTATCACTAACTGAGCTACAGACGACCAAACAATCAATTCCCTACGAACATATTTAAAGCGTATTTTCCGAAACCGGATATTTCGCCGAATGAGGCAGTACATGGACTGCTTTTTAAACCAAACTGCGAAGAGATCGGTATTAAATTCATCGAAAAGCCTGTTGCAGCAGATATATTTATACAAGTCGAACACTACGCAGATTAAATTAGAAACAATTTTTATCGATGTATTTTGGGCGTAGTAATAGTAACGCCGATGTTATGGCGTGGTTAGGTGGTGAAACGTTCGTAAAGAAAAGAAATGTTTTATTTTATTTTTTATTTTTGCAGGTAAGAGCACCTGCCCGGATTGTAGAAGGTCGTGGGATCGTGCCCCACCAGACGCAAAAAACATTCCTTTCTTTACGAACGTTTCACCATCTAACTGTGACATAACATCGGCGTTCATATTACTACGCCTAAAAAAGTTGATAAAAATTGTTTCTTAATTTAATCTGCGTAGATTCGATTCGTATAAATAAAAACAAACATTGAAGCGTTGCCATTTTTTCATGTTTGTTGTGTTGTCAGTTGGGGATGGTTTATCAAGTGGAAGTTGTCGTTTTAAGTGACAGAAGCTTCATTCATTTATCGATAACGAAAGGAACCTCAAAGCAGGTAAATCGACACTTGTCGATTGGAAAACAGAAATTAAGTTTTACTATGCTTGGCTGAAACTCAGAAGCGATTTGTGATCATTGTACTGACCACCCGTTTACCAGCCATGTGAGATATGACATTTGCCTCTTGACTATATCCACTTTCGAACTCAGCCATAGCATGAAGATTTACTGATCTACACTCCGTCCATACAACTCGAATTTCTAACATAAAATTACAGTCCCTGGATCTGGGTTGACATCTGGAATCCGACCTTTGACATGTGTGAACCAGATCCGGGGATAGGATGGTAACAGTGACTTGAGACCAGAGAGGGGCCTGGACGCCTAGAGATATGCTACCATTAGACAGCCCTCTCTGGGCCGACTGTACATAGAAAACGAATCTTATTTTCAATGAATGAAATGTGATTTCGAATCAATTCAGCCAAGCGTCAATTGCCTCTCTCGAATTTTACTGGCTACGTTATATCATGCATGATATTTCCAAAATGTTGGCTGATATAAAATGCTTTAAAAAAATGCAATACAGATGGCAATCTGGTTTGACGGATGTTAGTGGCAACTTGAAAATTAAACTTTCACCCAAGAAACGATCCCTAACTGGCAACACAAGAGATAGCCAGAAGCCGCAAAACTTCAGTATTTCTTCAGTTTTGGGATAATATGCATTTCTAACGAGTAGAAGGCGAAGTAAGAGGGGAACAGCACGATTTAAGACCACCTTTAACACTAGAATGCCCAGAGGTGTCATTTCAACACCGAGCCTTATAAATTCTCTAATAAATTCCGCAATGTTCAATTGATATTTTTCATCTTTCGTGACTTTTATTTAATTTGTGGGAGGAGTGTACGTGCAAATTTTTGAGAGCTTAGCTTTATTTATTTTACCAGCGAATTTACCAAGAACGCCCCTTTGGTGTTAATTTCGATACTGCAACTATTCACCTCTTTCTAGTGATGCAATATCGTATCGTGACATTTCGATATATCGATATTTTTCCTTCGTTATTTCGGAAAAACGTATTGATATTTTCCTTCGTTATTTTGGAAAAACGTATCGATATTTTCTTTTCAAGATATTGACGATATATCATTTTTTTTTATCCGATATAGCTCGATATGACTTATGCCAAATTTGTAATTTATAGCCAAAATTTTCTATAAATAGCTAAAAATAGCCAAACGTTGCTATAAAATAACTAAATTTGGCATTTTTTGGCAACACCGGACAGCATATCGAATACTCGATATATCATATAATATGAATATCAATATTGTCCTTTAGATATGCATCCCTACCTCTCTCATTGCAAGATTTGTTCTATAGCCTTATTACTTGTTGAGTATATTCAAGGTTACCAAGACGTGAAAGGGTGTCTTTCAGTCCCTTGCCATAAAATGGGCATGCTCTAACATTGCTTGTTCGTTCAGCGAAAGTGTATGCACGTTTACTTGTGGGTTGTGATCACTTTGTTTGATTTTTCCATATACTTTGTTTTAGTTAATTTTAATTTAAAAAAGAAGCTACTGAATGTCTCGTAAAAGAGGATTTAGTCCAGAAGAAATAGCAATATTTCTCAGAGATTTGTCTGATAATGAATCGGATGACGGTGAGTTATCTAAAATTAGTGCAACTTCTAAAAATGAGAATTTTATTTGTCCTAAGTCGTCTGCTTCGTATAATAATGAAGAGGATGGGATTTATAATTATCAAGATTTTGAAGTATTTATAGCCAGTGATGGTTTTCATTGGAAAGAATGTACTTCTGACATTATGTGTGAGAGTTTCTCAAATTAAAATGTGTTTTACGAGAGGATAGCGGCCCGACTGACTGGTCATGTAAAAAGAAACATAAATAATGAAAATGTTTTGAATGCTTGTTGCTATTTATAGACAGAACTATTTTAGAGTAAATAATGAAATGCACGGAAACTGAAGCTCATCGGATGTTTCAAAACGACGATTGGATTTTTTCAAGAGGAAATATTTTCATACATTTCGATTTTGTATGCACGTGGAGCAACAGGAGCTAAAAACCGAGAACTTCATTCTTTGTGGTCTACTCAATGGGGCTTAAATTTTTACAAAGAAACCATGTCAAAAAATATTTTGTAAACTTTCAAGGCTTTTTCGGTTTGATATCAAATCAACACGTTCTGCATGAATGAAATTGGATAAATTTTCAATGATTTCTGAAGTCTGGAATTGGCTTATAGAAAATTATATATGCGTTGTTTCAAGCCTGGCCAAAACATCACAATAGATGAACAGTTGTTTCCCAGCAAGACCCATCCTTTCACTTAGTTTATTGCATCTAAACCAGACAAATATGGGCAAAAATTTTGGATAGCTGTTGATTTAGAGACTAAATGTATATTGAATGCATTTCTTTGCTTGGGAAAGATGAATCGTAACCTTAAAATCAGAGACTTTCTGAACATGTGATTTTAAAATTGATTGAACCTTTTCAAATAAGGGGAGAATTGTAACAGTTGACAATTTTTTTACTTCCCTAGAGTTGGCTAAACAACTCAAGGGGAAACGAATGAGATTAGTAGGAACAATGAATAGAATTAGATGAGATATTCCTGATTGTGTAAAATATGGAGAGGATGACCTGTATTCAACAAAACTATTGAGAATTGAAGAAACCGGGTCAACACTGACAGCATACCAAGGAATAAGGAAAAAAAAAATGTTCTAATACTAACAAGGGAAGTCGGTTTGGTGCATGACGCACTTCCAGTTATGATATAATATATTCGATAGAGCTTTTCATTTACATTACAAATGTATAATCAAATTTTTGCAAAAGTAATTAATTAACGAGTAATTAACTCCTAAAATTTGGCAAAAGCGCTAGATCTGGAACTCCCCTTTTCAGGTTGAATTACAAAGAATTTCTTTCCAAAGAAACCCTTCATTTGGCAAAGTAATCAAACATCTATAATTTTTGTGTCTAAACGACATGTGATTGTTTCGCTGAATCCAAGGGTTATATAATCATTGATTAATAAATAAGTAAAAAGTACGCAAAATAAGTAGTGGGGGGGGATTCAAATTTTTTATTTATTTCAACAAGAAATAAAAGTATAATCAAATAAAAATGAATGTAAAAGGAACTAAACAATTTTATTTATGTTACGTTATGGAAATGATACTGTATATAAAAATGATCAAAACATAACATTTTTTCGCAGTGCGTGCATGTTAAAAAAGAATATTGGTCACAATCATCGCAAATTACTCCTTCAACTTCAAAAGAAATTTCTTCCACATTTTGAAAATTTATTGAGTTATAATCTGAATAACCGCACTTGAACCAGTAGTTGTCAGATTGTAACTGGTTATACATCAATGAATGTAATTTAATGATTTCATTTCTGCTTCTAGTATCTACTTGTATTTCATCCGTTGCAATACAATTTACTATTTTTTTAATGAAAAGTTTCATTTGACGAAAAAAATATATGTCTAAAGGTTGGATCACACAAGTTGTTCTTGTCGGGATTTGAAGGGTTTTGCAGTGATTTGGTAATTGTGAAAAGTTTTCAAATTTTTAAACCCAGTCCACGAATCTAAGTATGAAAGACGGTGGCTTTAATATTGGACTCAGACATTTGGTGATCCATTCCGTAACATTTTTTTTGTCCATTTTCCCTGATTTTATGCAAGAGATGTATATGTTTTGAGCCTGAAATATAGTTTTTTGCACGTTAGGTCCAAAATTTCCGCTTATTTCCCGTAGGCACAAACACATTTTTCCATTTAATTTTCCATTCATAGAAATTATAGGCATAGCCGTGTAGGGGTGAGTTGCTCCAAACTCGGATTCTATTATAGAGCAACATTGTTTTTCCCCTTTATGAGACAATGTCACTATGATTTGCTATGAAATAGTTTAGTCCAGTCTGATCGGCATTTAAAACTTCATCTGATTGATAACCTTGAACAAAATCACGCATTTCCAGCACAAATTCTACAGCTTTATTTTCAATTGTTTCTACATTTTTGAGTATCTAATGCCGTAACGTATTTTGAAATTTTGCGAGATACTATTTTATATGTTTGCTTGAACGAATTTAAGAAATCATGGCATGCCTTAAATGAATAATAATCTAATTCTTTAGCTTTAAATATTGACCATCTTTTCAAATCGATGTCATGAACTGGCAAATGATTTTTTTCTCGAGCATTGAAATTTACGGTATAGATCCTTTTTAATAATTTGGATTTTTTGTTTTCTTGTGCCTTTATTCGCAATTATTCGTTTAAAACGCTTGATATAATTTGATTGTATAATTTTAGGGTATCTTAATTTTGTTTGCCTAAATTTGTTATTCTTACACGAATCGTGGAACTTCGTGATTTGACACAGTTCATGCAACGAAAATTTCTATTTATTACTTTCACTGTATTCGTTTCCTTCACATTCATATTCATAGTTGAGAGAATGAGATTCAAATTCAAAACCAAGTGTCAATTCTTTCACATTAGCGCAATTGATTCGTTCTTTGATCATACATAATAAGGACTAATCATTTTAATTTCTTCATTAATATTTGTAGGTTGAGCATTACATTTAATCACTACTAAATCAAGAGTAGATTGAATTACATTTACAATATTAATCATATTTACGATTCTTTAACAACGCACTTTTAGCGCTAATTTTATAACGTAAACTAACAACGTGCTAGCGCCTTTCAACCAAATATCTTTGGCGAAAATTTAGCCAGAAAAAGGGAGTTCCCGATCTGGAATATCTATAAATAATACAATTAGGAATTTTTTTCTATTGATTTCGTCTAAAAATATAACAACGATTTGTTTTAAATATTGTAATAATGATTTTGTTTAAAATTGTAACGATTTTTTAATATTCATATATTATGTGTACATTTCAGTACACTTAAAATACTGTATCATTTAACAAATATGCCAACTTTTAATGCGATAAAAATCATTACCTAATAATCAAAACATTTGCGTGTTCTAAATGTACAACAATTTATGGAAACATAATATTTTCAACTTAACGTACTGACTGAATTTATTAGTATGGCAGTGAAAATTCGTGCAACATATAAATAATTATGTAACATATAAGTAATACTTTTGAAACAGAGCAAGAAAATTCGATATTAAGATGTATTTTTATCGAACTCTCTGACTACTTATACGCTCCCGTATATGCTGGTATCAAAATGACACCACCGGGCGTTCTGGGGGGTAAAAAGTACCGGGCGTTCTAGTGTTAATGCAAATAACTCATCGAACTTGTTACATAATTTTGTTTTATGATTTAAGGCAACGTTATAAATAGTAATATTTTTCATGCAGAACGGAAGTGCAATGAGATGAGAAAATGATGAAATTCAGGGACCGTTTTTTCACCAATTTTAATGTAATAAAATTTACCATTGTAATGCGGTATTATTGTATCCAAAACCAATGCATTAAACACAATTTCTGTACAGACAGCATCTTATAAAATTCTTTTTTTAATCAACGGTTTCAAATTTTAATGTATATCATGGAAACACATCGGTTTATATAAAAATGAGTCTAATTTGGAGACAGCGGTCTGAAGAAGGGAATGTAAGTTATCGTAGTGTGATTGGAACACGTAGATCAATGTCAAAATGCACAGGCCGATGCATACATAGCCATTGCCGCCTCGCAATCCACAGCTGGTAACGTTTTGCAGAGTGTAGAGGGAATATTGGATGTTGCAATATTAACGGAGATAATTCATCGTAGACAGGCTTGCAGGCAAGCTATTTTTTGTGAAGACTGCCCTTAGCACCGAATCTACACTGTGCATACTTGCAATGGTAGTTATCTTTACCAAGTGAGAGTCATCAAGTTAAATAAAATGGGAGTAGCTGATTTTCTATCTTTTGTCCATTTAATAGATTTAGCGGTATTATAACAGAACACTGCCATCAGATAAAATCACTACGATGGTGTAGTGGTAACACGTTTGACTATCATGCAGTTAACTTGAGTTTACTTTCAATGGTACTGTAGAACACGTGTCTTTTTTTGCCGATCATAGTCTAAGGGTCTAGGGTTTGGTTCTCTAGACAAAAGATATTTCTTTACAGAGAAGATTTTTCGAAATATGTTGATCTTGGTGCAGCATGAACTTAGTTGTCCTTGCACCTTTAAATACAAACAAATCATTAGATAAATGCTTTTCTTGGCAAAATGGAAAGGTACGATTTTTAAACCGGTGTTTCTTTTCTTTCCCTATTCCTTTAATCTTCAGAGATCGTAGGAGGCTTTTACAAAGGTTCTCCAATTACCTTTCTTTTCTTTTTTTTGTGTGAATTTCTTAATTTCTCACCATATGTTCTCCCTATTTGAGTTTATTTCTTAAGGTACTTTATAAATTCCTTGGTCTACTTCTTCGCTCTCTTCGTGGGGAATTCCAGTTTAGTACCCTATCTGCTAACTTTGTTTGGTTTCTTCTTGAGTGTAGTTTTCAGTAAACTATATTGCCTTCGTATAATTGTTTCTGACACAGGTTTTTAGCCACAAATATTCCGCAGTTTAATATTAATTTTTCTGTATGTGCAATACTGTACAGTGGCAGTTATTTGTGTAATCATGGATTTAGTTTGTTATTGTTTGATTACTTTCCATTACTGACGTACGCAGGGGGGGTCGATGGGGTTGTAACTTTCCATTGCAATTAAATTTTGTATATGTACACATAGGCGTAATTTGGCGGGGGAAAGGGGCGCGTGCCCCCCAATTTTCAATTTTTTTGAAGCAGGGGCAAAAGTATATAGCTTTTCCCCCTCAGTTTTGGGCTTTTGTTTGGCTTTATCAGCATTCTCGCTGCCATTTTGCGATAATAAACTTTCTCATGACTGTTTAAAAGCGGAAGAGCAACTCTTCTGATCCCATAATAGTATACACTTCCATTCTATCCCTCTGTTACAATGTTTACAACAGAAAAGCTCGCCGCCATGCAGACGTAATTTTTCCTAACAATTCAAAGGCCGACAAAAGGTTGATGCGTGGATAACACAGAAAATGTGAAGCATTATATCCTTCAAATCACAGCAGAAAATTCAAGAGGTGATTAGTCAGCACAACGTCATCCAGGCTACCAGAATAATCCTCTGAAGGAAAATGAGAAATACGATCCACATCTCAAATTATTGAGTTGAAGCCAAATGGTCAGTTGTAACTATACATCGGCGATTTGTAAGATTCTGGTAGTCTTAACACCAATTATTTTTCTCAAGATAGCAAAAGGAGTTTACCACCTCAGAGTGTGTCCCAAGTTTATGTAAGAAGGATGGTGAAAACATAGGCGTAATTTGGAGGGAGGGGAAGGGCCATGTGCCCTTTCAGTTTTTTTAGAGCATAAGCAAAAAATAATATTTTTCCCCTTCAGTTTTCGAGCTTTTATATATATACTCAAGTTTTTACCTTACCATGTTTGGCGCAGTATAGCCCAGATGCTCTTGCGCCATAAAAAAGCCAAACAAACAAACCAATCAAGTTTTTACCCCAAGGTTACACCTATGTATGTACGTATGAATAAATGTGTAGTTTTATCTCTGTAACATTTCCCCATTGTAAGCCTGTAACCCCTCTTATGAACTTTCTGCATACGCCTATGCTTTACATTGTTTGGTATGCATAAAGAAGTACTGCTTTTTTTTCTTCTTATAATACTTTCAATTTTTTCTTCATTTGGTTTTTCTTTTTAGTTGTGGCATTATTCAAACACTTTTTGTTGTGAAAAGGTGTTCGGTCGGACGCTTAGAACTATCAACCTATGAAATGTTTAATGCACTACTTACATATATCGAAATCCATCGTCTGTTATAAATGGAAGAGTGTGACAGTTTAAAGTGGGCATTTCGCTTAGTGAAGGGCTTACTCTCTCAAAGCTTAAATAAATTTGTGTTATGTTACAATGTCCACATGTATTCTTCCCAAATTGGTTATTTACCTTTCCGTGTGGAATCAACTCCATCAATATCACAAGAATTATCGGTACAGTGGAAATCGTTCATAACGACGCCAGTTATGATGACTAACGGTATATAATGACGGAATTTTTACAAGAAGATTGGTATCCTATCCTATCCTTTACTAAATATATCGGTTATAACGACATCGTATATAACAACGAAACCTGATATAACGACGGAGATTTTGTTCTAAGTAGGGAAATCTGTATCGGATATAACAATGAGACTTGACAGCCGTTCATCGAAATCACGTGGGTTCGAGACAACGCTGGAATCACACCGTTCCGTTCAAATAAAAGGAGAAGTCAGACGCATTGTTCGGTTGAGTGACTGAATTGCGTTTTCTGTCAAACCTCGAATGCTAAATGCATGGCAAAGGATGAATTTATTTGTATTCTTTTGTATGGTAAGTAAGTACTATTATATTTCGCGGAGAGCATATGTGGTTGTCTATATGTAGATGAATAGAAGTGCACAGTATATGATGGAATGAGCATACACTATTCTAAATTAACTAAGTGCAATACTGACCAAGAGTGCGGCAGCAGCAAAAAATGCCAATGGAGATTGTGAAATGACAATAGTTACATTCAGAAGTCCGAAATATAAGAAGCATGGATTCGTGTATGGTAATGACATATCTAACAAATAAAGAAAGAGAGGTAACAAGCCACGCCTGTTAAGCAGGACGAGGGGTGGGGGAGCTCTGTGTATATCCATGTGTAACAGAACTAATCACTATTTAACCACTAACTAGTGACTGTGAAACATTAGCAATTTTATAGCAAAATTTTATTACGAAATGTCCAAACGAAAATTACGGATTTTTTCGGAAGCAGTGCCAGGTTTACGTATAGATGAAGTAGGTCGAGACCTAAGGCCCCACAGGAACCTTGTATTATTAAATTCTAAGCGTTATTTTAATCTTCTTCACTTACAAATATACGATAGATTTTCATTACTGATTAAGCCTGAATATTGAAGATAATGAATTTTTAAAAAAACATGATTTATTGATTGCCTATCACAAGGGACACGTTCTTTACAGGCCCATTCTATCCTCCCAACCTAAGGGCCATAAAACCTTAAACCAGTTTGGAAGTTATTAGCATTATGAATATAATAAATATTACAGATCACATTTGTTTTCTATATAATATACTTTCGGATTTGGGAGAGTCCAAGTATTACGTAACCACTATTTTGGCCATTTAACCCCCGCCTAGTAAGCAAAAATTAGCATTGGCTAACATAGGAGAATAAGATAAATGGCAAACCCCCTCCCCCTAAGGTGCTTACGTAATACTTGAAATCTTCCTTTCCTGCAATTTTTAAATTAAAAATAAGAAAAAGTGCTACGAATTTAGTGCGACTGTAAATATAATTTAATATATGTAGTAATTAAATACATTATGATTAAATATATTTTTATTTAATTTTAAAAATAACAAGTTCAATATTTTTACTAGCAAACAATTTATAGCCCGAAATGCATTACTATATTATAATTTTAAAAAATGCCATTTATAACGATCGAATTTACACTGTCTGTGTGATTTTTGCTGTAATATAATTATAAATATGGTGGTTTCTTGCCTTGGGAGAATGCTTGGGTATAGATATACTGATAAATATCTCTGCTCCATAATAATTATTAACAAATATAAAACAATTATTATTTACACAATTTACACAATAGTTCATAATATGCAATTAGCCATTTCTTTGACTAAATCATAAAGGGTTTAAATATTTATTTTTTTTCTATATAGTATTGTTATTTTTAATAATGAATTAAACATAAGAATAGGGAAAAAATTAGATATCAGTAAGATATATTTTTAAGGAAGAAAAAGAGATAATATTGAAAAGATACTTACGTTGGGTAGTAGTCAGGAAAGTTACAAAAGCTTTTTTGGCTTGTATTAGCACACAGAGGCTTAAAATCAAAAGGAATTTCATCATTTCCTGGGGTGCAAATGTCTTCTGGCAGAGGTGTAATAGGACCGGGTTGGGCTTCGAATGAGGGCGATCGTCCTTGTCCTGGAAAAGAAGGTATGGGTGGCGGAGGTGGTCCGGGAACTCTTACAGGAAGTAGTCGGGGTGGCGGAAGTTGTCTGGGAACACTTATAGGATGTCGTTGGGGTGGTGGGGGAGGCCTTACAAAAGGTTGTATGGGAAGCCATGGAGGACGAATTTGTGAGACATCACTGTGAGCTAGTGAGGGAATAGATACAGAACGTACAGGCTGTACAGGAGGTGGCGGGGGAGGTCGAGGTAGTAAGGGAGGTTGTCCTAGTGGGGAATATGTGGGTGGAGGACTTACAGGAGATCCCCCTTTCCAATATCCATCTCTTGATCGTGTTGAGGCTGTAGATGACGTGGGTCTTACCGGAGATCCCCCTTTCCAATATCCATCTTGTGATCTTGTTATGGTTGCAGGTGGTGTGGGTCTTACCGGAGATCCCCCTTTCCAATATCCATCTCTTGATCGTGTTGAGGCTGTAGATGACTTGGGTCTTACCGGAGATCCCCCTTTCCAATATCCATCTCTTGATCGTGTTGAGGCTGTAGATGACTTGGGTCTTACCGGAGATCCCCCTGTCCAATATCCATCTCTTGATCGTGTTGAGGCTGTAGATGACTTGGGCCTTACCGGAGATTCCCCTCTCCAATATCCATCTTTTGATCGTGTTGAGGCTGTAGATGACTTGGGTCTTACCGGAGATCCCCCTTTCCAATATCCATCTTGTGATCTTGTTATGGTTGCAGGTGGTGTGGATCTTACCGGAGATCCCCCTTTCCGATATCCATCTTGTGATCTTGTTATGGTTGCGGGTGGTGTGGGTCTTACAAAAAAACTCTCATTCCAATATTCATGTTGTGATATTGTTGGGACTGTAGTTAGTGGGCGTTTCATGTGAGGTTCTTTTTTCCAATATTCAACTGATTTCGTTCTAGATGATGGAGGAGAAGGCGGTGGGGTTAGAAATATAGGGAACGAAATTGCTTTTTGTAATGGAATAAATGTAAATGCACTCATACCTTGTGGTGGAGGCGTTACTTGTGGAAGAGGGGATGTTTTTACAACAGGAGGGCCTGTAGGTAGCGATGTGCGTGTTTGAGGAGGTAGCTTAATGAAAGGCTTTTTCGATGGACATCCTTTAGGTGGTCTATCAGGTGATGATATATGTGGTGGAGATATGGGCCTAGAGAACAGCGTTTTAGGTATAGGTTGTCTTATTGGAGGTCTGTTTAGTAAAGGGACAGTAGGGGTTGATGTCGATGGTAATAGTGTCAGCGAAGATCTCACAGGTGATATTGTTAGAGGGAATTTCCTTGATAATAGTGATGATCTACCTTCATGTGATACACAAGAGCAAGGCACTCTGTTTCCATATCCTTTCTTTGACAAAATGGTAGGCCTCACTGTGGGATCAGTAACTTCACCAATGTATTTCTGCCACCATTCGTGCCACTGATTTTCAGAACGGTCATGAGAAACTAGTGTATGATTTCTTCCACCAGAATAACGAACATATCCTGAATCCATATGTCTGCCTTTAATAGCTTTCCTCTGTTTACCGATTTCGTAACAATCTGTCTGAGTTATTAAATAGAAAAAGGGGATCACTGTGAAGATTGCAGACCATTTCTGAAAAGATAAAATTCAGTTTAAAGAATGAAAATGAATTAATTCTATTTTACTTGACCATACACAGTAGAACCTCCATATAACGTACTTCCGTATAGCGAAATTCTCTATATAGCGAAGTTTTGGTAAATCCCCATGGTCATTACATATGAAAGTGTTTCTATATAACGAATTTTTTAACGACTAAAACAGAAAATCGAGTGGTCACGTCAGTGACATCGGGTTCCTTAACACCGTGGGAATACAATACGATTTTAAAATACGTGGCAATCAAACAAAATGAGGCACGCCTAAGGGAATTTTTAAACTCCCAATAAAAAGTTTCCTCAAGCACACACATGTGCATGGTCGTCTCATACAGCGTGGGAAGTTTTCAAGTAGGCCAAGAACTCGCCCCAATTGTCCTTGAATACACTGTATTGTTTGAATAGTAGTACTTATCTCGCTTTTTTGCTCGGTTGATTACCAGAAATCCAGACCTTGCAAATTTCCCACAGGGGTGCTAACACTTGTATGATGAATCACAATCACCATTTGTTGTGCAGCAGGATGTTAGAAATTTTTTTGCACAAAAGCATGAATGTGTATGAAAGAAGCATTAAATACGTTTTCATTTTAAGGTAAGAATTGTTCAACTATTTTTTTTTTTATACGCATGTATATTTCACACTTAAAAACATCTATTTTTAAATGGTTGAATGTTATTTATGAGAAACAGTCGTTAACTGAAAAATAGGATTTTAATTGCGGTATCATATTGCACTGCCCTGGTTCATGAATACATCGTTTCCACATAGCGAATTTCCTATATAACGAATTTTTTTTTATGGAACCGTCGATTTCATTATATGGAGGTTCTACTGTATATGCATAGGGTGTAGCCAAAGTGTGAGAGGGTTGGGAGTTAGTGTGACTCGGTGTTGACTCTAGTCAACTGTAGAAGGTTTTAGAAAAGTCACCAAAATAAGATAACGAACTTTTATTTTCCACAAGATCAAAACATTCCAAACCTATCCTTCTATCATTGTATTTTTAGAAAACTAAATCTCTTCTTAAGTTATGCGATAATAACATATCGCATGCAGTTGAAATGCAATGAGTTCTTAGATTATAAAATAAAAGTAAAAATACATTATAAAATAAAAAGAGAAAAGAAAAAAAAATTAATTACCGATTATTTCAGTAGCTACCAAGAAGAAGTAATAGTCGCTACACACTCCCCCCTAAGTGACGCATTAAAAATGGTCATGATGACTTTATACTAATCCAACCGAATAAGGTGATGTAAGGTTTGTCGACAAAGGTGACTGTTTTCTTTTCTTGACTCGTTATATTGTCTTTTAGATTTGTTGTGTGTTTTAAGGACGAACGTTTATCATTATTTTGATCTTCTTCTTGAGTTGCGAAACAGGGTTTTATTCTGTTTATGGAGACATTTCTTTGTTTGCCATTAATTTTAATGGTAAATATTTTATCTGTTCTGTAAAGCACAGGGTACGTTCCTGAATAAGGTGGCTGTAAGGATGTTTTTACTTTATCAGTTCTTAAAAAAACTTTATGACATGTTTTTAAATCTTTATAAACAAAGGTACCTTTTCTGTTATAGTTGGTAGGTTGTATTGGTGATAAAGATTGGAGAATGGTCTTCAATTTTTCAACAAATGATGATTGTGGCACAAACTGAGTTGGTTGAAAAAAATCAGCTGGGAGTCTGAGATTTTCGCCATAAAGGAATTCTGCAGGCATATTTTCAAATTCTTCCTGTGATGTTGTACGAAAACCTAATAGAATAATGGGTAATGTCTCCGTCCGTTTAAATTTATTATGGCACATGATTGCATTTTTCACCGTACGATGCCACTTTTCAAGAAAGCCATTTGTTTCAGGATGACAGGCTGTTTAACGTTTTCTGTTGATACCCAGTAGTTTGTTCAAGTCATCAAATAATCGAGATTCAAACTGGGGTCCTTGGTTCGTTATTATATGTATCGGTATTCCATATCTTGGAA
>QLNU02015360.1:262479513-262490912 GCA_006491805.2 Dysdera silvatica | reverse complement strand
GCTGGCATATCGCCAGAAGAACTGATAAACGATGGACAACTGAAATTCTCAGATGGATTCCAAGAGATCGCCGAAGACTTAGCAAACATTTTCAAGCTAGATGGGCGGATGAGATAAGAAAACAGGTTGGGGTGACGTGGAAGCAAATTGCTCAGGATAGACTTGTGTGGACGGGATTTGGAGAGACCTACATCCATCAGTGAATAGATAATGGTTGAATATGATGATGATGATGATGATGAACTTCACTCCTGATAGATGGAACGACATCGGGTTTTGGTAATGGCGGGTATTTTTCTCCGCCGAAACAATTGCCAACCACTGTTTAATTAAAAATTTAGCTGTGTTAGTTGTGTGTTATTTTTGTCTAACTTAGTTTTTGCACATTGATTCACGTTAATAATTTGTTGGTAATAAAGAAAACATCAATTTACTTTTCACCGCCGTTGTGATTAGATAACTGGATCTACATGGTCACTCATTTTCAGGATTAAATCCTGCATAATACATGTTTATAAATATCAAAGTTCAGATGTCATAATAATCCCCGTCTTGATGAAATGTTTTGGAATATAAAACTATAAAATAACCAATCAATATATAAAATGAATGAATTCAACTTTATTGGTGCAGTAAATTTAATTGTATTTACGTTACATTGTTAGTTTCAAACGAACCGTGTCCATCCCTCGCCAGAAATACGTATAATCCCAAAACTAAACAAATACTGAAGTTAGAAATAGTTTTTTTAAATCTTTTTGGCCTAGCAATAGTAATGCCGATGTCATGGCGTGGTTAGATGGTGAAACGTTCGTAAGGAAAAGAAATGTGTTTTGCATCTGGTGGGGTCCCACGACCTTCTACAATCCGGGAAGGTGCTATCACTAACTGAGCTACAGACGACCAAACAATCAATTCCCTACGAACATATTTAAAGCGTATTTTCCGAAACCGGATATTTCGCCGAATGAGGCAGTACATGGACTGCTTTTTAAACCAAACTGCGAAGAGATCGGTATTAAATTCATCGAAAAGCCTGTTGCAGCAGATATATTTATACAAGTCGAACACTACGCAGATTAAATTAGAAACAATTTTTATTAACATTTTTTAGGCGTTGTAATAGTAACGCCGATGTTATGGCATGGTTAGGTGGTGAAACGTTCGTAAAGAAAAGAAATGTTTTATTTTATTTTTTATTTTTGCAGGTAAGAGCACCTGCCCGGATTGTAGAAGGTCGTGGGATCGTGCCCCACCAGACTCAAAAAAAAATTCTTTTCTTTACAAAAGTTTCACCATCTAACCTTGCCATAACATCGGCGTTAATATTACTACGCCTAAAAAAGTTGATAAAAATTGTTTCTAATGTAATCTGCCTAGATTCGATTCGTATAAATAAAAACAAACATTGAAGCGTTGCCATTTTTTCATGTTTGTTGTGTTGTCAGTTGGGGATGGTTTATCAAGTGGAAGTTGTCGTTTTAAGTGACAGAAGCTTCATTCATTTATCGATAACGAAAGGAACCTCAAAGCAGGTAAATCGACACTTGTTGATTGGAAAACAGAAATTAAGTTTTACTATGCTTGGCTGAAACTCAGGAGCGATTTGTGATCATTGTACTGACCAGCCATTTACCAGCCATGTGAGATATGACATTTGCCTCTTGACTATATCCACTTTCGAACTCAGCCATAGCATGAAGATTTACTGATCTACACTCCGTCCATACAACTCGAATTTCTAACATAAAATTACAGTCCCTGGATCTGGGTTGACATCTGGAATCCGACCTTTGACATGTGTGAACCAGATCCGGGGATAGGATGGTAACAGTGACTTGAGACCAGAGAGGGGCCTGGACGCCTAGAGATATGCTACCATTAGACAGCCCTCTCTGGGCCGACTGTACATAGAAAACGAATCTTATTTTCAATGAATGAAATGTGATTTTGAATCAATTCAGCCAAGCGTCAATTGCCTCTCTCGAATTTTACTGGCTACGTTTACGTTATATCATGCATGATATTTCCAAAATGTTGGCTGATATAAAATGCTTTAAAAAAATGCAATACAGATGGCAATCTGGTTTGACGGATGTTAGTGGCAACTTGAAAATTAAACTTTCACCCAAGAAACGATCCCTAACTGGCAACACAAGAGATAGCCAGAAGCCGCAAAACTTCAGTATTTCTTCAGTTTTGGGATAATATGCATTTCTAACGAGTAGAAGGCGAAGTAAGAGGGGAACAGCACGATTTAAGACCACCTTTAACACTAGAATGCCCAGAGGTGTCATTTCAACACCGAGCCTTATAAATTCTCTAATAAATTCCGCAATGTTCAATTGATATTTTTCATCTTTCGTGACTTTTATTTAATTTGTGGGAGGAGTGTACGTGCAAATTTTTGAGAGCTTAGCTTTATTTATTTTACCAGCGAATTTACCAAGAACGCCCCTTTGGTGTTAATTTCGATACTGCAACTATTCACCTCTTTCTAGTGATGCAATATCGTATCGTGACATTTCGATATATCGATATTTTTCCTTCGTTATTTCGGAAAAACGTATTGATATTTTCCTTCGTTATTTTGGAAAAACGTATCGATATTTTCTTTTCAAGATATTGACGATATATCATTTTTTTTTATCCGATATAGCTCGATATGACTTATGCCAAATTTGTAATTTATAGCCAAAATTTTCTATAAATAGCTAAAAATAGCCAAACGTTGCTATAAAATAACTAAATTTGGCATTTTTTGGCAACACCGGACAGCATATCGAATACTCGATATATCATATAATATGAATATCAATATTGTCCTTTAGATATGCATCCCTACCTCTCTCATTGCAAGATTTGTTCTATAGCCTTATTACTTGTTGAGTATATTCAAGGTTACCAAGACGTGAAAGGGTGTCTTTCAGTCCCTTGCCATAAAATGGGCATGCTCTAACATTGCTTGTTCGTTCAGCGAAAGTGTATGCACGTTTACTTGTGGGTTGTGATCACTTTGTTTGATTTTTCCATATACTTTGTTTTAGTTAATTTTAATTTAAAAAAGAAGCTACTGAATGTCTCGTAAAAGAGGATTTAGTCCAGAAGAAATAGCAATATTTCTCAGAGATTTGTCTGATAATGAATCGGATGACGGTGAGTTATCTAAAATTAGTGCAACTTCTAAAAATGAGAATTTTATTTGTCCTAAGTCGTCTGCTTCGTATAATAATGAAGAGGATGGGATTTATAATTATCAAGATTTTGAAGTATTTATAGCCAGTGATGGTTTTCATTGGAAAGAATGTACTTCTGACATTATGTGTGAGAGTTTCTCAAATTAAAATGTGTTTTACGAGAGGATAGCGGCCCGACTGACTGGTCATGTAAAAAGAAACATAAATAATGAAAATGTTTTGAATGCTTGTTGCTATTTATAGACAGAACTATTTTAGAGTAAATAATGAAATGCACGGAAACTGAAGCTCATCGGATGTTTCAAAACGACGATTGGATTTTTTCAAGAGGAAATATTTTCATACATTTCGATTTTGTATGCACGTGGAGCAACAGGAGCTAAAAACCGAGAACTTCATTCTTTGTGGTCTACTCAATGGGGCTTAAATTTTTACAAAGAAACCATGTCAAAAAATATTTTGTAAACTTTCAAGGCTTTTTCGGTTTGATATCAAATCAACACGTTCTGCATGCATGAAATTGGATAAATTTTCAATGATTTCTGAAGTCTGGAATTGGTTTATAGAAAACTATATATGTGTTGTTTCAAGCCTGGCCAAAACATCACAATAGATGAACAGTTGTTTCCCAGCAAGACCCGTCCTTTCACTTAGTGTATTGCATCTAAACCAGACAAATATGGGCAAAAATTCTACAGCTTTATTTTCAATTGTTTCTACATTTTTGAGTATCTAATGCCGTAACGTATTTTGAAATTTTGCGAGATACTATTTTATATGTTTGCTTGAACGAATTTAAGAAATCATGGCATGCCTTAAATGAATAATAATCTAATTCTTTAGCTTTAAATATTGACCATCTTTTCAAATCGATGTCATGAACTGGCAAATGATTTTTTTCTCGAGCATTGAAATTTACGGTATAGATCCTTTTTAATAATTTGGATTTTTTGTTTTCTTGTGCCTTTATTCGCAATTATTCGTTTAAAACGCTTGATATAATTTGATTGTATAATTTTAGGGTATCTTAATTTTGTTTGCCTAAATTTGTTATTCTTACACGAATCGTGGAACTTCGTGATTTGACACAGTTCATGCAACGAAAATTTCTATTTATTACTTTCACTGTATTCGTTTCCTTCACATTCATATTCATAGTTGAGAGAATGAGATTCAAATTCAAAACCAAGTGTCAATTCTTTCACATTAGCGCAATTGATTCGTTCTTTGATCATACATAATAAGGACTAATCATTTTAATTTCTTCATTAATATTTGTAGGTTGAGCATTACATTTAATCACTACTAAATCAAGAGTAGATTGAATTACATTTACAATATTAATCATATTTACGATTCTTTAACAACGCACTTTTAGCGCTAATTTTATAACGTAAACTAACAACGTGCTAGCGCCTTTCAACCAAATATCTTTGGCGAAAATTTAGCCAGAAAAAGGGAGTTCCCGATCTGGAATATCTATAAATAATACAATTAGGAATTTTTTTCTATTGATTTCGTCTAAAAATATAACAACGATTTGTTTTAAATATTGTAATAATGATTTTGTTTAAAATTGTAACGATTTTTTAATATTCATATATTATGTGTACATTTCAGTACACTTAAAATACTGTATCATTTAACAAATATGCCAACTTTTAATGCGATAAAAATCATTACCTAATAATCAAAACATTTGCGTGTTCTAAATGTACAACAATTTATGGAAACATAATATTTTCAACTTAACGTACTGACTGAATTTATTAGTATGGCAGTGAAAATTCGTGCAACATATAAATAATTATGTAGTATATAAGTAATATTTTGAAACAGAGCAAGAAAATTCGATATTAAGATGTATTTTTATCGAACTCTCTGACTACTTATACGCTCCCGTATATGCTGGTATCAAAATGACACCACCGGGCGTTCTGGGGGGTAAAAAGTACCGGGCGTTCTAGTGTTAATGCAAATAACTCATCGAACTTGTTACATAATTTTGTTTTATGATTTAAGGCAACGTTATAAATAGTAATATTTTTCATGCAGAACGGAAGTGCAATGAGATGAGAAAATGATGAAATTCAGGGACCGTTTTTTCACCAATTTTAATGTAATAAAATTTACCATTGTAATGCGGTATTATTGTATCCAAAACCAATGCATTAAACACAATTTCTGTACAGACAGCATCTTATAAAATTCTTTTTTTAATCAACGGTTTCAAATTTTAATGTATATCATGGAAACACATCGGTTTATATAAAAATGAGTCTAATTTGGAGACAGCGGTCTGAAGAAGGGAATGTAAGTTATCGTAGTGTGATTGGAACACGTAGATCAATGTCAAAATGCACAGGCCGATGCATACATAGCCATTGCCGCCTCGCAATCCACAGCTGGTAACGTTTTGCAGAGTGTAGAGGGAATATTGGATGTTGCAATATTAACGGAGATAATTCATCGTAGACAGGCTTGCAGGCAAGCTATTTTTTGTGAAGACTGCCCTTAGCACCGAATCTACACTGTGCATACTTGCAATGGTAGTTATCTTTACCAAGTGAGAGTCATCAAGTTAAATAAAATGGGAGTAGCTGATTTTCTATCTTTTGTCCATTTAATAGATTTAGCGGTATTATAACAGAACACTGCCATCAGATAAAATCACTACGATGGTGTAGTGGTAACACGTTTGACTATCATGCAGTTAACTTGAGTTTACTTTCAATGGTACTGTAGAACACGTGTCTTTTTTTGCCGATCATAGTCTAAGGGTCTAGGGTTTGGTTCTCTAGACAAAAGATATTTCTTTACAGAGAAGATTTTTCGAAATATGTTGATCTTGGTGCAGCATGAACTTAGCTGTCCTTGCACCTTTAAATACAAACAAATCATTAGATAAATGCTTTTCTTGGCAAAATGGAAAGGTACGATTTTTAAACCGGTGTTTCTTTTCTTTCCCTATTCCTTTAATCTTCAGAGATCGTAGGAGGCTTTTACAAAGGTTCTCCAATTACCTTTCTTTTCTTTTTTTTGTGTGAATTTCTTAATTTCTCACCATATGTTCTCCCTATTTGAGTTTATTTCTTAAGGTACTTTATAAATTCCTTGGTCTACTTCTTCGCTCTCTTCGTGGGGAATTCCAGTTTAGTACCCTATCTGCTAACTTTGTTTGGTTTCTTCTTGAGTGTAGTTTTCAGTAAACTATATTGCCTTCGTATAATTGTTTCTGACACAGGTTTTTAGCCACAAATATTCCGCAGTTTAATATTAATTTTTCTGTATGTGCAATACTGTACAGTGGCAGTTATTTGTGTAATCATGGATTTAGTTTGTTATTGTTTGATTACTTTCCATTACTGACGTACGCAGGGGGGGTCGATGGGGTTGTAACTTTCCATTGCAATTAAATTTTGTATATGTACACATAGGCGTAATTTGGCGGGGGAAAGGGGCGCGTGCCCCCCAATTTTCAATTTTTTTGAAGCAGGGGCAAAAGTATATAGCTTTTCCCCCTCAGTTTTGGGCTTTTGTTTGGCTTTATCAGCATTCTCGCTGCCATTTTGCGATAATAAACTTTCTCATGACTGTTTAAAAGCGGAAGAGCAACTCTTCTGATCCCATAATAGTATACACTTCCATTCAATCCCTCTGTTACAATGTTTACAACAGAAAAGCTCGCCGCCATGCAGACGTAATTTTTCCTAACAATTCAAAGACCGACAAAAGGTTGATGCGTGGATAACACAGAAAATGTGAAGCATTATATCCTTCAAATCACAGCAGAAAATTCAAGCGGTGATTAGTCAGCACAACGTCATCCAGGCTACCAGAATAATCCTCTGAAGGAAAATGAGAAATACGATCCACATCTCAAATTATTGAGTTGAAGCCAAATGGTCAGTTGTAACTATACATCGGCGATTTGTAAGATTCTGGTAGTCTTAACACCAATTATTTTTCTCAAGATAGCAAAAGGAGTTTACCACCTCAGAGTGTGTCCCAAGTTTATGTAAGAAGGATGGTGAAAACATAGGCGTAATTTGGAGGGAGGGGAAGGGCCATGTGCCCTTTCAGTTTTTTTAGAGCATAAGCAAAAAATAATATTTTTCCCCTTCAGTTTTCGAGCTCTTATATATATACTCAAGTTTTTACCTTACCATGTTTGGCGCAGTATAGCCCAGATGCTCTTGCGCCATAAAAAAGCCAAACAAACAAACCAATCAAGTTTTTACCCCAAGGTTACACCTATGTATGTACGTATGAATAAATGTGTAGTTTTATCTCTGTAACATTTCCCCATTGTAAGCCTGTAACCCCTCTTATGAACTTTCTGCATACGCCAATGCTTTACATTGTTTGGTATGCATAAAGAAGTACTGCTTTTTTTTCTTCTTATAATAGTTTCAATTTTTTTTTCATTTGGTTTTTCTTTTTAGTTGTGGCATTATTCAAACACTTTTTGTTGTGAAAAGGTGTTCGGTCGGACACTTAGAACTATCAACCTATGAAATGTTTAATGCACTACTTACATATATCGAAATCCATCGTCTGTTATAAATGGAAGAGTGTGACAGTTTAAAGTGGGCATTTCGCTTAGTGAAGGGCTTACTCTCTCAAAGCTTAAATAAATTTGTGTTATGTTACAATGTCCACATGTATTCTTTCCAAATTGGTTATTTACCTTTCCGTGTGGAATCAACTCCATCAATATCACAAGAATTATCGGTACAGTGGAAATCGTTCATAACGACGCCAGTTATGATGACTAACGGTATATAATGACGGAATTTTTACAAGAAGATTGGTATCCTATCCTATCCTTTACTAAATATATCGGTTATAATGACATCATAGATAAAAACGAAACCTGTTATAACGACGGAGATTTTGTTCTAAGTAGGGAAATCTGTATCGGATATAACAATGAGACTTGACAGCCGTTCATCGAAATCACGTGGGTTCGAGACAACGCTGGAATCACACCGTTCCGTTCAAATAAAAGGAGAAGTCAGACGCATTGTTCGGTTGAGTGACTGAATTGCGTTTTCTGTCAAACCTCGAATGCTAAATGCATGGCAAAGGATGAATTTATTTGTATTCTTTTGTATGGTAAGTAAGTACTATTATATTTCGCGGAGAGCATATGTGGTTGTCTATATGTAGATGAATAGAAGTGCACAGTATATGATGGAATGAGCATACACTATTCTAAATTAACTAAGTGCAATACTGACCAAGAGTGCGGCAGCAGCAAAAAATGCCAATGGAGATTGTGAAATGACAATAGTTACATTCAGAAGTCCGAAATATAAGAAGCATGGATTCGTGTATGGTAATGACATATCTAACAAATAAAGAAAGAGAGGTAACAAGCCACGCCTGTTAAGCAGGACGAGGGGTGGGGGAGCTCTGTGTATATCCATGTGTAACAGAACTAATCACTATTTAACCACTAACTAGTGACTGTGAAACATTAGCAATTTTATAGCAAAATTTTATTACGAAATGTCCAAACGAAAATTACGGATTTTTTCGGAAGCAGTGCCAGGTTTACGTATAGATGAAGTAGGTCGAGACCTAAGGCCCCACAGGAACCTTGTCTTATTAAAATTTAGGCGTTATTTTAATCTTCTTCACTTACAAATATACGATAGATTTTCATTACTGATTAAGCCTGAATATTGAAGATAATGAATTTTTAAAAAAACATGATTTATTGATTGCCTATCACAAGGGACACGTTCTTTACAGGCCCATTCTATCCTCCCAACCTAAGGGCCATAAAACCTTAAACCAGTTTGGAAGTTATTAGCATTATGAATATAATAAATATTACAGATCACATTTGTTTTCTATATAATATACTTTCGGATTTGGGAGAGTTCGCAATATGTAACCACTGTTTGATTGCTAACTCGCCTGCGGCTAAAAAATTATAATGGCCAACATGAGGAGAATAAGATAAATGGCAAACCCCCTCCCCCTAAGGTGCTTACGTAATACTTGAAATCTTCCTTTCCTGCAATTTTTAAATTAAAAATAAGAAAAAGTGCTACGAATTTAGTGCGACTGTAAATATAATTTAATATATGTAGTAATTAAATTCATTATAATTAAATATATTTTTATTTAATTTTAAAAATAACAAGTTCAATATTTTTACTAGCAAACAATTTATAGCCCGAAATGCATTACTATATTATAATTTTAAAAAATGCCATTTATAACGATCGAATTTACACTGTCTGTGTGATTTTTGCTGTAATATAATTATAAATATGGTGGTTTCTTGCCTTGGGAGAATGCTTGGGTATAGATATACTGATAAATATCTCTGCTCCATAATAATTATTAACAAATATAAAACAATTATTATTTACACAATTTACACAATAGTTCATAATATGCAATTAGCCATTTCTTTGACTAAATCATAAAGGGTTTAAATATTTATTTTTTTTCTATATAGTATTGTTATTTTTAATAATGAATTAAACATAAGAATAGGGAAAAAATTAGATATCAGTAAGATATATTTTTAAGGAAGAAAAAGAGATAATATTGAAAAGATACTTACGTTGGGTAGTAGTCAGGAAAGTTACAAAAGCTTTTTTGGCTTGTATTAGCACACAGAGGCTTAAAATCAAAAGGAATTTCATCATTTCCTGGGGTGCAAATGTCTTCTGGCAGAGGTGTAATAGGACCGGGTTGGGCTTCGAATGAGGGCGATCGTCCTTGTCCTGGAAAAGAAGGTATGGGTGGCGGAGGTGGTCCGGGAACTCTTACAGGAAGTGGTGACCGGCTGTGGGTTGGGGCCTACAAAATAAAGCTGCCAGGTAAAGTGGCACCCGTGGTTGTGGGGGCGGTGCGGTGGTGTTCCGTAGGGTGTTGTGCGGTGACGAAAATTTGCTGCGCGAATCGGTGGGGCCTTTACAGCAGCCTGCGGTGACGGGAGGTAGTGTAAAACTTTACAGCAATTGGTGGGGCCTTACAGGCGCGTGCGTGGACTTACAGGAGGTCGTCGGGGTGGTGGGGCCTTACAGGAGGGCCCATGGTGGTGCCATACGGGAGGTCGTGTGGGTGGTGGAGGTGGTAGCCTGGCAGCGTGCGGTGAGGTGGCAAATTCTACAGCAGGTCGTGGGGAGATGGTGGGTGGGGTGGGCTTTTGTAGGAGGTGATGACGGGTATTCAATGGAGATCCCCCTTTCCAATATCCACCTTGTGATCTTGTTATGGTTGCAGGTGGTGTGGGTCTTACCGGAGATCCCCATTTCCAATATCCATCTTGTGATCTTGTTATGGGTGCAGGTGGTGTGGGTCTTACCGGAGATCCCCCTTTCCAATATCCATCTTGTGATCTTGTTATGGTTGCAGGTGGTGTGGGTCTTACCGGAGATCCCCCTTTCCAATATCCATCTCTTGATCGTGTTGAGGCTGTAGATGACTTGGGTCTTACCGGAGATCCCCCTTTCCAATATCCATCTTGTGATCTTGTTATGGTTGCAGGTGGTGTGGGTCTTACCTGCGATCCCCCTTTCCAATATCCATCTTGTGATCTTGTTATGGTTGCAGGTGGTGTAGGTCTTACAAAAAATCTCTCACTCCAATATTCATGTTGTGATATTGTTGGGACTGTAGTTAGTGGGCGTTTCATGTGAGGTTCTTTTTTCCAATATTCAACTGATTTCGTTCTAGATGATGGAGGAGAAGGCGGTGGGGTTAGAAATATAGGGAACGAAATTGCTTTTTGTAATGGAATAAATGTAAATGCACTCATACCTTGTGGTGGAGGCGTTACTTGTGGAAGAGGGGATGTTTTTACAACAGGAGGGCCTGTAGGTAGCGATGTGCGTGTTTGAGGAGGTAGCTTAATGAAAGGCTTTTTCGATGGACATCCTTTAGGTGGTCTATCAGGTGATGATATATGTGGTGGAGATATGGGCCTAGAGAACAGCGTTTTAGGTATAGGTTGTCTTATTGGAGGTCTGTTTAGTAAAGGGACAGTAGGGGTTGATGTCGATGGTAATAGTGTCAGCGAAGATCTCACAGGTGATATTGTTAGAGGGAATTTCCTTGATAATAGTGATGATCTACCTTCATGTGATACACAAGAGCAAGGCACTCTGTTTCCATATCCTTTCTTTGACAAAATGGTAGGCCTCACTGTGGGATCAGTAACTTCACCAATGTATT
>QLNU02015360.1:262463867-262479413 GCA_006491805.2 Dysdera silvatica | reverse complement strand
AATATTTTATCGAGATTTTTTGTTATTGGGCATAAAATCATATTTTTGCTCATTTTTAATTGCACATATATATTTGGTAAGTTGCAAATCTGAGAAAAATTGTAATACTTAAAATAAATGTGAGAAGCAGTAGCGTAGCAATTCAAAACTCATGAAGGGACTCAAGTGGCTTTAAAAAAGATTATGTGACACGGCCTTAAAGAAAATAATGCGCTAAAAATAATGCGCCAATGGGGGCTTGAGCCCCTTTCCTACACCACTGGTGAAAAGTAAACATATCAAAACAATGTGGTCTCAAATGTTAGTAACTAAAAGTGTAAATAGATGTCAGCTATTTTGTACGTGAATAAATGAAAAATTATAGGTTGTTGTTCATGAAAAAATAAGACATCCCCCTTGTAAATAATCCCTAATGCGTCTTTTGAAAAAAAAATAATGTAAGATTTATTAAGAATTAAATAATGTAAGTCTTATTTTCGTAGAAACACGATAATACTGAAGATTGCTTAAATCCCACACTATAAGTTATCAATTGAAGTTAAAAATCTAAGCTTACAGTCAAAGGGTTTATTTCAAGGCATTTACTAGGCTCTTTAATAAGTTGACCCAAAATTAATTTTATCCTAATTTAAAAAGAGAAAATAGAAAAATCCTAAAAATTTAGACATTTCAAAAAAGACTTCAGTATTTCTTAGTTAAAAATATGTCATTCCCAATCAAGAATGCATACTAATATGTAAAGTGCAGTGAAATAGAAGTTGCTACCCCCTAATAATATCGTTACAGAATTTAAATACCAATTAATTAAACCAGTTCACGTTTAAAAACCAGTTTAGTTTATTGGAGTAATAAACAAGATGGTAAGGGAGGATTTTTAGCAAAATGGAGCAATATAAAAGGATACCTTAAGAGGTAATCATTTTAAAAGACTTTATAAATGTGAATTTCTGCTCTAAAACATTCAAACTTAAACATTTATGTCGAAACGTTTTATCATAAATTATCCAAACTCAAGACGAAAAAGCAAAATGAAAATAATGCTACCCACTGCTATTTTAATTGACAAATTTGGCTTATTGAAGTGAGGGAAATGCTGCTGCACTTATCAATTTCTAGTTACATTTTAGCAGAAATAGTAACAATAGTGGCACATAGAGGAAGCCCAACAAGTGAAGTTTATATTATTATGTATATTGTTCCCAACAAAGCTCTTAAAATACAGTTTGCAAAGTAGATAAAAATAACTTTCTGGGAAAAAAATTAAATTGTTTATTATTATAAATACCATAATTGGTGTAGTGATACAGCTCCGATATTATGGCGTGGTTAGATTGTGAAACGTTTCTGCGTTTGGTGGGACCTGAACCCACATTTGTTTGATTTAATCTGCGTAGTGTTTGACTTGTATAAAAAAAACATAATTGATGTTGTATAATTTTTTAAATAAATAGTTATTTATACGTTATTGAAACGTAAAATGTTTCTTAGTGCAAGAGAAAAATCTAGATAATTATTGTAACAAACTTGCAAAAAGTTAGAAATACTAAAGCATTGACGACTTCAGGATTTAAATTTTAAATTTACACAATGAAAACTCGGTTTATACCAAAAAACTTGAAATTACAGAAGCGTAAGAGTGGCCCTTTGAATATTAAATTATCCACTAACAGTGGCGTATGAAAGGGGAGGCTCAAGCCCAATTGGATATCAAAACACATCATTTTCTCTAAAGTTACAGCACATAATCTTCTTCAAAGCCACATGAGCCCTCCATAACCAATTGAGCCCCCTATAAGTTTTGAATTACTACATTAATGTCACAGGCGTACACAGAAAGTTCATGGAGAAGGTTATAGGCTCAATGGTATGGTTACAGAACTACGGCTCCATATATTCCTATGTTAAATATACAAAATTTCATTGCAATGGGAGGGGGGGTTGCAGCCCCTATCGATACCACCCTGCCTACTCCAGTAGCTACTGTCTACTAATGCAATTTATTAACATCATACCTTATTAAAGACTGGTTCTGTAACATGATCGGACGTTGTTTTTAGAATTGCTTGAAATTCGGTATGCATGTCATTTTCCGCCTTCATAATATCGTCGGAGTTATAATAGACCTATAGAAATTTCAAAAATCCATATTTGTAATAACAAGTATTATATAACATTTCAAACAAAGCATAAAGCATTCATAGCTTAAATAAAACTTCATTATAGAATATACAATTTGTTGTCAAATGGCAATTTAAAAAAGTGTTAAAAATCTCACCTTTCCAAAAATATGCTGAACGGAAAATTTATTATTCTCAAACGATATTCGGCTGCTTTTAACAAATTCTGAGAAATTATCTAGAATTTATAAAATCACATAAGATTACAAGATAGATATGCAATAGCTACATAATGCAGTAGTACTTTATAAGCATGTACAATTCGTCATTAGCCTGTTATTTCAGAAGTTGATACCTAAAACGAAGGGTAGATTAATTAAAAACAATGTTTTAAAAGCATATTTATGGCAAGATTGAATTCAATCTATGCGTTTTGGGTGATAAAAGTCCACCCTTCTTCGGGAGTGAACACGTGGAATATCGTCAACAAACGAGGTTGATTCGCGGATGTAACTAGAGTTGAGTTATTAAGTGAAATGTTGACTACTAAAAGTAGGAAATGATGTAATATGTGGCTTTTGTGGTGCAGCCACTCCTCCCAGAAATTACCAAATTTTGGAAAGTTGGCTGTATGTTAGTAGAGGTGGTAATTATGATGGGACTATGGACATATATCAGAAGGAGTTAGGTGAAGTACATTTCACCAAGCTGAGCTGAAGGAAGGAGTTGAGCTGTGGTTATTCACAATGGAATCACGAAACATGTTAATGAAGAAAGCTTCGGCGAAGTCCAGTTCAAGTGGTGAATGAGGTTGGCGAATGATACGAGCGTCAAAAAAGTTAAAGCGATGGTTGTGTTCGTGGCTGTGAACAGCAATGGATGATTTGTGCACCTCACCTTTCTCAACGTATCGGCGATGTTCTTTCAACCGATGCATGAGGGCACGTTTTGTCAGTCCTATGTAGGAAAGTCCGAACTGGCAAAAAATTTGATACACGCCCCAGCGTTGGAGTGTGGAAATGTTATCTTTGAGTCTAGGGGGCAAAATCTTGTTAATAGGCGAGAAGGTAACTTTGAATTTGGCTTGCCGAAGGACTTTGGCAATGGCGGAGCTAAGTTTGGGCACGTAAGGGAGTGTTACGGAGCCAATGGTCTTAAGCAAAGAAATTTCATCAGATAAGGAGTCCGTTGACGAACAGAACTGTAGAGCCCGGAAGACATAGGTGTAGAAGGCGGACATGTTTTGTTGATACGGATGGAAAGAAAGATTATGTGGAGGGAGAGCAACGCTGAAAGGCTTGCGGTACACCGAAGTATCGAAATAGTTATGATGTTTATTAATCTGTATATCCAAAAAGTGAAGGGAATCATCTTCTTCAATTGCGAGGGAGAAATTAAGCATAGGATCCAAATATTGATGGTAGGAAGGAGTGTTGGGATTTGATCTGGAGGACTGTCCCACATAATAAAAATGTCATCCATGTAGCGATCCCAGAGTTTAAACTTGATAGAGTTGAGGAGATTGGATTCAAAGAAATGCATATATATGTCACAAAGGATTGATGAAAGTGGGTTACTCATAGCTAAGCCACTGGTTTGTTGGTAATATTGTCCATTGAAGACAAATGCACTGCAGTTGACAAAGATTGAGGTGAGATGGATAATTTCAGCAATTTCTGGTTGTGTAAAGTGAAATTCAGAAAGACGAGGTTTAAGGCAATCAAGTGCACCTTCGACTGGTATGTTGGTGAACATAGAGTTCACATCTAACGTGGCGATGGAGCAGGTGCCTGGTGAGATAGAACGTAGTTTCTTGATGAAGTCTAAAGAATTCTTGCAAGTGTGGATATTGGCAGTGGTAAGAGGTGAGATGATGGAAACAAGAAACTTGGCGAGATGATGAGAGACTGTGCCTATACATGAAGTGATGTGTCGGAATGATAAACCGGGTTTATGAATTTTCGGAAGGGCGTAGAAACGCGCTGGAATGGTGTGAAACAAGTAAAGAGAGTTCTTTTGTCTAGGAGTAAGCAAAGGTGAAGCATGGATGATTTTATTGCAGTGGATACGTAGTTGTTCAGTGGGATTGCGAGGTAAGGTTTTGTAAGGACCAGAGGTGATGACCGCGTTAGCGCCCTCATGGTACTGCTGTTTGGTAAGGACAACAATTTGACCGCCTTTGTCTGCTTTGGAAATGTGGAGGCTGTCATTGGAGGTTACTGACTTCAATGCGGAAAGAACTTTTTAGGAAAGTTGGTGGCGATGGTATGACTGATGAGATGTCTAAGAGTCTCTTTCTGTTCCGGTGCTAGGCGGCTGTATTTGAGTGACTTCTCTATAGGTGAAACTAGGATGGGTACCGAGGGGCGGCACGATTTTGCGAAGTTAAAGTTGTACGACAACGCGTTGAGTTAGACCTCGGAGAGATCCATGCCAGACATATTAACAACTGGTGGATTCAGATGGTGGGCCGGCGACGAAACCATTGGAAAATGAGAAGTCGTTAACTCGCAGAGCTTTTTCGCGTGGGTACGCTTCTGTACAAAGGAAATGTGAGATGCATAGTCCCAAGTGCCTGAATCAAGCTGGTGGAAATCGTTGAATGAGTTGGCGATAAACAGGTGTAATGAGTAAAGTTCGTGTTCAATAGCAACCAAGGAACTACAAGTATCTTGGATGGTAGCGCGAAGCATGGCAAATCTACAATTACGAAGAGTGTGGTAGGTACGTTTGGTGGAAGCAAGGCGGTAGTTGAACAATCGAGAAATTGAATTAGGAATAATCCGACGGTGTTTACATGTCAGCAGGAAGTGGTTGAGAAAAGAAGCTTTTTTGACGAGGAGTTTTAAGAACCGATTCCGATCAGCGTTAGACATGGTGAATACACTGGCTCGATGAAAAAGACGTTGAAGAAAGCACTGACTTACTTGACAAAACTGCAAACTGGTGGCGAGAAATTTTTTATTTAACTCTTGTATGTTGAAAAATAAACACGTGTGTGATGCACTAACGTCAAAGGCCTGTTGTAGCAGAAATGCGTGGAAATATTCGACGAAACAATACGCAATATAAATAAGAGACAAAAACGTTTTAAAAGCGTATTTATGGCAAGATTGAATTCAATCTATGCGTTTCGGGCAATAACAGTCCACCCTTCTTCAGGAAAGAACACCGTAGAATATTGTCAACAAACGAGCTTGATTAGCGGATGTAACCAGAGTTGAGTTCAGAAGTGAAATGTTGACTACCAAAAGTAGGAAATGATGTAATACGTGGTTTTTGTGGTGCGGCCACTCCTCCCAGAATTACCAAATTGTGGAAAAGTTGGCTCTATGTTTGCAGATGTGGCAATCATGACGGCACTGTTCATAGCCGCGAGCACAACCATCTCTTTAACTTTTTGACGCTCGTATCATCCACCAATCTCATTCACCACTTGAACTGGACTTCGCCGAAGCTTTCTTCATTAACATGTTTCGTGATTCCATTGTGAATGACCACAGCTCAACTCCTTCCTTCAGCTCAGCTTGGCGAAATGTACTCCACCTAACTCCTTCTGATATTAGTCCATAGTCCTGTCATAATTGCCACCTCTACTAACAGACAGCCAATTTTTCCACGATTTGGTAATTTCTGGAAGGTGTGGCCGTACCACAAAAACCACGTACCACATCATTTCCTACTTTTGGAAGTCAACATTTCACTTAATAACTCAACTCTAGTTACATCCGCGAATCAACCTCGTTTGTTGACGATATTCCACGTGTTCACTCCCGAAGAAGGGCGAACTTTTATCGCCCGAAACGCGTAGCTCGAACTCAATCTTGACATAAATACGCTTCTAAAACGTTGTTTTTTGTGTCTTATTTATATTGCGTATTGTTTCGTCGAATATTTCCACGTTCCAGGTAGATTACTTGTTCTGTCACGTAGATAAAAAGAGGACACTCTCTCTCTCTCTCTCTCTCTCTTACGAACTAAATGCAAGACGGGAATGGAATATTAGAGCGCGCTTCATTCTACAATCGTAGTTGTAGTGACATAATGAAATTACTTATAATACAAATTGTTACTGCAGTTAGGAAAATAAGCATGTTTTTATATGTATGAACTTTTCCGATTTTTACGATCTTCGGGAGAATTATACAGACGAGAATGAAAACGAAAGTTGAAACGTAAAAAATCAAACTGGCAAGATGTTGTACGTGTCTGAAGATTATTGTCATGCTTGTAATAATTTCTTCAGAAAAGCTTTCATAAAACCATATTCTAAATTTATTTTGTTTATACAAAACTTGCATCGATGTAGCAGTAATTTATACGCTATATGCAAACTAATTGCATAAAAATGTTCCTGGGTTTTAATTGGAAGCTGATTCACACGCATTATAAACGTTAGTGGAAGCGTGTGGAAGAAACCAGGTAAATAACTGTTTTATTCTTTCCTTCAAGTTGTTTTAAGTTTGAAATTGCTAGAGATGTGATTAGGGGGTGCGAGCTGGGTAGCCGCCAAAGGCCGCTAAAATTTAAGGCCTCTTAAAAATATGCAGTGCAACACCAAGAAATAAGTTTTTAGCGGCTTTTACATACTTTTAAAGAGTATTTGGTCAGTTGACCTTGTGTGTGTGCGATGTTATATTTCCCGTAACGTTCATAAAGTTTTTAAATGGTGGTCAAAATAAATATACACGTTATTAGTCAAATGCGTTAGCATTATTGATATTACGCAATGCGGATTTTTAAGTAGGCACACAAAGCACAGGCCTAGGGGCGGCACTTATTAAGGGGCAGAATCAAAGTGTTTAAACATAAAATCGTCCAAACTCGACATCGTTGAAAAAATAATGTTTCTTTTAATTATTGCCCTGTTTCCCCAATAGCTATGACATATAAGCGATTACTTTAACTTGCCTGCAAATACAAACTACAGAATCGAAAGACAAAGGGCCCTAAAAATTTTGGGCCCTGGTCATTTGCCCAGAGTGCCCATTTATAAATCCAGGCTTAACACGTTTGTTATATATACTAATAGTAAACGAATGAATAATGAAAAACTTGAACTGATAACGACAAAATTCATGCAAGGATGCGTACGTGTATATTTCCCAAATACGCTAAATACACGCAAAAACATTAGAGGTTTGAATCCATACTAAAATATTGTGAGATTCAAAAGTGTCTGGAATCACACGAGTCAATATGGTAGCAATAATTTCGAGTTGTATCTTATTAGTTTGAATAATTATATGAAAAATCTCCTTCACATATCAAATGTTAAGAGTATGATATGCGTTTCTTTTTTAACAAATATTCCGTTCTTTCTAAACAAGTGGGCGGCAGTACAGGCTGTGCCTAAGGGCGGCAATTTTATAAATCCGCCACTGTATGCACGCTATCATTTTATTGTAGTGGCCTTGTAGCCACTACAAAGACCCTCGGTTTCCGACAAAAAATAAAGAAAGAAAGAAAGAAAGAAAGTTCTGAGAAGCAGAAATTTATAATTATACCGTACTCGTTTTTCTTTGTGTTTATAATGGGACAGTAGACCTAAATAAAACCCTTTCATTTATCCACAACATCGAAGTTAAGCAAGAAATGCCAAGCGATTGATATATCCCTTGTCAACTTCGTTTAGAAATGTCTATTTTTAATTTAACTCAATAATCTTCTCTTTACCTTTGGCTTTTAGACCAGTGAAGAACTTTATTTTGTAATGCTAAACCCTGGTCAGTTTTCTTTTTATCGTTGTGTTGCGTTAAAAAAAATTTAAGAGCCGCTGACGCCGTAAGCACGCTCCTTGAAATTGTGTCTATACGAAAATAAAATTAAATAAAGAACGACGACAGCGAACTACGAAATAACTCAGAGAAAGTCCAATCAACGTGTTGAGTGCATAACCTGGACCATTAAGATCAGCGTGAAATCGACATAACAGTACGTAAAGGACAACAAATATAAGTAACAACATTAAGGCTAGTTTTTGATGCTTGGGTGATCACTTCGACCCGTTTCAGATAGACGTTGCTAATCAGATGTTGACTATGAGTTCGTTCCTGTTGATTTCTGAAGAAGTACAGCAACATCTGTCTAAAATAAGTCGGAATACTCGACCAAATATAGAAAACTACGCTTAATGACGTTATTATGTGGCTGTTACATACCATCTTAAATCTAACTTTAACTCTCTAGCATAGTCCTAAATGTCATGTGAAAATTCAGAGTAAGGCATGTTAGTTATCTTTAAAAACAAAAGTTTGAACTAAAATGACATTTATAGTGTACACATTAATCAAATTCCAGATGCAAAATCTTAGCCAATCTTGGCCCAATATGCAACCACAGACACTTGTACGCCAATAGTAAATAGGGGAATGTTCCCAAAATCCATTTCAAAATTATTTTCAACTAGAATACATCACTTGTCTTCGCGTCCTTTGGAGATATAACACGTTATTTTTTCCCAAAACAATCTTCAGCCAACGCAACCAACAATGGGCACATCATCTCCAGGCAACTAACCGAAAATTTTTGTCTTTGTAAATGCAAAAGCTTATTTTTTCCTGCACTGTGCCTTCTCTTTTCGTCTCAATAAATGTTTGCTTCCTTGTGTGTATCCAGGGAGTGTTCATCACCTTCAGCAACTTTCTGAGGAGTCGTCCGCTATTAGGTTTCTCTATTTTTCATCTCCAATACTAACTTAACAAACTCCGCCGTGGTAAACCGAACGACAGACGGACACATCGGCGCAACTAACATTTAATTAACCGTTAAAATGTCTCCATAATAGAAGACACTTAGAAAGGGACCTCAACTGATTGTATTTGAGGACATGACATTGAAATTAAATATAACATTTTCTTCAAACACTTGAATATTTCATTAATAAAAGTAATCATTTTACCTTTCCATTTGAAACTGCGGTCTTCAGTGGCCTTCTGTATCAATTTTAACAAGCTTGAATAATTTTCACGTATATTGGAGGAGCATTGTTCTTTAATGAATGGATCATCACAAGGAAAAGGAATATCCATTCCTTCTTTTTTGTATTCTTCCTATTGAATTATTATTCATATGTATTATTTTTAGCATTTAGTTGTGTATTTCCTTATGCATTTGATAGTGAAATTTGTGAAATAGCCCAACGAAACATAGGCAATTCTTTTGCGAATTGTAAAAATCGCAATCATTAAAAAAAAGGAAAAAAAATTGAAGGCTTACGAAATAAACTTAGTTTTATGTTTTAATTCCTGTTATATCGACTGTTATATATATATATATATCGACAATAATTACAACATATGAAGTGCAACGTCAAAGGCTATAAATTAGAAAAAAGTATTAAATATTTATTAGATTTCTTTTAAAAAAGGAAATCCACATGCATTTTAACAAGATAGAAAATGTCGTGGAAGCATTATTCAAAGGAATTAATTTTTGTCACATCCATGATCTTTGGTTCAAATTAAAACCAACATCTGGCTTATAAGATTTCGAAAAGATAGGAAGGCGATCTTTTCCCAAGCTGGCTAAAATTAGCGACCTTTAAATTATTTGTTTTCTCGTTTTTGTTTTAGTTTTATATACACAAAAGATCACATACATGTAAATATATGTTTTTTATATGAACGCGAATAATTAAATTCAAGCTACTTATATACTATTAAGACGATTTCATGTTAAGAAACCTCTGTCTTTTACATTTAAATTGAATTTTGATCATTTAATCAATAGTTATCTGGCATTGTAATATGGATCATCTTCAGACGATCCTTTCACTGAGATACCATAGTGATTCAAGGGGGAACAACATTAGATAATTATATCATTATGACTGTGTCTAAATTTCAACCTACATCCCCCTCCTGGGTTATTTATAAAAACACAATATACAATTCATTTTTCAAATGTGTAAATATAAAGGTGGGTGGAAGACGAACTTCCATCACTTTTATACGAGTATCCTTAAATATATCTTAAAGAAGTGGTGTCCTGGGCGCAGCAAAAATTAAAATTAGCCAATATGGTATATCCACGAAGGATCACATACATACAAATATATGTTTCTTTATATAAATATAAATAATTCAATTCAAGCCTTTATGCATGCTATTAAGGGGATTTTATGTTGATTAAGATACTTCTGACTTTTATGTTTAAATTTAATTTTGTCATTTAATTAATAGTCATTCGACATTATAATATGAATCTTCTTCAAACGATTCTTTCACTGCGATACTAAAATGATTCAAGGGGGAAAACATTAGAATAATTATATCAAGATTGCTGCCTAAATTTCAACCCAAACCTTCTTCCTGGGTTATTTATAAAAATTTAATTTATTTTTCAAATGTGTAAATATAAAGGTGGGTGGGAGGCAAAATTTTACCACATTTATTTGAGTATCCTTAAATATATCTCAAAGCAGTGGTAGCCTGGGCGCGGTGAAAATTAAACTTAACCAATATGGTTTTGGAAATCAAAGGGCGCCGTGGAGAAAATGCAGATATACGAAGATTGCCATGAAATTGCTTGCTTTTTGGTTTTACGGCTCAAAGACTACAGTGGTCATGCTGCGCCGGGACCTACTGTTTTCCGAGGAATCCGAACCTCTTAAGGCCTAGGGAACCAAACCCCGGACTACAGTGAGCAGTGCGATCTTTATGAGATCTCTGAGTAAGCGTTCTTTTTGCACTGCTGGGAGTCGAACCCGGATTAGCGGCGCACTAGGAGAACGCGTTACCACACTGCGCCACCGCAGGATCACCATGAAATTGCAAAAGATTAGGAACGACTGTATTAAAGCATTCATCGTTGGATATTTGCATAGACATATATGAGAAATTGATTTTTTGGGAAATGTCAATATTTTCGTCACATAAATATTAAACACCATTTCTTCAAGAAACATAAGACGTTGAATATGATTGTGTAAATGGTCGTTGATCATATTTGTCGCCAACTGGAATAATTGATTATCTTCATTGTTTTGGAAACCTGGTGGATCGATCACATGCACAGAATTGCTATCACCTCTGTAAATAAAAATATAATTTATTATATAGATGTATTTTATGGTAAAAAAAAAACAGAAAGCGTTAATTCAGAGTATGATGCGTAATTCAATATATTGACTTACAAAACCAATCTAGAGAACGACAGTTGACGGTTTACCACATTAACGATCCACTCAAATAAATTGATATACAAAAACTGAGCTAGTGCATGCTTTTTCTTGTTAGCTTCTTCAACTGTTTTACATTTTGAAAACAGCGTTGTGAATTTCCATTTTTTAATCTGAGGATTATCTGAAACTAAAACAACAGCAAATAAAAAATTAATTGCAATAAATCTTTACATGATGACTGAAAATAAGTAATAAAAACAAATTAAGCATGTTATGATAGAAACTAAGGATATTTATAATAGTAGACATAATTGATGAAAATTTACAGGGGATTAGAATCTTAAATTTCGAAAAATAAATAAAACCAAAGTTTATAATTTGTAACCTGAAAAAATACGATACACTTTTGTTTTATGAGTCTATGAACGATTTATACCTCGATATGGAGAAAAATTTATGGATATGAATTTACTCAAAAGTATTTGCTATTTATAGAAAATATGAAAATAATAGTTCCATTAACATCTAGTGTATAATTTCATTTAAAAGGATTTCATTTCTTAGTGAAATTTCGTAAATTTTCATATTTTTCCAAATACGAAGACATGCTGAACACACATCTCAGGCATAGAGTTATATAGATCCATGGTGCTCAAGCACCTCAATAAATTTCAGTTTTACATATATTGTAATATACACGTGTATATAACATGTATTTGTCCTTTCTCACCCCCACCCTTATAAAGTTAAACACTCTACGTTGATGACTTATACCGAACATGCAGATTTGCAAATTATTAGGAACATCTTATGCGATCAAACGCACGCTTGTAGCACTGATGTAAACAACTATGACATTAAGTAGGTCTGATAAAGAGTTTACTATATATAAAGGAGTTACGTGTGTCAGAATACTGGTTAGCTGCAACCGTGCGAAAGACGTCTGGTTTAAGCGACTTCGAAGGAAGGATGATAGCTGCTCGGATGCCTGGTATGATCTTACAAGCGGCAAACAAATCTAATCGGCTTTTGTAGAACAACTCTATAATGAGCCTGAGATAATTATTTACCAGTAAAGTCAAAAACACAACCAACTATGTTGTTTTGAGTCATTAGTTACCGTTAGGGGGCGTCGGAGACGGGGTGATGTCAGTCCGGCCTTTAATGTTTTACGTGTTTGTACAATGAAGTTATACTATTTACTACTTACTTGTTTGCTTGCTCGTCCGCTTGCCTGTTTTTGCTCATCATCAAGCCAGGGGCTTGCCGTTATTATTGTTTAGTTTGCAACATGTTAAACTGAGTTCTGTCAGGTTAAAACAAGTTAACTGAGTTCATTCTGCCTTCACTTGACAAAGGGAGTTGGCTCCCGAAACATTGAAGTTTAAACCTTACGCCAGTGTCGAAATAACTGTTTGTTAAACTGAGAAAACGAATTTCTTGTCGCGCAAGGGTCCTTGCTGAGAGATGGTTACGTCCGAATATTGCTAGTTATTAAGAAAGTGGCTTGAAGTGCTGATATCGCAGGGAATCTCCAAATGTTTTCACTGATGTTATTTAAATCAGCGTAGTAGTTGGAAGCATTATTCTTAAGAAGTTATATACTAGTTTCGGCCGTGCTGGAAGTATGGGGCCACCCCTTAAAGAAAGATGCTGATGGACTTCCGAAGACGGACATGGTGATGTAAACTTCCTATTAATTACTATAGTTAGTATTAAATGGTTATTGTATTTAATTAATGTTATTGTTATTGTTAACGGAATTATTACTAACGCTAAGACGACTAATAGAAGTTAGAACTGTTGCTGAATAGTGAACTGTTACTTAGTATTGAGTTTAGCTATAGGTTAAGAGTTGAGGTCTGGATCCTATCATTCCGATTCTGGGAATTAAGACAGATGAAAAACCTTAACAGTGACTGAACCTTGATTTGTTCTTTATAGTTGAAGAATATCTGTAGAAGTAAAGTTCTTGGGCTTCACTCAACAGAGGAGATAGCGCCTGGATTAGCAATCCAGGTTAATTACAGTCAAATATTGTAGTTAATTACACGTTTACATAGTTTTGATGTTACACGCCTTCATAGCTAATGAGTTTAAATATTTGTAGCTGACTGCTCCGGTGGAGCTGATTCGGAAGGCTGTTTTTACCAGTGTGGTTACAACGACATCAAGGGTCCTTGCAGTAGTTCCAGACTTTGAGATATTTACATTGTTTGTGCCAGTATCCGATATATAACTAATTGTGGTCTTGAACAACTGTCCCAGTGAATATTATAGTTATAGTTGTAACATTGGGATTACAATAAATAACTGATCACAATCTTGTGTATTTTTGCCAATGTTGACCAATAGCTGAATTATACCTCTTCTGAACTAAAATATAAGTTTGTAATTACTAGTACACTTTTAGAAGCACTTAAAAGTATAGCACAGTTAGGAGAATAAAACTCTATCGAGGGTGTACAATGGATGTGTGAGAAGAAAAAAAAGATGCAAATAGCGAGAGATTTTCCCGCTAACGAAACGAACTGCTCGATCAGGTCAAGGGTAACGTCGATAGAGAATTATGGAAGAAAACAGGGGTGCGCGTGCACCAATTCGTTAAGTAACAGCGCAACATGAGTACAATAGAGAAAACTAGCATCAAATTTCTGATGTTAAAACTCTTCGCACATTGTCACAAATACGATTTCATAGCAAGCGATTCGTTCGAAATCTCACTCATCTCTTCTGCAATCCGCAAAATTCGTCTACAATGGATACGAGACCACAAAAACTGGGCCCAAGACGATAGAAATAAAATGTTCCAATGAATCCTGCTTTCAATTCACGTATGTTGATATACGGACTGGAATATGATGTCAGCGTCATGAAACAATAGGTACTATCTACCTAGTGTAAATTGTTCAAGCTAGTGGAAGTAATGCAATGACCTGGAATATTTTTTTCGAAAGCCTTTGGTTTCTTGATACTCATATAGTAGTCTTTAGATGCTTAGGATTATATCAGCAGCGTTGATGATTAGACACACTTTTACATGTTCATTGTTTTCCCTGATGGACAGGCCTACTTTCATAATGTTTCATACCATACGGCCTGAATTGTTACATAGTAGTTGTGGGAGCACGATGGTTATTTCCAAGTACCACAGTGGTTCTCACAATCCTCGGATCCTTACCCTATCGATCACATGTAGAATAAACTTGAAAAAGCGTTCTCCGGCGACTGTACGCCAAATGATTCATTCTTATACAACAACTTGGTTGGAAATACTTTTAAAATGGTATTAAAACCTCGTTTCTTCCATGTGACGTCGAATGCAGGATGCTTTGAAGGCCAAGGCTTGTTAAACATATTGTTAGGTCAATGTTCCTAATAATTTGTACATTCAGTGTATATTAAATAATATATAGTAGACACGTAAAATTTAATTTAGCTTTAAATGAATTAGATTGTGTGCCTTTTTTTTGTGCATATGTTTTTCTTTATAATTCAAATTTCAGTTTGCTCAAAATTATTAGATCTTTAAAGCAAAATAATTTTTATATTTCTTTAATTGAACCAAAAAGATAAAGATTGTTTTAGAGTAATTTATTTTATAATGAAATTAAAAAGTTAGTCATTGCTTAACTGGCGGGGCAATATAGAACTTAAAACCAACTTGCACATAGGTATGAGAAATCACAAATAATTTTAACTTGCTATAACTCACCAATTCCAAAAATTTCAGCGTCTGTTGGTACAATTTCTTTTCCTTTCATAGAAAACTTAATATCCCCTAATAACAAGATGGTTGATATCATTTTCAGTACTGCCAGAATTTCCTACAAGTTTCATATAATGCATTAGCATGCAGCTGCAAAAAGTATTATTTACTATTTGAATGAAATATCAATTATGGAAATCAAATATGGAGATCAAATATGGAAATCAAATATCAATTATCGAAAGAGATAGTACTTATCGTTATCATTCACAGTGAAGTAAGTTAGACAAAATGAGTTTGAATTACCTTAAATTTGCGAATTTCTAGCCATAGTTTACTTCTGGGAAATTAATTCCAATCACAATAAAAAATAATTTGCTTTAAGCAATCTTTTACTAGAGTTTCGAAATTGACTAAGAATTTATTAGAAGAATATTTAAATCATAAGATACTGCCAAATTTTTCCTCTATTAGAATAGTTATGCAATTTTGAACGCATTTTTTTGTCTTTGTATCATAGACGTGTTCGTATAGTTATTAAATGTAGAATTACATGTTTATTTTCATCAAACCATTCTATATATACAAAATGTTCA
>QLNU02015360.1:262442721-262454644 GCA_006491805.2 Dysdera silvatica | reverse complement strand
TATATATAAAGATTTAAAATATTTTCTAAGTAATTTAATGCAATATTAAAAAAATAGTACAGTTTCTCTCCTTCTAAATCAGTGGCGGATTTATAAAATTGCCGCCCTTAGGCACAGCCTGTACTGCCGCCCCCTCCCTCCTTTACAAAGAAAGGAATATTTGTAAAAAAGAAAGTATATCATACTCTTAGCGTTTCGTATGTAACGGCTATTTTTCATATAATTATTCAAATTAATAAGATACAACTCAAAATTATTGCTACCATATTCGCCAACTTCGTAGATTCGAGACACTTTTTGAATCCACAATAATTTTAGTATGGATTCATCAAACCTCTGGTTTCATCTGGTTGGTAAAAGAAAAAAAAAAAGCAAACACAATCATAAATATAAAACCGTAATGAAAGAGAGGTGTTACCAAAATAAATAAGAGCCCGAAACCGTACAGTAACAGTGATAGATATCAAATGCGGATCATACTGCACAAAGCCCATTGCCAACATCGACCATCGTTTTGTTTACCTTTAATGATGCCTGCAAAACTTTTCCGTTCTAGCTTCTCTCGAAGTCGGTAAGTTAACATCAACAACTAATGGCAATTCCCACGCGTTTATACCAGATACATCCGCTTCTGGTGGGAAGTATCTGATATTGTAATGTAAATAATATGGTCATATCCTTTTGTCTTTCCATTCTGTAGTTTGTATTTGCAGTGAAGTTAAAGTCTCCTGTATCATCGCTGTTGGGGGAAACAGGACAATAATTAAAAAGAAACATTATTTTCAACATTTTCCAGTTTGTAAAATTTTATTTTTAAACTCTTTGATGCCTCCCCACGAGAAGTGCCGCCCCTAGGCCTGTGCCTTTTGTGCGTACTTGAAAATCCGCCACTGCTCTCAAAAAATACTTATGTTTGCTGTATTACGAACGCTAATATGTATGTGGTCAGTTTTTATTATAGAAAGAACAATAATTATTCATTCTTGAAAATTATAATATTATGTATAAAACAACTTAAGAAAGTGAAATCAGTTTTAAAACCGTTGTAAAAATTAAAAAAGAAGAACAATAATTTTATGTTTACAACATATTTAATTCCTTTAAAGTAGCCTGAAAAGGAAATTAAAATAGTAAAAACTGTTTATTTGGTTGCAAATAGTTTTATTTCAGAGAATTAGTTATCAGAGTTATATTTCAGGGAATTGTTTATGAGAGTTTTCTAAGAAAATTAGAAGTAATAAATTTTGTACATAATTTTAAAAGCAATAAATTCATAAATTAAAAAACATTCTATTAAAACTATGATGTCTTTAATGATATTTATTAAAAAAATTTTGACATATTTATTATAAAATACAAAATATTTATCATAAAATTCTGAGATATTCGTTAAAATATTTTGAGATATTCATTAGAATGTAATTTTTTACTTTATGAAAATAGATACACTTCAGTATTTATTGTTATAATAATAAAAAATTATGAAAAAGATTAGTGTACTTATTCATTTATATTTTATTCATTGCTGCTATGTGAAGAAGAAGGATAACTTAGAAATGCGATTTTAAGATCCTCTGAAACAAAGCAAACTTAGGTTTGATGTAATAAAATGATCTAAAATAATAATACAAATAATATTAGAGATACCTAATATTATATAATAGCAATATTATAATAAAATAGAAATAACAATCGAATAATGTAGTCAAATGACCTGAAATAAATTTAATTTCATTACAAAATTATAAAATATTTCATCGACATTAAAAACAGTAAAAAATTATCAATCAGGGTCTAATTAAAGGGAAATTATTCTGAAATTTATAAGCCAATACATGCTTAAAATACTATTAATGTTTGTGAGTATGATTATAAGAACTAAGATCAAGGCTCTTTGGGTATTCCTTCGGTAACTACTCTAAGACCAATGAAATAAATACGTTACAGTACAGAAAGGTAACCATTTTATTACACGAAGGGTAGACTATTCTTAATTAAAAGTCATGCTCATGTTTAAGAATCAAAGATGAAGCTGTAGAAAATATATTTGAAAGTAACTATTCATATTTTAATTACAGCACTTAAAAATTTACCTCGCTATTTGAAACATAGCTCGTACTGCATGGATATCGCACAATGGAGGCTCTGTTTCCGCTAATTCTATTGCAGTAATCCCTAGAGACCAAATGTCACAAGATTTGGAATAGAACAGCTTCTGTTCACAAGCAATTACCTAAAGAAACCATTATTAAAAAGCATTTAATCTGTATAGCTTCTAAATAACTTGCATGTAGCATAGTAACTTTTAAAGCTATTCTCTCAAAACCATTGGTGTCATGGATTGCTTTTAGAGCTGAGGTATGCAGGATGGAGGTTTCTCTATTATTACACATATGCATAATGCGGTGAAAGATATACAGAAGAATCGACCTTAAACTCACCATGTTGGCCGGACTTATTAACAAGCTGTCTAAGGGGTCATTAAATCTATAACAAACAGTTGTGGAATCTCGTGGTGAAACTGTATTGTTTCGTTAATCATTAATTCTGCTGTTAATTTAACTGCAGATTTTTTATTTTGCATACTCTTTTCACCAATATCTAGCAACATTAAATTTTAGAGATGTGAAAATTGGATTGGAATTTTTGGAAATAAATAAAATACTTCTTTTGAATTTTTTAATCATACTTGGAATTTTAATTTTGCTTTTAAATCACACCACGTGCTATTAAAAATTGGTCGTTGTGCCGTAGGTTGCCGACCCCTGTTGTACTGTACTGACCATTAAATATGTACATATTAAGAATCAATTGAATTAATAAATATATATATATATATACCTCAGGTGCCATCCAATATGGAGTTCCTATGGATGAATGTGCTTTACCGTTAGTGTTTTTAACAAGTGCACATGAACCTTTGCAAGAAAAACGGAAATTATAGATGAAACATAAAGCAGCATAAACAAAAATAATTTTTAGTTTTTGAATTAGTGCTTATCTATAAAAATGGCAATACCAAGAAAAACTACTCCGATTAGATGGAAATTCATACGATGGGAAAATTACATTAGAATATGTAAATGTGTAATTTCGCCGACACCGGGCATGAGCATTGCACACTATGATCAATTAATTAACTGGTTCAGGCATGGACGCAAGCCGTAAACAAAAATGCTTCCATAATTCTTGCACCATAATATTGCTGAAATCTGACACGGTTGCGCTGTTGCAGATGGAACACAACTATCGGATCTGTACTTAACAGAATTATGGATCTGTAGAAGACATATAATACAGTGAATTCGCGATAAGTCGAATTCCTGGGGACCGATTAAAACGTCGAGTTATCGGAAGTTCGACTTATCGTTTGTCGTTGATTGGACTTGTATAAAACGTAAATTACTTATCGTTTTATACAGTAACTTCGTTTGCAAAAAGCAGAACATTAGATTAATATTTATATAAATCGAACACTACGCAGATTAAATCAAACAACAATATCAATCAACGTTTATTGGCGTAGTGATACCAACGCCGATGTTATGGCAAAATAACGGTATATGTATAATATATATATATATATATGTATAAATATATATATATATATGCTGCAACGTGCATTTCGATCAATTTAATACCAGTCTCTTTGCAATTTGGTTTAAATAGTAGTCTATGTACTACACCATTCTGCGAAATAACTGGCAACAATATATATACGTTCGTAAAGAGATTATATATTGTCCTTCGTAGCTCAGTGGGTAGAGCCTCCGCCCGGCAAGTGGAAGGTCGTGGGTTCAGGTCCCACCGAAGGCAGAAATATTTATTTTCTTTCGAACGTTTCACCATCTAATCACGCCATACCATCGGCGTTGGTATCACTACGCCAATAAACGTTGATTGATTGACATTGTTGTTTGATTTAATTAAGAATTAGAAGTTATTCATTTTATGAACTATATTATTTATTGCTCAATGCAACTTTTGCATTACCTAGCCATATTTTAAACGCAGGAAACGGTACTTACATTAATTATGTTTTCTCAAAAAATCGGATTGTTTTTGAAGAAATTCTAATTTTATGAAATTATTTACCTTTTGTAAAAACACGAACAAAATTTTGTTTATTCCCCAAGTGCGTGCTACAATGGTTGTATCAGAGTCTGGCGCCACCAGACTCTGATACAACCATTTTGGTTTTATCAGCAGAATCGAGATTCATTCGAGAAGATAATGTTGTGCCATTTGTTTGTCCATGTCTGGCGTTCAATGCACCATTGCAGCCGCATGTGCCTGTGGCCTAGAGTCAAAGGTAATCGCAGTAGTGAAGCCTTGCAAAAATTTCCCTCTGCTACAGACGACGTCTAATTGTCCATGCTGATATAGGTTGTTTTGCAACAGATATTAATATTGTTGCGCTAGGGTTCTTTATGTTGCAGTGAGATCCGTCAATGCCATGCACACAACGTATCTGTCCTTGTGCTAGATGATGAGAAGAGGATGGTGCAGTCTTTCCCGTCAGTCCGTTCGTCCCTCCTGCATCCACAGAGTCCATATGCGCATAACTATTGCTTGGTTTCGTCCAATACGAGCACCGATATCTTGGAAGGATAATCCGCAGTCTCTATAAGCCACAATTCTTCCTCTGTCGAACTCAAAAATGCATACGAATCACTGTTGTATTTTTAAGCGAGGCATACTAAAGCTTCCCATACAAAGAATCAGCAAGGAAACACAATTTCAGCATTTAGAACCAGCCTCTTGTTTTTCCTATTTATAGATCTTCTAGGTGGCGTTACTGGCGCACATGATTTGCACATGCGCTGCAATGCTAATCATTTGCATGTCCTATCGAGGTCTACGCATGGTGAAAATCTCAAGCCTGTTGGACGCTTCCTCCATGGTGTTGCATTGGATGACCAACAGTGTATTTGGCAAATAATGTTTCAATTTTTCACAGAACCTGGATTGGTCGCCCTAGGCGGGAGTTATTGTGTTCAAAAAATCATTTGGTCTCATTAGCCGCAAATATATCACCAAAACTTAAGGAAGACAATAATAATATTTATAATGCAGCCTAACTTCAATTTAACTATACCCGATTTAACGATATCCTGGATTTAACGATTGTTTGTATTGGTCCGGATTGAGTTACATTGAATCCAGTATTATATTTTCCTCGATTTAACGTTTGCTTTCCTCTATTTAACGATAACTTTCTTTCATTAGCCTGTAGCTGCAAGTAGAATTTCAGTTAGAAAATCAGTTATCATCAGAAAATCAACTTCAATTGACTTCACTCACTTGAAGCGAATGCTGATTTACAGTGTGTAAAGAAGTATTTACTGAGTTTTGACGTCAACGATGATCTTTTCAATGTATTTGAAAAAATCTAAAGACTCCCAAGAAAAACAAAAACAAACGTCAATCAAGGATTTCTTTCCAAAGTAGTAATTTACTCGCGTACTGTCTTATCTTTATTAAAATTAGCACGTATGCCTATTCTTCAAAACGCTGTCGCTGGTGAAAATTTTATGATTTTCCTTTACTATAATTTTTTTTTTTATTTCAGTTCCAATCAATAGCGCACCCATGATTTTTGCTCTGGGGAGAGCCGAAGATGTAAAAAATATTGTTATTAGGTTAGACTATATTTTTTATTAGTAGTTTTTCTTACGTTGTATAGTGTGTTATATATAAAAAATGCATTTAATAAAATATATTTATAGGAACATTAAATTCAATTCCAATACATAACGTGACACAGCTGTAGCTCAAAATTTCTTTTAATCGATATCATACCATATGAATAGTATGTTATTGTCTCCTTCGGCGGGACCTTGTATGTGCCTTCCTCTGTGACTAAAACTTAGCATTTTTCCACGTTCAAGTCTTGCATCATATACAATAAAACTTATAAATTTTATTTTGTTATCATGTGTTTTTCTTGGCTTTGCAAATTCTATGAAATCATTAATTTATCTCAATATATGTATACCGTAATCAATTAGCTTCATTTCACCATTGGCATTCAATAAGAAGTTTGAAGCTCGTATATCTCTATGTATTACATCGTTCTCGTGTAAGTTATGTATGGCCTGCAAATAACGAAACAGAATAGTTAACATTTCATTTAACTTTTTAGTGGACTGTTCGCTCGAAGCTAAGTATCATTATAAAACTAATTATTAACAAACAAGTAGCATATAATATTTTTAGACATTTTACCATTAGAATTGATTTCAACAAAATGGCAATATGTTCTTCCTGCAAGCGTTTTCCATGTTGGCGAAGAGTTTTCAGCAAACTTGAAACTAAAAATCCATCACAAAGCTGCATAAATAAATCATAAACTTAGTATGCACGCACCCATATACTCTAATGCACAAAATTAAATTAGCAAACGTAATATTAAGAAATTTCCAAACAATATATAATACATCCGATTCAAACGTTTTTACAAGAATTGTGAAATGGGTGAATCTAATTTTGAATTATTATTATTGTTCTAATTCTTATTTAAACATAAAAATTAGAAAATCATGTCATCTAGATTTCCAGAAAGCGATCATGAGAAAACATCGTACTAATCGAAATTCAGTGATTAAAATTTGAATTTGACGATTGTAGAATAGTATCTTCGTATCATTATATAAAATACTTTAAGGTAGAGAACAATTAATAGATTTGAAGTAGGGCAAACTGAGTTTAAGGTAGAATATTACCTGAGGGTTTGAAAGGAAATTATCTCTATTCCCTAAACACTGTTCTAACGAATTTCCTAATTATGGGTTCGTTAATTTAATTTCGGATACCAGTGGATTTTTTTATAAATTCGCTCATTAAATTAATTGAAGCATTTTCTTTTATTCTTGTTAGCAAACAAATCTCATTTGTCTATTTAATAAAAGGCTATCTTTGTAGCTGAACAATATGCTGGATTATTACAAAATGAAAGAATAATGTCAACATTTTGTAAAGCCAAAACTATTTAAAATATCAGCATTCAAAATGCACGGTTTTATAGAGAAACTCTGCACGTTTATTACAGCAACTTATAAACGTTCAATGTGTGCACCTTAATCACATAGCATATATCAACGTCAAGTCTTTGTCAACTACACGTTATCATATCTTCATCGACTCTAGAAATATTTTTTATGATATATAGTTTCAGATCATCCAAATTATTAGGAAGAGGAGGAACGAACACCTTTTTCTTGATATATATATCCGTAACAATATCACAGGATGCTATACCGTGGAATATAGGTAGCCAACATGTGAATGTGGCGGGTCTTGGGTACAAATTAATTTAAATGGAATTGGAGCGCCTCCTAAAAACGCTCCTGCATTTTTGAACAGAAAGTTCGAAGTTCCTCCTACAAAACTGTGAATCGTGAGTGTCAATATCTTAAATAGTTTTGGTTTTATAAAAACATTGAAACTGCCTATTTGTTTTATAATAAGGCTGTATATTTGCAAAGAATCTTTCCAATTTCGATAAATTTATTTTGTTGTATTAAGATAATACAGAAATTAAGTTTTAAAAGATTAAGCTTCGGAAAATGCTAAGCATATTTTTTTAAACTAAGAGTGGTAAATAATATCGAAAGAAGATGATTCGGAAAAAGGATAAAAGTGGATTATGATTTAAAAAATTTCTTTAGAAGATTAATGGATGCTTCGTAGTTTTACAAATGCAGTAAGTTTTTAATTGTATTTCTTTTGAAATTGAATATTGAAAAAAAGCAAGAATACACCAAAGCCAATAAAATTTGTCAGTAGAATTTTCTTACATATCGTAGAGTATATTTTCGTACATTTTGGGATAGGAATACACTATATCCCAAAATAATAAACAAAATGCAAAAAGCACATAAAGTTTTTTTTTATTAATTTACAAAAAAATTCGCTTTGTTCAGGATGCTTATATATGCTTTTAAACACCGAAGAAAAAACAATTCACTTCGTTGTAAAGTTAATGTACAGTCCGGAAAAATAAAAAGAAACCGTTCTGCGCATGTCCCAAAATTACAGATAATTATTTGAAAGCAAATGCCCTTTCAAAAAGTAATATTTGATTGTCTTAACATTGAGTCTAATAGCCTCAAAGACATGATCTGGCATCAGAGAACCTGCTACACCCACTAAACCCCCTAACACCCCCAAATTTCTTGACATTGATTGTTCATTAGTCAATGTCACTTAAATTCGATCGGCTCTATTCGTCGTAACATACATTTGGAGCACCTTGTATTTTTTTTATGCTTCAGTTCTGAACCTTTTCTTAACACACTGTATGTTATAAGGACAGATCTACTTATTTCCTTCCTAATTTCTGTCACTAATAAGTCCTTTGCCCTCAGTAATAATATCTTAAGGGCTTTTGTTTTGCGCTAGCCATCGCGATGAACAACTTACATTTGTATTGAAATTCCAACGTGCTCCACGTGTTGTACTTTCACAGATATGCAAATGAAAAAAATTTAGGCATTTGTAAGATAACTTTAATAACTCAACCATTTTATTCTAATTTTTTGTTGGGTGGGTAGAGTATGTCACTGCAAAGTTTAAACAATTTTTTCCAGCTATTTAAAATTTGCCTTATTTTCAAAAACGTGTCATATAAATTTACACATACCATTACCGAATATCATAATATCACAATTGATATCATAAGCATCCAGATTTTTAAAAATATTTGCGCAGTGCGATTTTTATCCTCTTTTCGTTATCTATCATTTTGGGACAGACTGTATTTGCTTCTTGTTCTATTTGTATTAACATGCGATGCTACAAATTTGAGAAGTTCTCTTTCTACTTTTACAAATCAAATAATTTTGTTTCTTAACCACAATATCAACCGGATTCTAAATTAGGTTCAGAAGATAACCTACCCAACTATAGTGGATTGGGCTGCGGTATGCTGAAAGGCCTTGCAATAACAGAATTAATTCCCGTTTTATACCAAGAACTCTCGTCATGGTTCAGATTCCAGGTAAAACACTTGGTCCCTTGTTTAAATCATAATGCTAATAAAAAAAAAGCAACCCCCTCACACAAGCACACACAGTTCTTTTGAGAACAACAAAAAATATTGTCCGCGTGATATCGAACTATCTATAAACGCTGTAATAAATTTGTAACGCAATTATTTCTGTGAAATATGTGTATTATATTAATTTACTTACTTCCATAACAAACCATATTTCGCTTCTTCCTTCTGCGGTAATATTCTTATATATACCATAAAATTCAGGTATGAAGCAATTTCCCCTTATCGAAGAGAAAACTCGATATTCTGATTCTATTTCTAAAATGCTCTCCGCAATATTGCTGATTATTTTCACTGCAACTCTCCCACCTATTTAATGAATAAAATAAAAAATGGTAATTATCAAATTTAGTTATACATGATGGACTACTTAAGTTGATATTGTAAAATATCTAAAAACATAAGCGTTTTACAAAAAGATGTTTTAACAAAAGTTGCTTGCCTTGAAGGGGAGAAAGTGTTTTTCATAATATGTTTTACTTGCGGGTCGTTTTCAAGGTCATTTGAAGGTCAAACTCTCTCTCTCTCTCTCTCTCTCTTTTTCAAAAGCAAACTTTTATTTTTTATTCTTATTCCTCGTAAAAGAAACTAACGACTTTTCCAGAAAGCAATTTTTTTCGATTTAGCGGTTAGTTTCCGGTGCACTTAAAGAATAAGCTTAAATAAAGACGTTCATGCCATATCATAGAAAACTAATTTAATATTTAAAGGGTGAAAGAAATTAAGTATGCAGTACTTGGAGACACATAATGAAAGTAATTTTTCTCATTTACTCCTCTTGCCCCTATATATATATTTTTACTACTATAATTTTAGTGTTGTCAAAATTCATATATATATATTTTTACTACTATAATATTAATTTTGTCTAAGTATATATGTATTTCCTCGGCAGGTATTACATGTCATAATCCTATTAAGTTTTTCGTATATACACTCTTTTTCAAACAAAAAAAAAAGAAAAAGAAGAAGCGCCCCTAAAAATAATCCGATCATCTCGAAATTCGCATGCAAATTACTTTAGACAAAGTATGCAAATGGTCAAATTTTCAAATGAGTGTTAACTTTGATCATAGCGCCCATTTCTACTGCGCAACTGGCATCGTATAAAAGTGGTAAAAATTGCGAACGGTTTATTTTTATCGTTGTCGGCGTTGCAGTTCACTGGAGACGAAATCAGTAATGCCATTACGACGTTGTCAAAGACCTTATAGCCAATTGAACGACTTCAAACGCGGTCGCATGGTCGAGATGGGTGAAGCTGGCTGGTCCTACCAGAGCAAATAGGTCGCCACCTGCACCGTACGGACACTGCTGTGCAAAGGTGTTGGCAGCAATGGTTTCTGCGAGGAACTCTTCGGCGAAATGATGGCTCTGAAAGGACAAGGGCACGAATGCGCGGCAAGAATGGTTGGTTGTGCGACAGGCCTGAGTTGATCATTGTCCGCCATCGAACTTGCTACAGTCTTTTCAATACCATCCGTGATACCTTCCACCATCTGACGACACTTGGCAGAGGTGGGGTTACGTTCACAGCGGCCTTTAAGGCGTCTGCCTTTAACCCCACACCATCGACAGAGTCGTCTAGAGTGGTGTCGCTGATCATCATGGCTGCCAGCAGATTGGCACCGCATAGTGTTCAGCGATAAATCCCGCTTTAATCGTGGATCATATGGCCATCGGATCCTTGTGTGGATGTGCCAGGGCCAGCGGTCCCAACCACCCTGTGTTTTACAGAGGCACACAGCCATTACCCCTAGTGTGATGGTGTGGGGTACTATTTCATACGACAGTAGGACGCCCCTAGTCATTCTGCGTACAACTTTAACAGCTCAATGGTATGTTGATGACATCCTGCGGCCGTTTGCGTTACTTTTCATAACACGACAGGCTGGAGCCATTTTTCACCAAGATAATGCCAGGCCCCATACGGCTCACATATCTTGCTCCCTCCGTGCTGTTGATGTTCTTGCTTGGCTAGCAAGATCACCAGACCTTTCGCCAATCGAACATGTATGGGACATGGTAGGCTGCCAGATTCGGGCACCGCAAAATGTCGCAGCTCTGGAATAACAAGTGAAGAATGCCCGGCAGATGACATGAGGAATCTTTATCACTCCTTATCTAGACGTATAGAAGCATGCATCGCCGCCAGAGTAGGTGTCACCAACTATTGATTGGAACACTCAATGTGCAATTCCTAGCCACTGATGGGTCCTACGGCCCTGAATATTTTTATCATTTCCTTACCTGCGTATGTGCTGGATATATATTTAATTTTAATAAAAACAGATAAATTGTTCATGGTGCTTTTTGCAAAAGCAGTATATAAGTTATCACCAAAGGACCAAAAATTGTGAAATGATGATGACTTAACACACGTTTCTAGGTCTTCGGTGGTCTCTTGGAATCCAGTTGAGAATTTCAGTTGTCCATCGTTGATCAGTTCTTTCTTGCACATGCCCAGTCCATCGCCATTTCAGTCCTTTTACTTTAACAATGATGTCCTCTACTGTTTGCTCTCTCACCCAAGTGTTTCTTTTTCGATCTCTCCTAGTTATTCCAAGTATGCACCTCTCCATCCATGCTCCTTTGGGTTGTCTGTAACTTTCGTATTGCTGCAATTGTTAGGCTATATGCCTCTGATCCATAAGAGAGGACTGGCACACTGGTTGAAGACCTTTCTTTTTAGACACAAAGGCAATTTCCCCTTCAGGATAAAACTGTTTCTTCCAAATGCACTCCAGCCAAGTTTAATACATCTTGGAGTTCTTTCATAATGTTGCCATCCATTGAAATCAGCTGGCCAAGGTAAATATATGAATCAGCAATTTCTAGCTCAATGTTGTCAACTTGTATTTTTGT
>QLNU02015360.1:262432188-262442621 GCA_006491805.2 Dysdera silvatica | reverse complement strand
TAAAATTTTCTTCTCGAATTTAATTTTTACCCTTATATTAAAATGGTTTAGGATTTTTGTACAATTTAAAAATGCGATATTCACTATGAAGCAGTTACAAAATAGACCTGAGATTGCAGTTGCATTCAATAGCAAGTTATTTTCACATTGAAAATGAAACAGATTCCTTTTTAAATTAGCTTACACCATTTTCTTTACTGCTCGAGACGCAGTTAACACATTGACGGATTCTTTTTAAATCTTGGTACAAACGAAGGTGTTTTCAATGCTTTAAACGTTATTTAACATGATCTTAGCGCTATGAGACCGAGGTCCCTTACGTAGATGAGTATCACTAATTATATATGAATATATGTGAATATAAAATCTATGCTATATTTACGCAGATTTTTTTATATTACGTATGTCATTAAATCCCGAAAGTAAACCAAAAAAATATTTTTACCCATCTCTCTTATTCATTAAATAGTAATCTCTCTCTCTCTCATAAAATCTTGAAAATAATAGTTGTTGATTGAATATATTGATATATAAATAATGCATATTAATTATTAACAGTTATGTAAAAGTACACGTTTTGTTAAATGATTAGGCCTATATCAAATAACGGTTATAGTGAATAACATCTTCCAGTCCTTTCATGTTCGTTATAACTGACTTCGAATATATTTTCATCGAGAGCTTTTATCGAATCTTTAATTAGGTATGCTTTATACTGGCGTATAATTTCACAGATAATTCCTTGGTCAATAGAGTGAAGAAGCGGTAAAGCTTAGTTGCAGAAATGTCATCTCGATAGCTTTTCAATTTTTTGATATAAATATATAATATTAAATATCTTTTATTTCACTTATTATCCCTTTCAATCCTTCCCACATTGACGAGTCATCTGGAGCAGCATTCGAATCAGCGATGAATAAACGGATGTTTTAATTATATTGTCGTCTATAGAAGCTAAACGAGACGAGAAGAAAAATGACGGATTATCCGGGTGACGACTTGTCGAGGTTATACTGTATATGCATTAATGCGTAACACCTAAAACAAAAACAGCGAAGAAGTATAGTACAGGATATATGAGTGTGCAAGGGAAGTATTCAATTTATTAAAGTAGTGGGTATTCACTTGAATATGAGAGAGAAAGGGCGATCTGAACATGTATACATGTGAACACATGAGAAAAAACGATTTGAATACACGGCTGGCTGCTACTTTCCGCTTGAATCATGCCCGTATCCAGAGAGGGATCTTATGGACTTATCTCTCCCCTCCCCCACACCGAAACTAAATTTTTAATGGGACTTGGCTACGGCCTTGCATGCTGTGATTGTATCTATACATGCTGTAAAAATTTTTGAACCCCCCCCCGAAATTAAATCCTGGCTACGGTCTTGTCTTGAATGCTTCATGTGACCTGATTGATGCAACTTGGCACCTTGTACCCCAAACAATTCGCGACTATCTTATGTATGCCCCAGGATATAACGGTGCTTATTGTTGTGATTGTGTACACGTTGAATATTCTAGTTCTCAATGTAAAAAAGCGTAAAAATTCAGTTTTTCCTTGAAGTATCGTGGTGTTGCTCCAATTTTTTCTAAGTACCATTATTTTTGATCTTTTATTTAAATTTTACGTAATTTGCACTTAAATATGGTAAAAAGTTTTCATGGGGTATCTTAGCAAAATCGTCTTCCGATCCGTGGAATATCTATATCAAAATATTGTCGTTCCAATGACTTCATCTACTGGCGTTGTTTTTAAAACGTATTATGCTGATTTTTTTCTCATTAAGCCTACTTTTAATTGTTCATCTATTTTGGTGCCTAGCCATTTCCCCATACTCTTGATTTCTATTTAATAAGTTTGTTTTGTCATTTTTCACTTATTTTTGGTCTTTGCTCAAAGAAGGATTCAGAGCATAGACAGAGAGTTATGTGGGCCAGTGGGGCAATAATTTGCAATAAATTGCAGTTTTACATGTGCTATAACGTATAAATGTATATAGTATGTGCTTGCCCCCCCCCCCAATACTTTTGAAAACTCTACGTTACTGGTTCAGAGTGACCAGAAATGAAGTAACCAAATTGTTTGCATAAAAAAATCTTATAATGAGACAAAAAACACATCCAATATTTTACATTCCTCACGAACACTCTATTTCAAAAAAAAAAAACATTTAAGCCCTAATTATGAAACGTAGCAAATAATTAAAAAATTCTCAAAACACATAATAAAAGTTTTTGCTGCGATGTGTAAAATATAACATAATATGTTATATGGCAAATAATTTCACGTTTTCTGATATATAAATGTAAAACAACAAAAAGAAGGTATAAATCTACCTTTTTCCATATCGGTAGCAGCGTACACTTTTGCAGATGTTCCCATTCCTAATAACTCGTGAAGCTCAAATCGTCCTTCAGGATTTGGAAGTTCTTCCAAATGAATAAATTCGCTTACCGGATCCATGGATTTCCTTCTGTCCCCAGGTACTTTACGAGGGGATAAATGAATCATTTTAAAAATTCAGATTCAAAAGGATTTTGAATCAGGAACGAAATTTGACGACAGCTTCACCACTTGATTGCCTTTTACTGTTTAGCTTCTCTTTGTATCAAGAGTCCCAAGTTCCGAGATTAGGCACTATTGTGGCTTCATTTTGCGCATTCGTTTGCTGAGGGACCATTTATTAGTCCTATTTTTATTTATCGCCCAATAAACTCTGAAAATTTTTGTTTAAAATCATATATATACGACGTACCTTATCCAACAAAATTTGCTGTTGGGATAATCAATGATTTTTTTTTATAAATATTAATAGTCTGAGTTTTATATTATATGCATGTGTGTACGATAATTTTCCAAACAGGAATAATATAATAAAATATTAAACATTTACTCGAATTAATCTGTAAAACTTCCTTATAAAACACTTTATTTTTATTGATAACTTTTGAAAAATATTTTAATAATTTTTAATGATATTTATAATTTATGTTATAATTTTAACTTTATTTCATTTCAACATTTTTTGCCCTTTGAATATAATGCAGTAGTAATTGATTTTTAAATATTTTTATTATAAAATATTTGTTTTGTACGTTTTTAATATAAATTATTGGTGCATTAACAAAAACAACTAACGCAAAAATAAAACATACCTATACAAACTTGTAATATAAAAATAAGACTTCCTGTGGTATAAAAAATTAAACAAACTTGTGATATAAAAAATAAGACTTGCGTAAAATGTTAGTGGATGCATACAAATTTATTAAGCATTTGAATTTATATTAGCGTCATTTATAAATAATGAAAAATAAAAATCGTGTTATTATTTTAAGAATAAAATACCCCTTGTGACAAAAAAAAATAATAATCCGCCGACGGAACTGCCTGATAAATTTAAAAGTTAGTATAGCGTTATCGTTAGAGAAAATATATATGCAAATGAGCATAAATACATACATGAGGGCTTTGGAATGAAGGCTAATTTTAAAACAAAAAAATATAATGGGCAAAGAAAAAACAAATAAAATACATTTCAAAATTTTGATTCAAAGTTTAAAGATTATTTCGTATGAACTATTAAGAAATTTCGGCGAAGTTGAGTACAGCGAAAATCGGTTATAACGACCTTCAAGGGAACCGTGCAAATTCGGTCGTTATAAACGATATCTTTTTAAAATCATAGCCTATAGTATCATACACTGTAGAGTTTTTGTAAATTTTTAATAGTAAAAGTATTAAACTATTTGGTTTCAAAATTAAATAAAAAATATACTTCATTATAATTAATTATATATATATATATATATATATATATATATTATACCAATGACTTCCCAACAGTGCCAGTTTAAGATTTTTATGGACCTTAGTCTGAAAGAATAGAACGGGCCCCTAAAGAATGCAGCCCTCGTGAAGGCATAATTCAGGGCTTAAATTGAGCGGGAACCCACTGGAGCCCTGCTCTGGCACTTCTTCATTTTTGGCGATTATTTAAATATTAGTCGTAGCCCCTCCAGGATCATGAATTACCAAAAAGGTCATAAATGTCATGAAAAGTAATGAATTTGTGATTAAGGTCATGAATTTTGTTGTCCAGAAAAATGGACATAAACAATTGATATGATTTATCGATTCTTTTGCAGCCATTCAATTTTTTAATCGATTTATCATAATATTAGGGCTCCTGCACTTTTTTTTTGTTAGAAATTAAGACCTGCTCGTGATATTCAGTCAAAAAATCACGAGTTTTTCTTGAATAATTATCTTCAATATTCAGGTTTAGCAGTAATAAAACTTTCTCGAACATTTATTTATAAATAAACAAGATTAAAATAACGCTTAAATTTTAATAACACAAGACTCTTTACGATCCCTGTGGAGTTCCAAAATTGTAGGGCCCTTTGGTCAGGACATACTTGGCCTATAAGCAGCAATGTAGAATTTTCAAAATTATCGGTGAAGGGGGAGGGCTGGGGTCCTACAAGTCCATATAACTCTACGCCTATGCTTATACCTAAGTTCAACACTGCTTCCGGAAAAAAAAACTATAATTTTCATTTCGACATTTCGTAATAAAATTATACTATAAAGTTGAAAATGCTTCTCAGTTGCTAGTAGAAACAGATTTAGATCATATGACGCCCGGTGCGTGCCAACAATCCCCCCCACGCTAAGAAATAATTATTTTTAAAATAATTCCTTCTAAATATCTCCTCAATAGGCTATTGAATCTTATCATAAAATTTTCTGAATATTATTACAAGACGGAAAGCCACGATAACAACTAAAATGTCCTTACAACAAATATCATGTAACTAAACTGCAAGTACTTTTCCTGATGAGTCAAAAATTAAATTATTTTAATATGAAAATTAAAGCCTTATATGAGTTTCAATAAGCTAGAATGACCTCTGTATAATCAAGTAAGTTTATCCATTTTGTGATATTGTTTTTACTTATTAACCTGAATTTATTCTTACCGGTTTCAGAAAAATAGTGTGAAAGTAAACATGATTACATATTGCATTTGCAAACCTTATAAAATAACAATTTGATTTATTGAAATTGAAACTTGTTTAAGAATAAACGTTTGGATGAACAAATTAGATTTGGCCCCTGGTCTGAATTTTGGCGCCCCCATCCCTCGGCTTAGCGTCCAGTGCGACGGCGCCGGTCGCACCCCCATTAATCCATCACTGATTACTAGTTACTAATTACGTCTAAATTACACATATACTAAACATGGAGCCCCCCCCCCCCACACACACACACTTTCTTACCCGGCGTGGCTTGTTGCCTTTCTTTATTTGTTAGAAATGTCATTATCATTTACGCAGCCACGCTTCCTATATTTCGGACTTCTGGGTGTAACTACTGTTATTTCATAATCTCCTTTAGCACTTTTGCGCTGCCGCACTCTTATTTAATATTGTCCTTAGTTAATTTAGAATGGTGCCTCATTCCATCATATGCTGTGTACTTCCATTCATCCATTCACCTACATACAAACAACCACATGTACTCTCCTCGAAACATAATAGTACCTACTTACTATGCACAAATAATTCAAATACATTCGCCCTTTACTCTGCATTTAGCATTAAACATTTGATAAAAAGCGAAATTCCGTCATTTGACTAAATAATGCGGCCTACTCCTTTTTTTTTTTAAAGAATAGTATGATTCCAACGTTGTCTCGAACCCATGTGGTTACAATGTATGACTGTCAAGTCACGTGGTTATATCCGATACGAATTTCCCTATTTAGAATCTACGTAGACTACAAAATCGCCGTCGTTATAGCAGGTTTCGTCGTTATATACGATGTCGTTATAACCGATATATTTAATATAGAGTAGAATAGCAAACCAAACTTCTTGTAAAAATTCCGTCGTTATATGCGGTTGGTCGTTTTAAGCGGCGTCATTATAAACAATTTCTATTGTATGTTATAAGCATCAATTGAAAGGGAAACTCACTGAACTTGCATGTAGATGGTAGGTAAACTAATAATTTGTTGTCAATTTTTATTTGTAACTGTTCTGTTACTGTTCTGAAATAATAAAAAGCTTCTCATACTAATTAAATATATCGTTTTCTAAAAATGACTCCATTCACTTTATTTAAACTTGATTCAGTAGATTTGGCCGCCAGTCCTTTCTTCCTTCAGTTAATAATTCTAACCAAAAAATACATATGTGGTGACTTTGAGGCGGCTTTCTTCCTTCTGCTGAATGAAGCCTCATAAAAGTAGCTGATTTTTTATTCCTACGGATGAGATTTTTATTATCCGATGTATATAATAATGCATTTTAAAAGAAATGTTTATATTTGCCTTGACTTCAGCATTTGCTTAATTTTAAAATGCATTGATTTATTTTCCTGAATTTCTAGAAAACATATTCTGTTACTTCAAGGTTTACATACTCAAACAGGTTTAGGAATTATGTGAGCAAAATTGTAAATATTGCTCAAACGTTCTACTGTAAGCGAAGGTGCGTAGATGCAATATATGCAAGTATCTAAATAAATGCATAGTTAAAGCTCAACTATCAGAAATTCGCTCAACCGAAATCTAGCTGAAACAATAAAAATGTTTTGATTTTTTTTTGTCCAAAGACAAATTCTGGAAAACAGTAAAAATTAATTCTTGGTAAAACGTTTTGTTCGGGTCAAAAACGAGCATCGACTTTTGAAACTTCGGCGAAGTCGAGAAATATTATTTCAGAAAACAACCTTGGTATTCCGATTTTACGAAAAGCTTACAAATTGCCCTTAAGCTTTTACGGTACACTTCTGTAACGCTTGGGTAAGGTTTGAAGCATTTTCAGGTCCTTTGGCCTTTTTTGAACTGAGTTTTGCAACTTTGGAAAAGCCGGGAAAAGCAATTTCAGGAACATGAAAAACGATATAAAAGTTTCGATTTTATGAAAAACTTTTAAAAAAATAAAACGAGTGTTAAAATGTTCTATTTCGATCTAAAAAAAACATTTTACATCAACCAAAAAAAAGTTTTCTGATTTCTTAATTGTCGACCTTTTAATTTATTTAGCAGGTTATTGTATTTACACTACTTTTAAAAAGTACCCATGCGATTTTTGTAAACAAAGTACTGTACTTGATAAAGAACTGAATATTCCTAAGGAGTATAATTTGATAAGGAAGCTAGATAGGTGTAGCCTACTGTATCCAATGCCTCCTATACTAAATGTTGTTTTATATAACTTTATAATTGTACAAAAGCTAGTGTCACACAAATTTTAGAACACGTTTTTAAAACATCATTCGCAAAAGAACTTGGTGTTAAATTTAACTTTAAATGCATTGCTATGCAATGAAGACATTGAGCCTTGTTTGAATGGTCATTCATTCAGTAGTGTGGTCAAAAACATAATATGGTCTGCAACAAACACACTATTAAATAACTACTGCAAAAAGAAAAATGATCTTCAAAAACCTGTTAACAAAAAAGGGAAATTACAAACACTACAGAAGTAGAAAGGATATTTGTTCATTTAATTCATCGCACCATTTTTCAACAAGTCATTCAATGCAGACTTGATATACTCGCAGATATATTATTATACTGCATAAGATGATATACAGGGTCTTTATAATTAAAGTTCCACTTTGAAATGGCCATAAAATGAAAACTACTGGACCAAATGTTACCAAACTTGGTAATAGCTTACAAGAGGTCATGGGATTTTATTTTCCGCAAAAAATAAAATAAAAATAAATAAAAAAGAAAATAAAAATAAATAAAATAAATAAAGTAAAAAAAGTATAAAAATAAAAGTTCAAAAATCACCACCAGCAGGAATGGCACTGTATGCAATATTGTTAAACGAAATAAGACATGAAGACATCGTTTTAAAACGTTTTTAATCGTTTCTAAAACGTGTTACAAAGCATGTTGAATGTGGCGTCCACCATTTTCTGAAAGCAAGTTAAATCGCATTACTGCGTTCTCAACAGCAGCTCTTAGCATATCAGGAGGAATGTTGCGGACATGTCGGTGTATCGCATCTTTCAATTCCGCCAAATTGTTTATGTTATCACCATAAACAATTTGCATAACCCCACAAAGAGTTTCGTTTTAGAAACGATTAAAAACGTTTTAAACCGATGTCTTCATTTCTTATTTCGTTTAACAATATTGTATACAGCCATTCGATGAGTATTCTAAAACCTATTCCTTTATTCAGCTGTTATGTGTATTTATGGCTTTTGCGCGCGCCTCCTCAGGATGACACAGTGCAAATATGGTCAACGCAGAGAAAAGCCTCAGGGGTGAGATTTTGTGAGTTTTGTAGGGAATTTATTATACAATAATTTGCTGCCACCCGTATTGATTGCAGCTCAAACAGAGCTTTATTCGTTTTGAAGCAAAGGGCAGCTTTCCCCATCAAAAGTTCAGACAGGGTCCCTCCCGTGTAGCGGGTGTCTTGGACCGCTAGACGAGGACAGAAACAGCGCTCTCTTTCTCGACATGTCAAAAGATGTTAAGGATGCAGGTTTAACACGGTTGCCAAATATGGTCAACACAGAAAGAGAAAGGAGAAAGAGAGCGTTGTTTCCTGTCCTCATTCGTCTAGCGGTCCAAGACACTCCGGGCTAAACGGAGGGACCCTGGTTCGAATCCAGGATGGGGAAAGCGTCTCTTTTTCTCCAAAACGAATAAAGCTCTAGTTTGAGCTATAATCTATACGTGGGTGGCAGAAATTATTGTATTTTTTTTTTTCGGAAAATAAAATCCCATGACCTCCTGTAAGCTATTACCAAGTTTGATGACATTTGGTCTGGTAGTTTTCATTTTATGGCCATTTGAAAGTGGAACTTTAATTATAAAGACCCTGCACTTGCAGATATATTATACTTGCGAATTATATTCCATGCAGACTTGATACCTTGTGACTTGGTTTAAAATTTCATTTTTTTGGCTTGTTTTAAAATTTTATTTTTTTAAAAATTAAATATTTCAGTTTATTGACGATTTAAAATTTCAGTTTGTCGACGTGATTAAAAATTTCCAATTTGTTGATTTGATGATAAAAAAAATTTCAGTTTGTGGATTTGATTAAAAGTTTAGTTTGTTGATTAAAAAACTGTATATTATCAGTTGTGCTTTCTGTATTTATATTGAGTGAACATATGTTTCTGTGGCACTGATGTAATGTTTTGTAAAAATATTTATCTGTGAGTATTCAAATCATTTTGGTTTTCAATATTTAGCATGATCATTTAAACCCAATTAATGATTCATATGTTTAAGGTTCTGATATATATATATATATTGTACTTATAAAAAATTTTACAAAAAAATTAACAATATATTTATTATTATTAAAACATTATTAAAAATTGTACAAATATAAATTTTAAAGTGAAAAAATATATAAGTTTAAAAAAAATCCAAGTTCTAAGCAAAATGTAAATGATTATAATCAGGCGATTTCAATCGGTGATTTAAATTATGATTTTAATCATAAGATTTTTTAAAAAATCATGATTAAACTCAAAATTTGTTAACTTTTTTTACAATCAATGTTTTAAGTAGAATGTTTTAATTTATTTTTTAAAATAAGTGTCAACTTAAATTTTTTAAATAAATCAATAGTTTAAATCTGATTTAAGTTGATTTTTCAATGCTTATGAAAAAATAATTTGCAATAAAATTTACTTTCCTTTTATTATTTCGTAAAAAAAAAGTACAAGCAAAAACAACTTTTCTGATGATTTTACTACAGTTGTTTACATGCAGTTCATGGTCAACTATTTCTAAAGGACAAAGTAGTGTGTGTTTATTAGGTATTTCCTTAATCTAACTTCACAGAACATATTAAAATCACCAAATATTTTCGAAACCATTTATATATTTTTATTTAAGAGATATACGATCTTAACGAGCAAAATCCAATTTAAATAAAAAGAATCCGATTTTTTAAAAAAAAATTATGATTTTTTATACCCTGATTCCAAGTAAGTAAAAGGAGAAAAAAGGTTTAAAAATCAAAGTTTTATGTATATGAAGGTTCCAAAAAAATTAAATCTCTCTGCAAACAGAAATTTGCATAGCCCAAATGTTGTGACTCATTCAACTAGCTCTCAGGCCTTGTCTTCCAGGTGGCGTTGAATAAGCCAAGCCTTTAAACGGACACTCTTCTCCTTAAAGTTTATGCGGGAATGGTGTCCTAGGACACAAAGACTTGGGCATCATAAGATGAAAACTTAGCCTTGGTTCATCACCTATTTTGATCTACTAATAACCTGGACTTCGATGAATAAATAAATGGAGAATCTACTTGATGAGCCAGCAGAATCCTGGTTAAAGCATGCTGAGAACCAAAAGTCATCTACCACCTGTAAGCCTGAATGTGGAATAGCTCTTCTGGTGGACCAGAAATTCCGATGAGGGGCC
>QLNU02015360.1:262417438-262432088 GCA_006491805.2 Dysdera silvatica | reverse complement strand
GTTATCCTCTTATGAAGATGTCGCTCATATCCTACCAATAAAATCGTTTACTGCAGAAAACTTATTTCTTATTCTACAAAAAGATAATAATTGGTCTTGAGAAGATTGGATTTCGGGTAGTTTGTGTTATTAGTGACAACAATAGTATAAATAGAAAAGCTATGTCTCTGTTCATTGAGAAACAAGAAGTAGATGTTATATATTGTAACCCATACGATCCATCTAGGCCACTTTTTTATCATCGATACAGTTCATTTGTTAAAATGTGTACGAAATAATTAGTTAGGCCAGAAAAATAATGGTCAGCGTATGTATTACCCAATATTTAATGATGGTAGTAATATATTTGATGCAGCTTCTTTTAGTACGTTAAGGAGACTTCATGAACTTGAATTTGGTAATTTAGTTAAATATGGTTATGCCTTAAAGCCTTCAAACCTTGAAAGACAAAATGTCAAACTTGTTTTGCAAGTTTTTAATAACTGGGTGATTGGGGCTTTAATAGAACTGGGAAAAAAACATACTTTATCTAATTATGAATCAACAGATACTTATATTATTTATAAATGGTGATGTATAGTAAATACCAAAACATTACTTAAAGGTAAACGTCTTAAATGTCCTTTTCAAGAAACTTTAACGTTTTCAGACATCGATAATAATTGTGAATATTTGAGTGATTTTGTAAATTGATTAGACGAATGGAAAAATGCAAATTGCACAACTGGTTGTTTATAAAAAGGAACCCACAGTGCTCTGAGACATACGATATATGCTCTTCCTGAACTGGGAAAATACTGTATTAAAGAACTGGGTATGAGCTATTTTTTACCCAGCAAAATTCAAACAGGCCCATTAGAGGATCGTTTTGGCAAATATCGCCAACTTTCTGGTTCACAATATTGCATTTCAATCAGGCAAATTTATGAATCAGAAGCTAAATTACGTATGCAAAGTCTTTTACCTTTAACACTTGCTTCGAGTTTATTTGGTAATGTTACTGTTCACGAAATTCATGAAGATGGTGATTTACCATGTATTCAAGCACAAAAAGTAAACGAGTTTGATGAATTTAATATTATTGTATCTGAAAATGATGTTGAAGAATCAGAAGCTTTTGTTCCCATTTTGACTTATTTACAGGTTATTGTGTTTATACTACTTCTAAAAGTACCTATGCGATCTTTGTAAACAAAATACTGTACTTGATAAAGAACTGAATATTCCTAAAGAGTGTAATTTGATAAGGAAGCTAGATAGGTGTAGCCTACTGTACTTTAATACCTCTATGCCTAGTGTTAATTTTGCATATAACTTCATAATTGTACAAAAGCTAGTGTCACCCGAATTTGAGAATAAGTTTTTAAAACACCATTCGCAAAAGAACTTGGTGTTAAATTTAACTTTAAACGCATTGCCATGCAAATGAAGACATTAAGCCTTGTTTGAATGGTCATTCCTTTAGTAGTGTAGCCAAAAACATGATATGGTCTGCAACAAACACATTATTAAATAACTACTGCAAAAAGAAAAATGATCTTCAAGAACATGTAAGCAAAAAAAAAAAAGAAAAGGAAATTACAAATACTACTACAGAAGTAGAAAGGCAATTTGTTCATTTAATTCATCACACAAATTTTCAACAAGCCATTCAATGTAGACTTGATATACTTGCAAATATATAACACTTGCGAATGATATTCTATACACACTTGATACCTTGGGACTTGATTTAAAATTTTAGTTTGTTGACAATTAAATATTTCAGTTTATTGACGATTTAAAATTTCAGTTTGTTAACTTGATTAAAAATTTCCATTTGTTGACTTGATTAAAAATTTCAGTTTGTTGATGATTAAAAATTTCAGTTTGTGGATTTGATTAAAAACTACATATTATCAGTTGTGCTTTTTCTGTATGTATATTAGTGAACATTTGTTTCTGTGGCACTGAAGCAATATTTTGTAAAAAATATTTATCTGTGGTACTCAAATCATTTTGGTTTTCGATATTTAGCATAGTCATTTAAGCCAATTAATAATTCATATATTTAAGGTAATTTAAGTTTAAAAAAAATCCAAGTTCTAAGCAGGGTGTAAATGATTTTAATCAGGTGATTAAAATTATGATTCTAATCATGTGATTTTTAAAAAAAAAAATCATGATTAAAATCAAAATTTGTTAGCTTTTTTTAAAATCAATGCTTTAAGTAGAATTTTTTAATTTATTTTCTAAAATAAGTTTAAACTCTAATTTTTTTAAATAAATCAATGGTTTAAATCTGGTTTAAATCTTATTTAAATTGATTTTCAATGCTCATGAAAACTAGTTTAAAATAAAAATGTTTGTCTTTCTATCATTTTGTAATACACAGTTCAAGCAAAAACAACTTTTCTGATGATTTCAATATAGTTGTTTACATATAGTTCATAGTCAACTATTTCTAAAGGACAAAGTATTGTGTGCTTATTAGGTATTTCCTTATTCTAACTTCACAGAATATATTAAACTCACCAAATATTTTCGAAACCATTTATTTATATATTTTTATTTCCAAGGCATACGATCTTAACCAGAAATTTTCAATTTAAATAAAAAAAATCATGATTTTTTATACCCTGGTTCCAAGTAAGTAAAAGAAGAAAAAAAGGTTTAAAAACCAAAAGTTTTAATAAGTAAAAGAAAAAAATCAATGTTATTTGTATATAAAGTTTCCAAAAAAAATGGAAATCTCTCTGCAAATGGAAATTTGCATGGCCCAAACGTTGTGACTCATTCAACCAGCTCTCAAACCTTGTCCTCTAGGTGGCGCTGCGTTAACCCGGGTTCAAATCCTCAATGGTGCAAAGAACGCTTACCGAATGCATGAAGATCGCACTGCTCCGGGGTTTGGTTCCCTGGACCTAAAGAGGTTTGGATTCCTCGGAAAATTGTAGGTTCAGAAGTTCGGATTCCTCGGAAAACAATAGGTCCTGGTGCAGCATGACCATTATAGTCCTTGAGCCGTAAAACCACAAACAAACAAAACGCCCACTGGAGAATTTAAAAGACCTGTTTGTAAAATTGTTATTCTTCCCTTCGACAAGTTGTAATTTTTAAAAATGTCTCTATTGTGAATGTAAAAAAAAAAAAAATAAGAAAGTGAAATTGTATTTTGAGTTTATGTTTAAACATCGAGTTTTCTTTTGTGTTCTATATAAATTTGATATAATTCTTCTTTTGTAATTTTTGCATAAATATTGAAATTTTTTATGAAAATTTGTCAAGGCCGGTTGTATGTTTAGTTGTTTGGCATCAGCCTATCTTAATTGGTAAAAGACGCCACCTCGTTGTGGCGTAGGTGAATCTCGAGAAAAAGAGCGAGTTGGGTATGACTTGGCTCGTTGTTCGGTTGTGTTTGTGAGTAAAGCATTATATAGATTAATATCGTCACGAAATAAATAGAATTGTGAATTTGGCCACTTTAATGCAGTTTATTGAGTTTTGCTAATTTGAGTCAATTAACACGGTCTGAAAAAAGTTTTTACACCGGTCGAATTTTTTCGAAATTACTGAATTTTTTGAAAAACTCGACTTGGTCTAAAACATTTTTTTTTCGGTCTGAAAAACATTTCTATACCGGTGGAATTTTTTCGAAAAAATTAAACGCTTCATTTTAGTCTTAAAAACTATTTTACACCAGTCGAATTTTTTCGAAAATTTCCGAATTTTTCGGAAAAATGGACTAGGTCTGAAACGCGCCATTTCGGTCTGAAAAACGTTTTTACACCCGTTGAATATTTTCGAAAATTTCCGAATTTTTTTGAAAGATTTAGTAGGTCTAATAATGTGTGAAAAAAAAAGTTCACCTTCATCTGCGGAAATACTTCTTGAAAACTTGCAAAATGCTATTCAGAAGATTTTTAAAATCTTCAAAAAAAAATTAGAATGCAGAAGAGCCTTTTTGGCAGAAAAAATGAAGTTGAAAACTTTTTTTGTTTGTCCCTTAATATATATGATTATCTAACATGCATGTTTTTAAAAACGTTGTTATTTTTTCACTAAAATACCAAGTAAATTGATTTAGAGAAAGAAGGTAACATAAGGGTATTTTTATTTATCTTCGAAATCTATTTTGAGCAAACAATACACTTGATAGCTGAGCCAGGAGTATAAAGATTTTGCGGGAAAAGTATATTTCCAACAAATGACAGGCCAATACTATGAGTTTGTAATTCATCTGATACTTGACTATAGTCCTCAGGATCTTTGTCTATACAGATGTGTTCCGCTGGTAAATTTGCTCCCGATATTAAATATCCAGAATATTCTTCAAACCAACGTCCTGCTTTATTCCACTTTTTCTCTTCATCATTGTCTGGACATTCATCCACAGCATTAAAAGTGCTGACTAATGTTCTGTAAAATAAAATACTTCTGAAATTTCAACTTGTATGGCACAAGATTATATTTAATCAGTACTTTAAACCGTATTGTCCCTAATTTCCTTATATTTAATTTTATTCCATACTTCTATACCACTATATGAAATATTGTCTGTACTGGTATACAATATACAAATGTACAGTGTGCAATGTACAAATACCATGTAACCAAAAAACGTTCGTGGGCTTTTGTGTTGCCTTGTTTAGTGACTTTTAAAAAGTTAATTCCTATATACAGTAGTGGGTCGTCCATGTGTTCTGCATAGATGTAGCTTCCTTATAATGTATTTTAGGATATAATTTTATTTATTCATCGCCTTTATACTATTCTCGCATATAGAGTCCTCACACTGAATGCAGTTTCGAATTTTTTAAACTCCAATACAAGTGAAAAATTCAATTGTTCATTTCTAGGTATGTCAAATGTAGTGCTTGTTGTTTTTTCTGTTTGTAAAAAGAATGCTTTTGAAAACGGTTGATATCTGCAAGATGTCTAGATATCATTGACGGAGACTAGCTTTGTCTAAGCGCTGGTGAAAAGCGTAAATCAGTGGCTTGTGATTAGTAAATACGGTAAAATCGCGCCCTTCCAACCTATGGCGGAAATGACGCACAAAACAATAAATGGCCAACATTTTTCTATCGTACGTGCTATATTTCCTTTCAGGAAATAATAACTTCCTTTGAAAAGAAACTTAACGACTGATCACTGTTATGTGACTGACAAATGTTATCGAGCAACCTTTGACAAGTTTGGCCAAAATTGCGCATTCCGAATGCCATAAAGTATACTCATATAGATCAAATATAATAAATAGTATATTTATAAATAGTCATAATATAATATACTCATATAGTCCAAAGGGAATAATATCTGCAGACTTGGACACATCATCAGGCTTTATAGGAATCTGGCGGTAGGCTTTGGCTAAGTCAATTTTCTAAAAGACTTTAACTCTAACCAAAAAACAAGCAAAATCCTGAATTTGCGTTATGGAGTAGAGATCGAGCACAGTCACCGAATTTAATCGCCTAACGATCTCTTACGTCAGGAAATCGTTCGTCCATCTCGTAGTCCATGGTCGAGAACGATACATATGGGTTCCAAAGAGTAATGGAGAATGGCGGATCTGTAGTGATTTTAGGCCATTAATTTTGGTGACTGTGCCCTATGCTACCCTATACCATAAATTCAAATTTTTTTTTTTTTTTTTTTTGGCTGAAATAAGTTTTACTTAGTCAGAAATGAACATGAATGACCAAACTAGCTATGTCTCAAATCCTTAAAAAAAAAAAAAAAAGTTGTCCCATCCAAAATTCTTTCGCTATGGTTCACTAGGGCGATCCAGTCAATTACAAGCGAGAAATCTTAAAGAGACATCATTCATAACTCCAAATATAGTTTTGCTAACCGGAAACTCTAGTAAATACATATTAGTTCCACCTCGATTTCCACAAAACATATCCCAGAATTCATTGTTGACGAAACTAATCTTCCGTGTAAATGCATTGTTCCTCTTCACTTCCAATTCGACACATATATGCATTGAGCCAACTCTCTGACACTGAAACTACCATAACTGTTCCTTTCATCTAACTTTCAAGGGAAAAATTGCAGCACCGACAATATTCTCAGTTTAACGAAACAAGAAACTTGAAACTTAAAAAAAAACTAAAGATGAAACAAAATAATAAACTCAACTGAACCCAATCTGAATCAGTTTTTATCGCAATCATTTCGAGTTTATAAATCACACCATAATTAGCAAACTATATTCGTACTAACATAGATTGGGCATGTTTATTTTGGGACACCCCCATAGGGTAAATTAGTAAAGCATGCTGTCATATTTATGACATTAAAAGTTTAATAAAACGTTGCGTGATCCAGTTCTGGGTTATCGTTTTAATTAAACATCCAACAAGTGGTGAAACGACCGTTACAATATTGACCATAGCGATATATATTAAAAGGCAAATTATTTCGTACACCCTCTTAACAATATGCAAAGAAGGAGTATCGCAACAAATAGCAATGCTGCGATTGATGTGATACACTGCGCAAAAATAGTAAATGAATGTAACACAATAATGTTACAGTTAGAAATTACACAATTTAATGTCGTGACAGCTGTTTCAGTAGCTTCTTGATACTTTTTTCAAACAAAATATACAAACCAAAAAAACTGTTGATTGGTAATGATGGTCACGGTTGCCACTATACGAGTTACAAGTAATGCTTCGGAGAAAAATAACCGTTTTTCACTGGGATAGGAGAAACGTCTCTGGATACAACGCTGATCACCGAGACAGTGGAAATGTTCAGAAAAGTAGTCAAAATTAAACTGATGAGGATTTTAAATACAGTTAATGGGGCAACAGTTTTTTGTAGCATTCTGGGAAAAATACTAAATACTTGGATCGTTGATAGCTCCATTGCCCATTTGAAATATGTGGAAGGCTTCGAAGAAATTAAGGTCTGACGGAAAGTGAATGCGTTCAATTATTCGGGCATCTTGGAAGGAGAAACGATGGTTTTGATTCCAACAGTGCTAGGCGATAGAAGCTTCTATCGCCCAGCATGTTCTCTGAAACCCTTATGGGCTATAAATAGAGTAAGTTAGTTAAGCGATGGAAAAGAGGCACTCTCATCCAGTTGAATCATGGAACAAGACAGAGATGGGTCATGTTCATAGATTTTTTTCCATATAATCTAATTTCTTCAATGTAACCATATTTGAAGATATGCATTACTTTGATTAAATGTTTTTGAATTACGGAAGTAAAGATATCGGAGGGTACAAAAATAAAAGTCACGAAAAACAGCAGTACATTGTTTCATGCATAAAATGTGTATGACTAAACATCAAATTATTTCATAATTTTTCTTTCAAAATTATGCTTAATTAACAATATTCTTTGTTTATTGGAAATCCAATACTCAACTTAGAACTAAGAAAGATAAAAAAAAAATTTAAGAAATATGAGTTGGTTTTCTGATGACCCTCCTTCCTCGAACGGGCATGATGGAAATATTAACAAACAGTTATTTTGACACTGGCGTAAGGTTTAAAAACACGACGTTTCGGGAGCCAACTGCTCCCTTTGTCAAGTGAAGGCAGAATGAAGAGTTCGTGAAAGTCCTAAGCTTATATACCCGCATGTTGGGAATCCCCATCTGACGTCATTTGGTGCGGAGCAGTTCCAGCTGGGGAAACCCCAATCGGGGAAACCCTCGCCGGGAAAGCCCCCGCACCCGACGACGTCAGATGAACACCCCCAACTCGAGGTTTTGCAAAAATCCTGTAAGGTTCTGGTAGAGTATACAATAATTTTTGCCACCCACGTTCATATAGCTCAAACTAGAGCTTTTTTTATATTTGGAGAAAAAAAGGCGCGGACCTCATCCTGGGCTCTAACCAATTCCCCGCATTGAGCCCGCGGTGTCTTGACCTACTAGACGAATGTAGATAAGAACAAACGCATTTTTCTTCGTATATGAGGATGTAAGATATTATTTTCTCCAAATATAAATAAAAAGCTCTAGTTTGAGCTACATAAACGTGGGTGGCAAAAATTATTGTATAATAAATTCCCCCACGAAAAACTCACAAAAATCTCGCCCCGGAGGCTTTTCTGTGTTGACCATTATTTGGCAATTGTGTTATCCCTGTGAAGGGTAATAATATCTTACGTTCTGGTAGAGGTTTTGCGATGTTTATTGCACGACTCCTCAAACCGTAGGTTTCCCATGATTCCAGAAAAAGTCTACTCCCCAGATTCGTCACATTCTGATGTAATATTTTCATCGAATGCCAATCTGGTTCGTGACCCTCCCTGAAGACATGTTCAGCCAACTGGTTTGAATCGTCTCCCCTAGCTACCGCACGCATATGCTCCTTCCCTCGTAGACGTATCGATCTTCCCGTCTGTCCAACATACACCTTGTCACAGTCTCCACACGGTATTTGGTAAATAGCACCAGATTTTTCCTCCTCAGGGACGCGATCCTTAACTTTGGAAAGATTATCCACGTGCCTTAAATGATCTTTCTGAATAATCTTTCTGTTCCTGAACGGAAAGCCCTGAAGGCGCGCAAAGACAGTGAAGAGGTTGTGGTTTTACCGGCAGATAAGGGTCGTACTACTGTTGTGATGGATAGGTCGGTTTACGATGATAAAGTAATGTCACTTTTAAATGATGGCGATACCTATTCCGTTGTAGATAAAGACCCTACTGGTTGTATTGAGAGGCAGATGAATGGTTGCCTGCTAAAACTTCACAAAGAGTCGAAACTGGATGAGAAACTTTACTCGCGACTCCGTTGTTCGTCTGGAAGAATACCATTGTTCTATGGACTCCCAAAAGTCCATAAACACGATATTCCTCTTAGACCTATTGTGAGTTTTTGTAGTTCGCCAACATATGCACTTTCTAAATATCTTGCAGGTATACTATCTCCTCTTGTTGGGTGCTCTGAACGGTCGGTGTCTATCAACAATAATAGGAGTTTATTTGCTCTATCAGAAATGTGGAAATAGCTCCCGATGATGCTATGGTGTCTTTTGATGTAGTTTCACTATGTATAATATATATATATATATATATGGCCTGCAAAAGGGTTGCTGGTATCTAACTGGAAGGAGACCCACACGCTGAACGTATGTGACGATGTGTGGAACCGGCCAGGCCAGTAACCTAGTGTCCTACCCCGCCTTCAAGTGGTGCAGGCTGAGCTTTCTATTTATGTGGCAAATTAATATTTGCTGCACGGATAGAAAGGCGGAAGGGGAGGGCTAATTCACCAACCCGTCTAGCCAGCGTGGTGAAATTATGGCTAATTCCTCCATTATGTTGACACACCAGAAACCATGGCCCCTAGTCTCCAGGTGCTGGAGTGCTCCTGATCAAGGCAGCGGTCAGTGTGGCATGAAAGCAGGGGGTGCTAAGAATCACTGGAATGGCCCAGGCTGCCGTTTGTTATTGACCTTGGCTACGTTTAATGGACGATCCCTTGCTTCTGAAGCAAAACTTCAGGAATTGGAAGAAGAACTTGACAAGATCAAATGGGACATTGTAGGACTCAGTGAAGTTAGAAGAAAAGGTGAAGAGTTGGTGGAACTTAAAAGTGGACATTTGTTTTATTATAGAGGAACGGAAACTGGAAGAACAAGTGGTGTTGGCTTCTTAATCAACAAAAGAATTAAAGACTGTCTTCTGGAAGTTGAAAGTACATCAGATCGAGCAGCGAGGCTTGTTGTTCAACTAACCCAGCGATACCAACTTCAAATAGTACAGGTATATGCACCAACATCAAGCCATACCGACGAAGAGGTTGAAGAATTTTATGAAGAAATCAAAATACAGTAATCAAATACAATGGACCATATTCAAGTATTAAGAGAATTAATTGAAAGAACACATGAATATGAACTTCCATTGTGTGTTGCATTTATTGACTATGAGAAGGCCTTTGACTCTATTAAAACATCAGCAGTCATCAACTCTTTAAGATCAACAGACATTGAGGATGTGTACATTGACATGGTGAAACGTGTGTATAAAAATGCAAGTGCAAAATTTCGGTTACATAAAGATACCAAAACTATCAAACTTGGCAAAGGGGTGAGGCAGGGAGATACCATTTCTCCAAAACTTTTTACTTCAGCTTTACAGATGATTTTTCAGCTGATAAATTGGAATAACAAGGGAATAAAAATAAATGGTGAATATTTAAATCATTTGCGGTTTGCTGATGACATTGTTATTTTTTCAACGAACCCATCAGAACTCCAAGACATGGTACAGGAGCTCTCAACTAGAAGTAAAGAAGTTGGACTCAAGATGAACCTACAAAAAACTAAGATCATGTTCAATAATTTTGTAGAGGAAACAAAAATACAAGTTGACAACATTGAGCTAGAAATTGCTGATTCATATATTTACCTTGGCCAGCTGATTTCAATGGATGGCAACATTATGAAAGAACTCAACAGACGTATTAAACTTGGCTGGAGTGCATTTGGAAGAAACAGTTTTATCCTGAAGGGGAAATTGCCTTTGTGTCTAAAAAGAAAGGTCTTCAACCAGTGTGTATTGCCAGTCCTCTCTTATGGATCAGAGACATGGAGTCTAACAGTTGGAGCAATACGAAAGTTACAGACAACGCAAAGGAGCATGGAGAGGTGCATGCTTGGAATAACTAGGAGAGATCGAAAAAGAAACACTTGGGTGAGAGAGCAAACTAGAGTAGAGGACATCATTGTTAAAGTAAAAGGGCTGAAATGGCGATGGGCTGGGCATATTGCAAGAAGAACTGATCAACGATGGACAACAGAAATTCTGAACTGGATTCCAAGAGACCACCGAAGACCTAGAAAACGTCCTCAAACTAGATGGGTGGATGAAATAAGAAAACAGGTTGGGGTGACGTGGAAACGAATGGCCCAGGATAGACTTGTGTGGAAAGCATTTGGAGAGACCTTCATCCAGCAGTGGATAGATAATGGTTGAATATGATGATGATGATATATATATATATATATATATATATATAATACCTGTTTGTTAAATGGCATACTGTACATGGTATTCCATGTCCAAAATATGCTCTTGCGTTACTGGATTCAAATGGATGTTCATTGAGTAATCCATATCTTGCTCCAGCTAAAATGGTTGAAACATCACTGCCACTAAATGATGCATTATTAGATCCAAAGGACGTTTTATTTGGCAAGCAAAGGTAGGCTGATGCTCCTCCAGTGCCCTTATTTGTCGATGATGACATATATCCGGTGTATAATTTAGTAGACATTGGTGATTGAGGACATTCTTTTCCACCCCAATGAACGTAAGTACTTGTTCCTGTACCAAAGAGCTTCTTTTCTAAAAAAAAAAAAAAGAATATGCCACATTTCAAAATGAATTTTATATTCTTTAGAAAATCATGTAAAAACAAAAACCTTACTTCTAAAGTTGCCTCATATTAAAAGACTTACCATCAACAACCTAGAAAAGAAAACAAAAATTTTAAAATTAATCATTTAATAAGTATTTATAAGTAAAATTATTGTATTTTAATTACATGCGGGAAATCTTCAAAAGACTTCCGTTCTTTAATTTTTACAAATTATCTAGTTTAAAAACAACTCTGGTTATATTGCTTTTCAATACAAGTCCGTAATTTGCTTTTTATTGATACCAAGACATAATTTTTAACTGATGGAAAGATCAGTATTAAACATAGCTTTATTTGAAAGGTATCAAGAAATTTATAAATTTTTTTGAAATTTTTTAGAAAACACAAATCTTTGAAAAGTTGTTTAACGGATATATAATATTGAAAAAAAAACATGAAATGCATTATATGCTTTCTTAACTAAACTTTTAGTATATATGCGTCAATGCAATTTTTATGATATTGTTGCGTTTCTGTGATTACAGAGAACGACAGAAATTCAAATTATATGTAGATTGCATAGCATGTAAAACTTCAGACAGTTGAGAAATTTGATTTATGGCATGATCTTCCGGATTAAAAGAAACACTATGAATCAAGACATGCACGTTTGCTTCCGCACTAGCATTCGCAGTTAACTACTGATTTTGTGCATGCAGCAATACAAACGTTATATGTCTGTCATCTTGTTTTACATTCTTGTTCAAACGTAAGTAATACTTACGTTATTTTTGTTTTTATAATGAATCGCCATACATTTCCGCCAGAAATAAACTGTTGTGGGGTTTTTGCGGTAATTTATGACTTTAAAATTATTATTTTTTAACCCAAAAACCTCTGAACAAACTGGTGCGGTGACCAGTATGTAGTTAAATACTGTGGGCTATAAGACAGACAGAAATCATCTTAAATTTATTGTAAATTGAATTTCAGAATAAGAAATTGTTCTATGATTTTGCCTTTATTCTATGGTTAGGGATAAATTGAAATTCGAAATTATTTTTAAAATAGTGACTTCAACAGATTATGTACAAAATTTATGCTATACATGATTTTTTTTTCATTTTTATTTTCGTTTTTTAAAGAAAATCCCGCTTTTTATAGGGAAGTGATATAAATGTCAGTACTAAAGAACTCACAAACAGATACACAAGTAGTATAGTATTAAGGTATTATAGTGTGTGACTCGGTTTCCGTTGAGTAAGAGGGCTAAAAGAACTCATCATCGACGAAAATAAAGGAAGGGCCTTCGCTATATAACCTAACTATATGAGTAATATAATTTTCCTTTTCCTTTTTTTTTATTCTTTTCTACTAAATTTAATAGTCTGGTGCCTCCGTCTTATGTTTTGTTTTTATGTTGAAATTTAAAAGTAAATATTCTGGGAATAAGTGTTAACTCCCAGCTTCATAATTATGACAGTAAAGGGGTCAGAAGTAAATATGTAGTGTAAAAACTTTGTAAGGGTCGTTAACGAGATATAAATTCCAATCAAATAATCATATGTAACTGGTTAGTATTGTGACTGAGAAAAAATTATATGGTATGTTGTTTCCATTTGGAAATATGTTTTTGTTAACAGCCTTAAATTCTATAATTGAAATAATGTAAAATTTTCAATTATCTTCACACTACTAAAGTTTAATGGCAGCCTTTAATATTTATGTGATCATCTTATACTTTTCGTTTATATAGGTTGTATTACATGTGTTCTGTACATTTAAAATTAACGAATTAATCAATAAATATTATTTTGTTATGATTTCTGCCATTTATCCCATATTTGTAACCTTAGCATTATGTACTGTGGTAAAATAAACATAATATTATTAAATTATTATAAAATATTAATTTATTTCAGATACAATAACAGTTAAGTCATTATTTTAAATATGACTGTACTATGGTACCAAAACATCATAGATGGTGTAAACATTGAACATCGAAAATAAAACATCGACCACCGATGCTCATCCTCACTACCCATTAAATATCATCATTTATTATTAATTAATTAATTAATTTATCATTAAATATTATCAACATCATATTTTTGTTTTCTTTTTATGGCGAATGGTTTCACTTTCCATGGCGAACCAAGTTTCTCTGAAGAAACATGTTCCTTTTTTTCGTTACTATATTTAATTTTTCCTTGGAAAATGAAACCATAAGCCAAAAAAAGTAGACAAAACGTATAATAACTGAAAAACAGTCGAAAATTTTTCGAAAATCGCCATAAAAAGGAGTTTCCTCTCTCTCTAGCATAATTAGTTCTATCCCGGAATTTCGCACTTGTTTTCTTCTCCTGAAAAATCTCCAGTTTTTTTTTTGTTTTTGTTTTTGTTTGTTTTAACTCTCCTCTCCTTTACCATAGTAATCTGTGAACGTCCACTGCCGAACCGATGGCGCGCGTTTACGTTTTCACCCCGTTGAAATCTTTATCAGACTCTATAAATTAATTTTTTATGGAGCGTTCAATTCCCGAAACGCTTCTAATTGAATTTAACTTGTCCCCAGCATCAAGAGTCAGAGCCGTTTCTGGCGGGGGTTCAATAGGTGTCTCCATACCTGGGCGGCCAAACCTAGGGCACGCCGCAGACGGTTTATTATGTTACTGTATTGTCTTTGATATCTTTAGATAAAAGACAATATCAAGGATCTTTGTTTCAATTTATGAAAATAAAAATCATTTCTTTTGCATGATAACTATTTAAAACTATGTATATATCAGTGGCGGATTTCGAAGTAGGCACACAAGGCATATTCCTAAGGGCGGTACTTGTTGTGGGGCGACAGCTGAAAATCCGAAATTAAGTTACTAATTATTGAATGAAATTATTAGTTAAAATATCGTTTGCATAATTATGTGAAAAATCACCTTCACATATAAAAAGTAAGAATAAACGATATACAATCTTTTAAATATTGCTGTATAAGGGAGGAACGGGCGGCTATATGACCTGTGCCTAAGGATGGCAATTACCTAAATCCGCCACTGGCATATATAAAAGCAAACACTGCATATCAAATTCTTAATTAAATATATATCAAATTATTAAGAACGGCAATATTGTTTTTGCAACAGTGCGGCCAAAAATCCAAGAACGACCCTGTCAACAATTCAACTACATGGCTAGTATTTCCTTGGCCATGTAGTTACCACTGTAGTTGTAACTGTAGCTTTAGGGAACACTATATGGCATCACACGTTGAACGTCATCAGTTGTCGTTTGAACTATAGTAGCACATGGCTACCGAAACATCTCT
>QLNU02015360.1:262402605-262417338 GCA_006491805.2 Dysdera silvatica | reverse complement strand
CCAGTTGGCCATATTAGCTTCCCATTGCAAAATATGAGCTTCTTTTTATGAAATAAATTATTGTAAAATACATCCACTGAAAAACAAAATTGTAAACATGGGAGAAGGCCATGATCAGACCAATATGGAAAGTGGGTTTCGAGCTACTGGCATATTCCCCTTCAAACCGTTACTAATCCCCAAAGAAGCCTATGCACCGAGCTTACCCACAGAGAAGCTACCACCAGTACCATCTGCTTATAACAGTGCACCGGCCACCACATCACAGGAACTACTGAATGAACATATCCATCCAGTGCCAGGCCCATCAGGTTTGCAAAAGCAAATGGGTAATAGACTGAGGACTCTATCATCCGATCAAGATGACTCCGACCTCTTTGACAAGTCGTCACACAATTGCGATGCCGAAATTCATCCTCCTCAATTCAATTGTCCAAAAGCAGTCAAAACTTCGACTTCCAACGCTTCTTTTGACAGCATCTTACTTACGCCTAAAACGAAAAGAAAATCTAACCGAATCATAAAACCGGCTGTCAATAGTCGTGGTGTGTTGTTGGGGAAACAATTTTTTACCCATTAAGCACCAGGTACTGCTAAGAAATTTGAACGTATTAAGTCCGTAAGAAAGAAGACATCAAAGAAGGTGCCCAAAACAACAGAGAGCTGGTATTGTGTTCTGTGTGATGAGGACAAAGTGAAAGATATGCGACTTTGCACGCTTTGCCACACTCACGTTCATGAAAACTGCGTCGGCCTTACAAAAGAAGATAACGAGTAGTTTATCTGTCCAAAATATTCTGGTTATAATTAATTTTATTTGCCATAAAACTTAAGATAAAATCTAAATAATGAATTTAATATGTTTTCAGTCTTTGTTTCTTGACTTTTGTCCAATTGAGTCAGTTTTTTTTTTTGTTTTTTTTTCCACAAATTACGAAATTTTTATTTGTACTCAATTCAACTAATTTACTTTAATACACCTTTCTTTAGATAATTTGTGCATAAAACGCATTTTTATTGCTTTATGTTAAAAAAACAACCCAAATTTAGAGGAACGAAAGTTCGTTGGACATATAACCATCATATGTTTTAATATGGCCAAAAAGTACACCTTCGGGAGAATCAATTTTTTAATGGTTCACTTTGTGCCACTTTTCTGATTATTTTTCTCTTCATTACTAAGATTTTAAACTTCATTATACAATAATTTGTTTTTTAAAATTTTTAAAAATGCCTTCGACAAAAATCGGCAAAGCTTAGCCTGGCCATAAAACCTTCAGACACCTTACGTATATAATGTCACATTATTAATCTATCAAGGGCAGAAAGTTAATTTTTCAATGTCTTGAAAATTAAATTTAGTCAACCTTCCTTCCTTTCTTTGAATTTTAAAAGCTATTGCGTAACTTTAACAAATAGTTAAATGGTTATTAAAATTATGATACCTACCATTTCTTCTTGCTCGGGGGAAATTCCTGGAGGCAAAGTTCTCACCCATTGCGTAAGTCGAGCTAACGCTGTTCTTAGATCATCAAATTCCATTTCCAAATCTGAGAGTTCCGCTTCTAAAGCTCTAGAAGTGAGAATTTTGTTAACATTGCAAAATTAAACAGCGATACGTTATTTTCAATCGCAACCTTGAGAGACTATTTATGGGATGAACTGTAAATGGATCTGTCTCTGGGCGATTACAGACATTTACAACATATTCAGTGGTGTTTTCATAATCTGGTACGAAGGATACAAAATTTTATTGAACATTCCTATACATATATATGAATCCTAACAACATGCAAAATAACCTGTTATAGGTAACTACAAAGCAAGACAGGACACTGTTGTATTCAAACTGCAATTGTAATTACATCAGAAATCGAAGATTTCCTTATGATTGTTTAATAACAATAATTTTTAAAACATTACTAAATAATTTGTGCTAAAACTAAAACGTACTGGCACTTTTTTCTTTTTTTTTTTTTTGATAGCGCCTATATTTATCTACTATAGTAAATAACTACGATTGCGGTAAACTGACGAACAACACAATCTTTGCAGTTTTGCATCTCCTTTTGTCTCTCTCCCTCTCTTGAGATGCAATATTCAATAAACTCTTAAATGTAAGCTGTATTACAATTTCTTTTACAAAAATTATGTTCATAAAAAAAGGGAATGTGTGCCCTATTATCGTACATAAAAAAAAATGAAGATGTGGATTTGCCCAGTTATCCAAAAGCTCTTCAAAATGATGACTTGATTATACATCGGCTGTCCCAAAACAACTGCTAGTAGCTCTAGCTTTTCCGAGCAACGCTATCTGGCGACATGTTTATAATGTAGACGGGTAGTTCAACTCATCAGTTAACGATAGAGCGGACTGCGAGGTAGTTTAAGATAATAAATTTCCGATGTTACGAGGGTTTTAAAAAGTACAGGAATATTAACCATATAGATTTATTTTAAGAGTAATTTTTGTGTGCGTGTGACAACAATTATTCGCTGTTGCTGTCAGTATCATTACATTTTTTCTTCTTATAGAAGTACCGGCCTGCACTTTTGACATACAAACGCATCCTTTTCGGTCATTTGGTAAACACGGTCTTTTGCCAGAAAACGACCTAAGTTGAAGGCGTCGTGGATGTTGCATCACGATAATGCGCGACTTCACACGTCGAATTTTACGAAAAAAATTTTGGACCAGAAAAAATCAAGGTACCCCCGTAACCATCCTGCATCTCAGACTTCGCCCCATGGTATTTATTGCTCTTCCCGATGTTAAAGTGAGAATTGCGTGGTCAAAAATTTGGAACTAACGTTAAGGTCCAGGTTGCAATGCAGTCTTTTACAGACTGCAGCATACCCGAAGCAGAATTTAGGAAGACCGTGCTTACCAAATGACCGAAAAGGGTGTGTTGTGTGTCAAAATTCCAGGCCAGTACTTCGATAAGTAGCAAACATATAATGATACTGATAACAACAGCGAATAATTACTGTCTAATTACTCGTAAAATAAATCTGTATGGTTAAATTTTCTGTACTTTTTAAAACGCGCGTAACACCAAAAATTCATGATCCAAACTACCTCGCAGCCCTCTCTATCGTTAGTTGATGAGTTGAACTGCTCGCCTACATCGCCTATAGATTGCCAGCTAAACCAGCAGTTGTTCAGAAAAGTTACCGCTACGGTTGACTTACTGACAGTTTTTTTTGAAACAACCGATGTATATAGTTAAGAAACAATTATGAATATTTTAACACAAATAAGAAATCATCTGATAAATTACTGTACATAACACAACCGTGTATGTCTGTACTGCATGTAAAAATTGCACACATCTCATTTAATGCTACTGATTAATCGCTGGTATGCTTATCTCAATTTGCACACGTTCAATATCCAAAGTCGGTAACTGCGAAGTGCTTTTAAACCCATTGGGACAAACTGACCGCGTATGAGCTCATATTTATTTAAAACAACATGTTGCAACAAGGTGGTTACAAAACTTCAGCCGTTGGTCAGACAAAAAGTACTGCCTGCTTATACTAGCCTAAATATTAATAAGTAACTATGGAAATAAGTAAATATGGAAGCGAATTCGAAAAGTTCACCCACTTCATTTAAAACAAAATTTAGCCTTATTTTTGGATTGCGTTTAAGTTTACTTTTAGTACTTGTTTTATTGCTAAATCGTACAAACGACTGGAAAAGATTATTGTCACTGTTTTAAATCAATATTTCAAAAAATTATTCAAGAAATCATTTCAGTACGTATTTTGAACACAGTCCAACGATATTAAAAAAATCTAAGGTTAGACTCAATTAAATGCTTAAATTGTGTCTTTGTGTGTGATCAAACCTTTTCCTAAACAAAATACTACATACCTTATAGTTTAATATATTATATGCTATTCTGTGAAGACGGTATGTGAATATTACATAATTATTATTTTTGAAAAGAAAAAAGTATTTATAGTAATTTACGAAATTGAAGACTTGTGACATTTCTATATGAAATAAAATATATTTCAAGTTTTTTAACAGAAAATTTTACACGAAAATATAAAATCACCTGTTTTTAAGGAAACGATACTGAGAACCATTTCCACCTGCTAAAGAATCCAGTTCCATAAGCTCTACCCTAATAGGTACACCCCAGCCATTATTCACCTCCAACACATGCTTGTCAAAATCCCGAACCAATGTTCTCAGTCCCTCGATAGTATTTGGGACATCTTTTAAAGGTACAGTAGCATAATATGAAATTTCCATGCTGGCTTGATCTTTTAAAGTACTTTGCACTTTCTCTAATTTTCCTGCAAAATAATCCAAATAACATACTTTTAATGTGAAATGATTAATATGCAAAGATGTAGACTCCTTTGTAAAAAAAATGAAGCAGCATGGGGAAATTATATTTTTATTGAAATTAAATGCACATACACAGGTAAGGAAATGATAAAAAGTTAAAGGCCGTATGACCCGTCAATGGCTAGGATTTGCGCATATAATGTTCAAATCAGTAGTTGGTGACCCCCCACCTCACCTGGCGTCAATGCATGCTTCTATACGTCGAGGTAAGGAGTGATAAAGGTTCCTAATGTCATCCTGCGACACATTCTGCCAGGCATTCCTCACTTGTTGCTCCAGATTTGCGATATTTTGCGATGCCCGAATGCATGAATGATGTCCCATACATGTTCGATTGGTGAAAGGTCTGGTGATCTTGCTGGTCAAGGAAGAGTATCAACAGCACTGGGGCAGCTCACAGATATGCGAGCCGTATGGGGCCTGGCATTATCTTGTTGGAAAATGGCCGCAGGCTGTCGTGTCATGAAGGGTAACGCAAACGGCCGCAGGATGTCATCAACATATCGTTGAGCTGTTAAAGTTGCACGCAGGACTATTAAGGGCGTTCTGCTGTCGTATGAGATAGCACCCCACACCATCGCACTAGGGGTAATGGCTGTGTGCCTGTGTAAAACAAAGGGTGGTTGGGACCGCTATCCCTGCCACCTCCACACATGGATCTGATGATCATCTGCTCCAAGACTGAAGCGGGATTCATCTCTGAACACTATGCGATACTAATCTGCTGGCAGCCATGATGATCGGCTACGACACCACTCCAGACGACTCTGTCGATGGTGTGGGGTTAAAAGCAGATATCTTAAAGGCCGCTGTGAGTGTAACCCCACCTCAGCCAAGCCTAGTGAGATGGTGGAAGGTGTCGCGATTGGTATGGAAGAGACTATAGTACGTTGGGTGGCGGACAATGATCAACTCAAGCCTGTCGCACAACCAACCATTCTTGCCGCGCATTCGTGCCCTTATCCTTTCAGAGCCTTCATTCTGCCGATGAGTTCCTCGCAGAAACCATTGCTGCCAACACCTTTGAACAGCAGTGTCCGTACGGTGCAGGTGGCGGCCTATTGCTCAGTAGGACCAGCCAGCTTCACGCATCCCGACTATGCGACCACGTTCAAAGTCGTCCACTTGGCTATAAGGTCTTCGACAAAGTCGTAACGGCATTACTGGTTCCGTCTCCAGGGAACTGCAACGCCGACAACGAGAAAAAATAAACCGTCCGCAATTTTTACCTCTTTTATACGATGCTCGTTGCAAAGTAGAAATGCGCGCTATGATCGAAGTTAACACTCATTGGCTTTGAAAATTTAATCATTTGCATACTTGGTCTAAAAGAATTCGCATGCGAAATTTCGAGATAATCAATTTTTTTTTTCAAAAGGTTGTATATACATACTGAAATCTACTCTATTAAAAGCATCTACTTAGAAGCGTGTTGAGCCTCCTTTAGCCTTTCAAATAACCTAAATTCATCTAAGTATGGATTCAGCAAGATTTTGAAAACGTTGTACAGAAAAGATGTGCCATTATAACACTAGTGCGTCACGTAAGTATAAGAGATTCGACGGCAGTGTAGTCCTGCAAACGAACTGCCCTTTCTACCTCAGCTCAAAGACATTAAACAGGATTTAAATTCGGGAATTGAGCATGCCATTGCAACAAAGGAAAGTTCAGTCAATGTTCCTCGAATCAATCCATAGTAATACGGACTTTGTGAACCGGCACATGATCCTGACGGAAGTAACCATTTGACTAAGAATAAACTGTTAACATGAAGGAATGCGATTAGTCAACAACAATGCTTACGTATGATATAGCATTCAGACGTGAATTTTTGAGTATCTCAGGAAGCAATGTGTATGCCTGGAAAACGTTCCCATACACTGTTACACTGTTCGCACCATATTAAAAAGTTGTCACCAGATATGAAGAATCCATAGGTTCTTGTTGTTTCGCCAAATTCAGACTTTTTCATTGACATTATGATCCATAAGCTTCGATTCGTCAGACCAAACAACTTCTCCCAACCCTTGATGATCCAATTCTAGTATCCATACGAGATGCGCTCTCTTGTACTTTCATGATAATTGTCACGACGAAAACTTGTTTGTGACATCCCTTACAGTGTTACTAATGAATGGAGACGAGGCCTGTAAAGGCCTTTATTAAATGAAGAGCAGGGTGAGGTCTTAGCTAAAATACCCCTTTCTTCACAGCTTCGTCAAATACAGACATATATACAACAGGGGGACGGCTTCTGGCGTTCAGTGAATAACGCAGAGGGGATAGTAAGATCGCACCACGAAAGGGAGTGCAGTGCATTGGAAATTCTTTGGGGATATATCCGTCTTCCAAATATGCGAATTTTTGTGCTAGAATGTAAAGACACATTCTCCGGGGTATTATACAAAGTTTTAGAGGTGAACAGGTGGCTATCTTGAAAAGGAAACAAAGGATTGAGAAATATATTTAAGGATAAGTATGAGAAGAAGAGGAGAGTCTTGTTTAGAGTCTGGCCTGAGAAACGTCGAGTGAGGACTACGGGTTTGGCTACTGAGAAACGGGAGATTCTGCCTTAGCCTGCACCTGGTGAGCTATCACTTTTTTTACTCATGGTGTTTTGATTAAATTGATTAATATTAAAATAGAGAGGGAATCCCCCGAGGTTTAATTTAGCTAGTACCGACCTTGCCCTTTTATATATATGTAGCCACTGGTTTATTTCTATGTGTTTTGTTTATTAAATAAATCACGATAATACGAAACCCTGTTTAATTGAGTTTTGTCGAGTTTCTATCTAAGGTTGTAACCACAGAGTTCTTATACTACATGGGTAGAAAAGTCCTGGGACTAGCAATGAAAAAAAACATTTTTTTGTCAAAATCAAATTTATTCTTCAATATAGTTCCCTCCAAGAGCAATACACTTATTCCAACGGTCCTCTAACATTCGAATACCTTTCATATAGTACGATTTGTCAAGGGCTTCAAAATATGCAGCAGTTTCACATTTGACATCTCCATTTGACCCAAATCTCTTCCCCTGGAGCCACCTCTTCAAGTCAGTAAGCAAATAATAGTTACTGGGGGCCAGATCTGGAGAATATAGGAGATGGTGGAGCAATTCGAATTTCAATTCATTCAATTTTGCCATCGCTTTCATAGATGTGTGTGAGCCGGGCTATTGTCTTGGTGAACCAGTACTTTTTTCTTCACCATATGCAGCCTTTTTTTCTTGATTTTGTTGTTCAAACAATTTAATAATCCTTCATAATACTCTCCTGTGACTATTTTTCCTTTCGCAAGGTAGTTGATGGATATTATGCCATGTGCATCCCAAAAAATACTGGCGAAGATTTTTCCAGCTGATTGTTCGCTTTGGGCGGCTTTCGCCAGGTTCCAACCACTCTGCAGGACTGTCTTTTGGACTCTGGTGTGTAGTAATAGATCCACGTTTCATCCATGGTTACGAATCGGTGCAAAAACTCATTTGGGTTATGCTTAAATAGCTCCAAAGCGCACTCTGAATCATCTACACGTTTCCGTTTTTGATCGATTGGTAGAAAATGCGGCACCCACCTCGTACAAAGATTTTTCATATGTAAATGCTTATGTAAAATATAACTCACCCTTTCTGTTGCTATCTTTACAATGTCAGCCATTTCCCTCACTTTCACTTTGCGGTCATCCAAAACAATACGGTGAATTTTTTTATGTTCTCTGCAGTTGTTGCTTCAATTGGACGTCCATAAAGTATAGCATCATGGATGCTCGTACAGCCGCATTTAAACTCACAAAACCATCGACAAATGGTTGTTTTCGATGAAGCAGATGTGCCATAAAGCTTTTCGAGCCATTCTTTGGTTTGGATGGTATTTTTTTTTCATCAAAAAGCAATGTTTAATTAACACACAAAATTCTTTTTGGTCCATTGTTTTCACAAAATCAAAAGTATCATCACTTACATGATCGCAACTCGCAAACAAATGGCTGATATATCATGAAAATTTGACACCAATCATTTGAAGGTTGATACTAAATGAAAGTCATATGGATATCGCATTGATGATGCCATCTAGTGGTGAGTCCCGTGACTTTTCAATTCATCTGGTAATATACTAGGGTGGTCGTTACGTGACTCCGTAACTGATTCACAGGCGAATTATCAGTGAGGGCAGAATAGGGTTGCCAACTCGTTAATTTCCAAGGGCAGATATATTTTTTAGCTTGAAAGACCATATTTACGTAACATAAATGGACCTAAGTCAATATTAAAAATCGTAAAAAATCAGTGTCTTATTATGTGGATAAATTCACATAAAAATAAACCTTGGGTATTTATAAATTCGCAAAAAACAACCGAACACTTATTTGGGCATATTCAATGAAAATCTTTTATACCACCTATGATATAAAAAAATAAGCATTTTCGGACAATCTTCCACTACGGTATTATAAAATTATATATTTGGAAATTCCTGAAAAAGAATTGTAAATGAATTCCTCTATTTTATAATTACTTTGTAACTTTTAATTATAGGTGATTTTTTTTTACACAGTCCTGTGAGTATTATATTCATTGTAAACAAGGTAATTCATGTGATTTAATAGCAAATTATAGATTACATTATATTTTTATGTTAATTTTAGTCTTCAACTATGATATTGCACAATTTACAAATTGCAGAAATCTTGAATTACTTTTATAGATGAATTCTTGCATTGCATATTACAGTGTAATTCTGTTATCTTTAATCATGTGTTAATTGTATAGTTTTAATTACAATTACTATAAATTACACATTAACTATTTCAATTTTATTGTAAATTATATCTAAGTTTTTATATATTTATTATATCATACATACTCATTCTAGTTGTGTAAACAGAAAGTTCATAAATGGGGTGGGGAGGTTTACACAGTTAAAATTCCATATATTCATATGATATTCTTGTCTATTTCTCCATGAATTAATAAACAAGATTGTGAAATTTGAATTATATATGAAATTAAAATTATATTTCATATGTGCATATAAATTGAAATTGTGTATTACTAGGAATACGTGTTTTCTGTCCTTTCTACATATTCATCCTTGTGTTTCTGAAAAATTTCTCAATTGAATAATAAACCATAATTTAATAATAAATCATATATTCGGCAAATCTTTTACTATGGTATTCTACAAATTATAAATTTAGGAATTCCTGAAAAAAGATGTAAGCGAATTCTTGTATTTTATAATTATAGTATAATTTTGAATTACAGATGCTTTTTTTATACTTTTGTGATTGATTATATTTATTGTAAATTATAAGTTAACTCTTGTAATTTTATTGGAATTTGTAAATTACACTATAATTTTTTATATTGTAGTCTTCCAGTATTGTATCTTACAAATTATAAATTACAGAAGCCTTGAATTATTTTTATAAATTAATTCTTACTTACAGACATTTCCTCAGCCTTTGATATTCTCTTGAGAATTTTGAATGTTCACTGTTAATAAGTTCTTGTCATATATCCAGCCCATTTTTATTTTGACAACCATATCTACGATTCTTGTGCATATGTTTGCTCGCTTATCCAAATATTTCTTTCTCAATCTTCTTCAGTTATGCATTTCGTACTTTAAACATATCTTGAAGTTCAGAAGTGTTTGTTACAGAAATAATGTGAACAGCAAAATGCTAATGGTTTAAATATTCTCTCACTTACCTTGTAGGCATTGCATAACTAAAGGAGGAAATAGAGCTGTGAATAAGGTGGTGCGAGCTGGGCTGTCTCCCAGGGCCGAAATAAAAAAAAAATGCAATACAAGCACAGCTGTAGTGAGAAAGGGTTGTAAACCCCACCCCCCACCATCACAACGAAATTTTGTATATTTAACATAGGAATATATGAGTTGTAGCTCTGTAACCCCCTCATTGAGCCTATAACCCCCTTATGAACTTTCTGCCTACGCCTTGAGTACAAGCACCAAGAAATAAGTTTTCAGCGGCCCTTATATACTTTTACACAGTATTTGATCAATCGACCTTTTGTATGTGTGACATTATATTTCCCAAAACACACAAGAAGATTCTAAATGGTTATCAAAATAAATAGGCTATACAGGTTAATAGTTAAATGCATTAACATCAGTAGACTATGCACATTATAATATTTATTGGGGTGGCAAGCCACAGGTCAACTTGTTTCAAAAGAATTTAATAATTGGAAGAAGACTTTGGAGAAGTTCAGCCAACATAGAACTTTTCTCTATCATAAGGATTCAGTTCACAAAGCCGTTGAGTTTTTTGAAGGTCGCAAAAGGAAAAAAGGCTTCCGTAGATCAAGTAGTGGACAGAGGGCAAGCAAAAGCAAGTTTTGCACAATAGGGCTATTTTTAAACCTATTACTAAAACAGTAATTTTTTTTTTGGAAGACAAGGGCTGGCCATTGTAAAATTGTATAAGCATAATCTACTACTACCTCTAATTATTCAAGTATCTTGCATTGTAGAATTACTAGTAATTTAATAATGATAAATGAACACACACACACAAAAATGTAATTAATATAGCCACTGGCCATTTTTTCCACCAAAAATCCCCTGTACCACTGGGCCCCCTTCCTTGGGAATATTCTGGTTGCGCCACTGCTATAAGTTCAAACCACAGAGCTACTTTATGAAGGAGATTATATTCGTAGACCTTTGCAATGTTATTTAATTTTTGCTTTAAAATTTTTTCTCATGTCTTTCGTAACGTTTATTTGTACCTGTAACTAATTACAAATTTCATATATCTTATTTGGTTAGAATATTTATCTATTTTTCACTTAGTGGTATAAATAAATAAATATAGTCTACATAATGAATTTATATTAAAATTTATCACAAATATTTGCATTTATTTGTTTACAACCGAATATATTTGGCAGAACGTACATAGTTTTTCAATGTTTGCATTGCTATTTAGGAAGGGAAAATATAACGAAAATTCTCAAATTAACGTAAGATATTCCGAAACATTTAGCTTACTTGTGAAAAGAAATACCGAGTGAACGATTTTCCACTGTTATGGGGGTAATTTTTGTTGATTAGATTTATTTATTTTATTTAAAATTATTTATTCAGAAATAATTTGTAAATTGATAGTTATTAGTTGTTAGTAAACATTGGTTGACTTTTACCTAAAATTTCAAATGCAAGACCGTAAAAATTAAGTAAATAACTAGGGTTATTTTTCTAAACGCGTTGTGTGTTAAACATAAACAAAATAAAAAAACAGGTTCTTTAAAACAGACATGAAACAATTATTCAATAATTACTGCCTTTTATTTTATATTATAAACACGATAATATATTTTCCAATTCCTTTAGAATATAACAGTGCCATTTATATAAGCATTTGGAGCTATTAACCATTCTACATACTATCAATTTTTCACTTGGCATATTTTTTTTGTATTTAAACCTTATATAAGTAATTAAAAAAACAAAATAATTCAAATACTCATTTCACTATGAGAATCATACTGGGGTATATAAACCACCAGAAAAAATTTATACATTTCATTATAAGTTTAATGAGGGAGGAGTCACTTATAATTATCGATTAATAGAAGAGAAAGAAAGATAACTTTAACTTACATGTTACACCCTTAATGGCCCATGTTTGGAGTAGGTTGGAGTCCACTGTTCATCTTCGTGTTTCAAAATTTCTCTCTCTCTCTGGCTGACCGAGACTTGTAAGCGTTTTTAAATAAGCGCCATCTTGAAGACTTTTTTTTTTTTTTTTTGTATAAGGACTGCTAAAATCCTTATTCTCGCCAATATATTGCCAACTTTTTCATTTGGCTTTTGTTAACGTATTAGACGGCAATTTCGCCTGCCTAAATTGCAATTGTTGGCCAATTGTGGTTGGCTGGACTGGACACCAAGCCCAGCCAAGCCCAGCCCCGGTGTGGGTGGCCGGTGTGGGTGGCCTGACCTATTTATGCACGTGCAACGAGTTGGCTATTTATTGCTGTGATGACTCATTTACTTCCCCTCGACCAGGGATTTCGTCTGAACTTAAGTTTTTATAGGTTTTGGTTGCTGATGGATATTAGCCATATTGTAGGGAGCGAAATAGCAGTTTTTAGGTACACTGATTGGCCAAAATTATTTTGTTTGCAAGTTAAAAATGGGTTTAAAAAATTAAATATGATAGGTAGGAAAAAAACAAAAAGGTGGATTTGTATGTTAAGGGGTCCTACTTTTAAAAAGAAAAGGAATTTAATTATAAGTGCCTTATTTATATTCAGAATTTTTTTAAGAGTGTTTTTTACTAGTAAAAATCAAATTAATTTAAATTTTACACCTTTGTTAATTCAACAGGCATTTTTAACAAGTCTTTTCGTTTGTCACATAAAAAACAACTAAATTTAAAGTTCTTGAAAAGAAGTTACAAAGAATTTGATTTTGTTTGGAAGCATGCCTTGCACAGGAAACTTGTTTACTTCCTATTATGCCCATGATGAAGGTTTCTTTGGACGAAGGTGCCGCCTCTTGAATGGAGGTGTCTCCTCTTGAACGTTAATTAATCTGGCATAGTGTTGTAGACGCAGTGTACAAATAATTGGAGGTACAACTCCATCTGAAAAAATTAAATAACAGGCGGCAGAATATCGAAAAAACAAAAACACTTAACAACATCTAAGCATATATTTATATATAGTGAGAGAGAGAGAGTGTATGTGTTTTTTATTTAATTATCTATTTATCTGCTCCTGGGTGTTTAGATTTAATTAGTTATTTTAAAAAGGGGATTTTCAATGTTCACCCTAACACAATGGTATCACCACTCTTAACAAAATCGGTGCGTTACAATCTACGATGTTTCCTTGCCAGAATAATCAAAGGGCAGTATTTTTGTGTGAAATAATTTGTACTTTTTGATGAATCGGCGAGCTTTAAGTGGCCCTCGAGCAGCGGGTTGAAGACACCTGGTATACATCACCAGCGTAATAAATACGAAATTTAGTAAGGAGCATTTCATGTGAAAATGAAATTAGAAATGTAAATAGAATATTAATTTTATGGTAAAGTGAACGTCATCAAGCAGAAGCACATTTAAATTAAACACTGCTTTGTGGGTGTCTGTTATCCCTGTAAAGAGTTGTTAACAACAAGGCCTTAACCAGAAATTTTTTTGTGGAGGCAAGAATTTTTTACAGCCTCGCTAATGAATAAGTATTGGTAGTAAAAACGTTTTGAAAAGGGGGGACGGGCATTAGGGAACATCCACTGGCTACGGCCCTCATTAACAACAAGCTGCCTTTCACTGGTATACTGTCCCCCCAATATTTTTATTCTATCATCGCCCATGCATATATTCCTATGTTAAATATGCAAAATTTCATTGTGATGGGGGTTACAACCCCCAAAACCGCCCCCTGGCTACGCCTATTGCTTCTGGCCATATCTGCGCAGTGACGCCGTAGTTACACATTAACCCAGCGTTCTGTTATTCCGGACTTGACTTCCAACGATGAAAAAGAAATTAATCATTAATTACGCAATGTAGTCATCAGACTGGTTCTTTACGTCTTAAGAAATTCGGATTCCTCAGGAAATTGTACGTCCAATGCCCTGCAATGACATGAGTAATTGTAGGGCATTTGCTGATCGTGTCATTAAAGTGGGCGTGACTCCCAATAAAATCGTAATGATTATTGCATACCGTTGAGGCGATTCTCGTTCTCACGGTCAGAGGCCCCCCCCACCCCCTTAGTATTTCCCAAGAAATTTAACGACTAGTTGAGGCATCTGGATAATTAAAATCCTGAGAAATGCAGGCACCCCATGGCGAATGTTTCCGCTTTTCTCACACGAACTACAGAAACTTGCCATCTTTATGTGTTTAGGTGCCTGGCCCTGATGGATGTTCGACCAGTTCTTTCGGCCCAATCAAGGACTAAAACCTCCCACGTCACAAACAAACTGACCAATCATATCATGTGGGCGGTTACAAAAATCAGTTCGATTTTCAACTTCAAAACTGTTAAGACATATATTCCTGCTTCATCAATCGTGAATGAATGAATGCACGCCAGAATACGCTCCGATAATCAATACCGTTTTCGCATGTTGTATATAGTGAAGTGTTTAATAAATGGTAATGTTCAAGCAAAACGTCTCTTAAAGGCTCTTCAAAATATTTGCCTTCTGAGATTTACAGTTAATCATGCCAATCATACCGTCACGACGACTACCGTTGTTCGGCGTCTGGCTATGATGGTATCAGAGGTTTTAAGCCTCGGAAAACTGGAAGTTTCTGCCCAGCAAGGCTTTTTCTGCTCTTCAACATCAAAAACACAAACCTGTGGGCCAATGACAAATA
>QLNU02015360.1:262388381-262402505 GCA_006491805.2 Dysdera silvatica | reverse complement strand
ATCACAAGCATATACACGCATTTACAATTTACATATCAATGAAGTACCCTATCTGACTGGTGACAACAATTATTTATTAAATCAATGCAATTGAATGTCAATGATGTGCTATATGCGTGTGGAAGGATCCAAAATAAATATCCTAGTAATACCTGCTCCAGACCCTGTTGAGTCGCTATCTATGCCAGTCCATAGTTCTCCGAAAACCTAACTGACAGTTCCCCTCACAATCTCTTTTTAACTATTGGGTCGGTAGGAATGAAATGTCCTATAAGAAATAAGTTTGGAAATGACCCCCATACAGCTAAAAGAATTTACATACAAGCTTCCTGCATCTTACGTCGCAGAGGTACTATAAATAGCTATCACACGGATGAAGAATAAGTTCGAGTTTGAATTTGTTTGACCGTAAGGTGTTTTCAAATTTGACATCAAAAACTAAGATTTGAGAGTTATCTTCATTTATGAATTTAAGCTGGGACATTCTGCTGCTCAAAACATTAACAAAGCAGTCGGGGATAATACAGCCAATGAACAAACCATTCGGCGATGGTTTGCGAAGTGGAGATATGAGCCTGAGACATGAACCACGTGGTCACCGAGAAGTTGAAGTTTCTGACAATGTTCTGCTAAGTGTGGTTGTAGCTGAACCTCAGAAAACATGTCATGAGATTGCGGCCGAGCTAAGTGTCCACCACACTACAATTGTTCGTCGCCTGACTTCACTGGTCCAAAAGATGGATTCTTGGATGCCTCATGAATTGACAATTGTCAACAAGATGAGACGTTTGGAAGTCTGTACTTCGCCCCTTTCCAGGAATGAAAGAGAATCTCCACTGCAGCGAATCGTTACCTGCGACAAGAAATGGGTCCTTTATGACAATCGTAAACGATCTGTACAATGGTTGAGTAAAGCACAGCCTTCTGGATGCCATCCCAAGCCACCCTTACATCCCAGGAAGTTTATGCTTCTTATATGGTGGTCTACAGCTGGAATGATTCATTGCAGTTTCCTGCCAAATGGACAAACCATCACTTCAGAACGTTATTGTGATGAATTACAACAGATGCATTGGAAATTGATGGTGAAACAACCAGCTTTGGTAAATACGCATGGCGTTCTCCTTTTGCAAGATAATGCCCGTCCTCATGTCGCACAACGGACGATGCTGGCACTGCGTGTGTTTGGCTATGAATCATTGCCTCGTCTCCCACTACTCCCCTGACTTGTCTTCTATAGATTATCATCTGTTTCGTCACTTGGATCGCCTGTTGTCTGGCAAACGGTTCACCCAAAATACGGAGGTTCACCGTGCAGTTGATGACTTCTTCGCATCCCAGCCACAAGACTTTTTTCGTTCCGGGATCATGGCCTTGCCATGCAAGTGGCATCAGTGCGTCAATTCAGAGGGAGACTATTTCCAGTAGATAAGTTACTATATCTTTCAGTTATTGCCATCTAAGTTTGATGACCATTTTCCGGACATTTCATTCGCACCAACCCAATAATTTTAAATTGTTACACTTTTTATTTCAATTGGAAACCTATTCCAATATTTGAGTCCCTTATAATTAATTAATCTGGTCCCAAGTTTTCGCTGTCCTTATCTGTATTAAGTATAGGCATAGCCGGATTAAAAGGGGGAGGGGCTAAAGGGGCTACAAACCAGGGCCTCGGAGAGTTCAGGGGTCACTACTCCAATTGTCATACCAAGTTCCCACCACCTTGGTATAGGGGAATGTGGTTAAAAAATAACAGAAAAATTTTACGAAAATTTCAAAAAATTAAAAAAATAAATAAATTCGCTCATTTTATATCTTACGCAGGCCACTCTTCTAATTTAATGGCAGTTAGCGCTTTTGAATGTTGCTTGGAAGCCGTAAAATGTCCTTCATACCTACAGAGAGTGTATGCTTATTTCTCAAGTTCTCCTCGTAAACAGGCCACATTTTTAAATAATTTGAGCAGAAATGTAATTGATAAATTACTTCAGCTAAAGGGTTTGAGAAAGACCAGATGGTAGTGTCATCACGAGTCAGTGAGAGCCTTGTTCACTATGACAACGTTTTGAGCGCTTTGGATTATAGGCTATATTTGAGAATTCACAAGAAAAACCCGAATCTGGGGGAAAGCAAATTCTTTGCATAAAAAAGACTTAAATTTTAATCTTCATGTGCGCTCTTTGGCATGATATTTTAGAAAGATTTGATAAAGTTAGATTAAATTACAGAAGCCCTCGCTTGATTTATCATCTGGGTGAAACCTTCTTCAGTCACTATCGCATTTCTTTACCAATAAAAGAAATAATTTTGAAAAATATGAATCAAAAGCTAAAACGTTAAGTGAAAAATCTCTTGTAAAGTTTTATTGAATCAAGATTTAAAAAAAATACTCCAATTGTTATAACAGTAATGACTCTTTTCTATAAGGACGAAAATATGTAAAGTAGAAACATTTAATGTGATCATTAATCAGTTACATAGCGAACTTAACAAAAGTCTGTTAGCCTATAAAAACTTTCAGTCTCACTTTAAATTCAGTTAATTATCATATCTTATAATGATGTCGACGAAATTTCTCTAAATAACTCTTGAAATTTACAACAACTGAGTGATGTTAAGGTATTATTACCCTCCGCAGGGATAACACAATTGCCAAATATGGTCAACACAAGAAAGCCTCCGGGGCGAGAATTTTGTGAGTTTTCGTGGGGGAAATTTATTATACTATAATTTTTGCCACCCACGTTTTAATTACAGCTCAAACTAGAGCTTGTGTAATTTTGGAGAAAAAGAGACGCTTTCCCCATCCTGGATTCGAACCAGGGTCCCTCCGTTTAGCCCGGAGTGTCTTGGACCGCTAGACGAATGAGGACAGGAAACAACGCTCTCTTTCTCCGTATGTAAAGATGTTAAGGTATTATTACCCTCCGCAGGGATAACACAATTGCCAAATATGGTCAACACAAGAAAGCCTCCGGGGCGAGATTTTTGTGAGTTTTCGTGGGGGAATTTATTATACAATAATTTTTGCCACCCACGTATTAATTAGCTCAAACTAGAGCTTATTTGTTTTGGAGAAAAAGAGACGCTTTCCCCATCCTGGATTCGAACCAGGGTCCCTCCGTTTAGCCCGGAGTGTCTTGGACCGCTAGACGAATGAGGACAGGAAACAACGCTCTCTTTCTCCGTATGTAAAGATGTTAAGGTATTATTACCTCCAGATAACACACCCGCTAAACACCCGCCAAACCTGGAGGGATCCCCTGTTCGAACCGCATGCTGCCCTTTTCTCCAAAATTAATAAGCTCTAGTTTGAGCTGTAATTAATACGTGGGTGGCAAAAATTATAGTATAATTGAGGCGATTCCTGGATAGATTTAACTCATACATAACAATTAAAGTTTAACACTGTAACTCATCGATAAATTCCGGTACCAAAACTCTCACACGCATTTATCTTCTAAATTTAAAGTACATGCATCAAATCTAGCTTTATCCTGCCCTATACCGCAGTTTCTCAAATGGGGCCACAAACCAAAATAAACAATTCCCCCACTCTCTCAACGTTTAAATAATACGCTGCTCTTTATTTTGTCATAAGTATTTAAAATGATGCGAAATTTAATGCAAATTCCTCTTACCCCCACCCCACCCCCTCCTTACAACTTAGGAAATCCGAAATCTATCCGGTTTGCGGAAATTCCATACCTTTCTTTTCAAAAATTTCAGCGTCCGAAGAAAATTAGTGAAAGGAAAGTGGGGAAATTAAATTCATAAAACAGAATGAATGTGTAAATTTAGATCGTGAATCGGGTGGCGGAAATTAATGTTATTTCAATAGAATATTTTTCGGAACTAACCCAACGATTTATAAAAACGTCAAATTCGTAAATTGGATGTTCGTAAAATCACGAGTCCACTGTATTTTCATTTCCCTCCAACTTTATATGTATTTATTCTTCAGCCGTTCACCATTTTCTTCACCCTCCCTAATAATAATATATACATATTGTGATTTTTTTACTGGGGGGAAGGAGATGGTGAATAATCAATTATTCCAACCGAACACTGTTTCTTGTATAATCAAATTACCATTAACTTTAAAAATGTCATGCTTTAAAATTTGGAAAAACAATTCAGCACTTATCATGCAGCGGTCGATCAAGAGAGTAAATTTGGGGGGGGGCATGTAAAATATAATAGGGCTCATAATTATAACTAGCCCGCATTCAAGGAGTTTCCAGATATAGCGAGGAAAATATGGATTTTGTTTGGTATACTGATTAAGCGCAATGCAATTTAACCGCTTTTAGCGAACAAATCTTTTTTTGGACCCCGGATTTAACGAGCAAATTTTTTAGAGATTACCCTCTGTCTAAAGTCACGCTACACCACTGATTCGAACGAATATAAAAGTAAAATTGAAAATACTTACCCTATTTCTGTCAAGCTCTGACTGTGGAAATAAATCGAAACCAACTCGATCGTTTCTCGCATCGTATGTCCTGCCCAACAACATGGGCAGGATGTACATAACATTAGCTAACATTGTTTTGGATTTCTTAAATTCTTGATGATCAGGTTTATTGCCTCTGTCCTCTTCTTGACCCCTGTATAACACTTACCATGAGCACAAAAGTAGGACTAGTTACGAAGGATGACGTGGCTGCATAATAGAAAAATAATAGCTAGGTTATCAAAACTTCGACAAAGATAATTGGAATATCATACGAATATTGAAACTTTTTCCAGATGTTAAGTTTCCTGAAGTTCTTTGATATAAGACAACTACTGGGGTGGGGAGGGGGGAGAGAGAGAGAGAAAAGGAGATAAGACAGCCAAGAAAATTCTGGGTATAACTTTTCAGATTTCAAATCTTATCATTTTCCTATTGTCTATTTTATTTCAAAAATAATCTACAATTGAAGCGACTTTAATATAGTAAAAATCTTCAATAGCGGACACTTGCTGGAAAATTTTTGTCTTTAAAAGAGGCTTGACAATAGAAGAGGGATATTATTTGAAGAAGTTTTTCCAGGGGAATTTTTATCTGACTGTAAAAAAGGGGGCAATCGTGTATAAGGGGTGTGCGTTAAAAGAGGTTTTATTGTATATATACTGATATTTCCATAGGCTCTTTATTTTTATTGATATCTACGCATTGCATTTTTCGATACTAACTTTTATTATCAAGCTATTTATTATTTACCTGCAGGACAGACTTTTGAATTCTTGGGCTGTAAAACATGAGTGAAAATAAAAGAATCTTCGGAGCATAAAAGTTTATGATTGGCGGGTGAAGGGCATTGATGGATCTAGTAAGAATTCCAGAAGGGGGCGATATGTATGAAAGTGCGAAAAGTAATTTTAAACTGCTAAGTTGGGGTCCCAGTAGCGCAATTGATAAGGTGGTAAGTTGTCCGTCTACGGACTCTTGCTAACGTATACTGGACGGAGGGTTTGTTCCTTTTAGTACCGTTCCCCCTTGGTTGCATGGGGCCCCTGTGCAATGTACCTTTACTCCCTATTGCCTGCCCTGCCCTTCGTAGCAAAAATTGAAACACTCCTTATGTAAACTTCTTTAATCGGTGTTGCGAGTCTCGAGAATTTTATTTTTCAAACTAAACTTCTTGCTTTTGAACCAAAAGGGCTCCTATGAACCTAGGGGCCCCCTATGTTCGTGGAGCACCACCGGGGAAAATTGGAAGTTACCAGCCCTACATAGGAGCCGTGAAATCTTAATCTATGCAATTGCACCAATTATAGGATCAAGTCGCCAATTTCGGCAATCACAAGAAACCGCCAACACACATCGAAACCAGTTCGTCGCTGCTATTTCGCAACCCCGCGCAGGAGTTGAGATGTTCAGGCAGACTAGTTCTTCGTTGTCAGCTCCATTGGTCATTATAGATCCCGCCTCTGTGAAATAAAAGTATGCAAAATTCCGTTGATATTCATTTCCGACCCCCCATGTAAAGGGCCATTATGGTCCATTTGGCACAAGGATTAAGGCCATATATATTTTTAATTCGATGTTTTCGGAACACCCTGTATACAGCTCCGGTGGCTAGGTGGTTAAGTTAAGCTTTCCGTCCTTGTAACGTAAGCTATACATTCAAAACCCCTGGATTTGATGTCTTTTATATTTTTTAGTTTTGCACTGTTAATCAGTGGCAGAGCCAGGATTTATGGGTCCCTATGTAGTTTAGCAGATCAGACCACCCAGCCAATCATGGTTAATGACAAACTATGTTATATTATTGAAGTTTCGAGCCGGACCCTTTGAGATCCTGGGCCTCTGGGCATCTTCCCCTTGTCCCTGTTTTTAATGGCCAGCAGTGTATATGCGTACATGCATATAATTTTTCTATAAAAACATCTTCTAGCACTTCTCAACATCATTTTTTTTTCTTTTTAAAAAATTTGGAAAATAAAACAAATAGCTTTCAAATTGTGATAATGTCTTTATTTATTAACAACGGTTGAATATATGTTTTGTTTTATATACAATTTCATATGCTTAAGTATTATATACAGATTTCAATTATATTGCTGGTTTAATTTGGAATTTATTAATTGTACCTTAAAATGACGGCGACGATCATACTGTGCTGGACTATATAGTTTTCATAGCAGAATTAATATTGTAAAATATAATTTTATGTAAATTTATAAACTTTGCTAAATTCATTTTAATAATATGAAAATAAAGTTTTCTCCGATTTGAGTCGACGAGGTGAAAGTTTGAAATCTAATTCCATTAATTCCCTATAAAACTTCTGCTTTAAAAAGCGTGAAATTTATATTACCATCATTATATTGCCATTTCTTTTACATTAATGAAAAAAATTGTGAAAAACGTAATGATGAGAGGTATTGATGAAATTCGATGAACTATCTAGTTACGATTTAATGAAAAGTGCTAATATAATTTAATTAAAATAGTTGATCGAAAAAGTTAATTTACCATTTTATGTGTTTACTTTTTATATATAACTGCTAATGACTGTAATCACTTCCACGACTGCGTGAGCTAAGTCAGACTTATTAGTCTTTATTCTCTATTGTCCAGAAGTAAACGCAAATTTATATGCTGCACAAAGGCGTAACCAGGGGTGGTTTTGGGGGTTGTAACCCCATTTCAATGAAATTTTGTATATTTAACATAGGAATATATGAGTTGTAGCTCTGTAACCCCTCCCATTAAGCCTATAACCCTCCCCTTATGAACTTTCTGCCTACGCCACTAATACTGCATGCAAAAACAAAATATATATTTCGCCTAGAATAAAGTTTAATTTTATCCGAGGAGCATTTTTTTCTTGCTCACGGCTTATTAAATAAATTATTTATAATGTACTTCTTTTTCTTTAAGAATTTCTAGTGAAAACTGTCCATTTTATTTTTACTTGTGTTGTGCAAAATCCTTCAATATTTTTTATATTTTTTTTTATGTTTTTGCTTGCATTTCTTTTCGTTTAAAGTAAGAATCATTATGTTATAGAAAAGTGTACTTTATGTTAGTTACTTTTTATCCATATTTAGTCTTTTAATTAGCCAAAACGAATTTCAGTCAACGCCGGATTAAGACCTATAGAGACCTCAATACCTTATAAGATTTTGTTTCCCCTACATACATCTAAGTGGAGCTATTATAAACTGTAAAAAAATATATTTTTTGAAATGGGATAAAACTGACAAAGAGATGGAAAGAAAATAAGGTTTAGTTTTTCTATATTTCTACTTTATTTATATTAAAAATGTTTTATCCTGAATTTTCTAATTGTAAAGTACTTAACCGGATCCTCATAACTAATCTTAGGTAATAAATACACACAGCTATCTCTCTCTTTCTCTGTGTGTGTGTTTCTATACTTAATAGAGGTAAGGCAATAAGCCAGCCTTGTAATTTTTTTCATTTAATCTGTGTGTGTGTGTGGGGTGGGGGGCTTTTGTTCACTATATGCCCCATGGTAAATTCGGCAATGGGAATTTTCTCTAGTGCCTCCTTACCTTTCCTTGGTGTCCTAAGCACGTGTTTATTTTGCTTAATAGTTAATTTAACCTTAAGTTGGAGTACTCTATTTTCATAAGGAAAAACGGAAAGAAACTTTCATCCCCCAAGATTTCAAACTGAAGGCCAATAAGGTTACGAAACTAGACTTCGACAGTAATTCCTCGGGTGTTTCACAGTTAATACACGTTCTGTTTGTTTTTATGGCGAATGGCGCTATTTGCTACTGCAAAACGACTAGTGAGAAGATACTCCGTGCATGTAAAATTCCTAAGCATTCAGTGTCGTTTGCGAAAATTCCATTTCAGCATTCCAAAGAAAATCGTGCTGTTGAGAAGACTAGAACGACTAGTAAACAAACACAGAAGAGTTCGTTTTTTAACATATATGTGTATGTCTAAAAAATCAAATTTACTTTCAAAAATATGGTTGAAAAAGGATGAAAGCATTTCAACTAGGATGTTATTTGCTCTCAATCTCGTTGAAAATTTCTAAAAAGAAAGAGCCAGAAAATTGGACATATAAATGGTTTCATATGAGCTGCGTACCTTTTTTTATATATCTCTATTTTTCCCTTGAACTTAGAGCGTAGGATAAATTTTACTCTCAATTTTAGTAAGAATTAATACACTTTAATATTCTAACTGAACGTAAGTAGTATTCTATGCAGTAGTGACGTTTTTACATCCAAGTAGATCTATCAAAGCTAGATACGTATTAACCCCGAATCATAGTTGTATCATTTTCTCAGATGTAATAAGGTCCTGAGATGGTGCAGTGATAACGCATTTACCTAACGTGCCTTTATCGGATTCGACTCCAAATGGTGCTAAAATAGAACGCTTACCGACTAATTGGGTAATGTGGCATGTATGGCAATGTAGTTCGGAAGTTGGTTCCCTAGAGGCCTTAAAAGGGTCAGATTTTTCGGGAAGCTGTAGATTCCGGCGCAGCATGACCCTTGCTGTCCTTGCGCCGTAAAACTCATAAACAAACGAACGTAATGCTTTCACTTTAACGAACTAACATTGCAGGTATAGAACTCCAACACAATCAATATTCTAAATCATTACGGAGTCCATAAAGAGAAATTCTTTAATTCAAATATCGTGTAATTAAAAATTTCTGCCATTTAAAATTGCACAATCAAGCGTTTTCTGCCGGATGGATCAATAAGCCATTGTGGCGGATGATGATGAACTAATATTGGGTTTAAATAAATTGAACTATGCTCATATAGGAGGAAGTTATTCACAGAAGCATTGCAGATAAAGAGAGAAGGTGGATGGAAGTACTTGTGGATAACAAATGACAGGATAAAAACAAGAAAAAATGATCACAGTGAAGTCCTAGTTATTAATAACTATGCCGATATCCAGAGAATGAAATGAAATTTTATAAGGGAAAAGAAAATGCATGATAGAGACAACAGTTATTTAATGAAACAAAATCTTCATAGCAATAATGTAAACATATGTGAATGACTACTACAAAATGCCCACACTAATAATCTCAAAGTTGTCAAATATAGATAATTTTAATGATATACGTAATATTACAAATAATGTTAGTACTGATATAATGAAATGTGTAGTAAATGGTAATCAAATAACAAGTGATAGATTAAATTTAAACAATACGAGCAATATCATAAATAACGATATAAATATAAATGAAAAATTGGTTTTGTCTAAAACAGTGTGTTTAAAAAAACTGTTGTGAAGATGGAGGAAAATGGAAAAAAAGGTGAATATAAAATTCATTAATAATAAGTGTAATTATGTAAATAATGTTATTGATGCTCTGTATGTAAAGGATTGTAAAAATGATATAAAAATTGATGTCAGTCAAAATTATGAGAATGATTTCTAAGTGGGGGATTAAATAATGTAAAAAATAGAATCGTTAAGAATATTGAAAACTTTAAAATTCATGTTAAGGTATTATTACCCTCCGCAGGGATAACACAATTGCCAAATATGGTCAACATGGTCAACACAAGAAAGCCTCCGGGGCGAGAATTTTGTGAGTTTTCGTGGGGGAAATTTATTATACTATAATTTTTGCCACCCACGTTTTAATTACAGCTCAAACTAGAGCTTGTGTAATTTTGGAGAAAAAGAGACGCTTTCCCCATCCTGGATTCGAACCAGGGTCCCTCCGTTTAGCCCGGAGTGTCTTGGACCGCTAGACGAATGAGGACAGGAAACAACGCTCTCTTTCTCCGTATGTAAAGATGTTAAGGTATTATTACCCTCCGCAGGGATAACACAATTGCCAAATATGGTCAACACAAGAAAGCCTCCGGGGCGAGATTTTTGTGAGTTTTCGTGGGGGAATTTATTATACAATAATTTTTGCCACCCACGTATTAATTAGCTCAAACTAGAGCTTATTGATTTTGGAGAAAAAGAGACGCTTTCCCCATCCTGGATTCGAACCAGGGTCCCTCCGTTTAGCCCGGAGTGTCTTGGACCGCTAGACGAATGAGGACAGGAAACAACGCTCTCTCACATTAATGCGTGGTGCCAAAAATTATAGTATAATAAATTTTGATAACTCACAAGTCTGCGCCAATTTCTTGTGACATATTTGTGTTATTATCCCTCTTGGTGTAATACCTTAACATCTTTACATACGGAGAAAGAGAGCGTTGTTTCCTGTCCTCATTCGTCTAGCGGTCCAAGACACTCCGGGCTAAACGGAGGGACCCTGGTTCGAATCCAGGATGGGGAAAGCGTCTCTTTTTCTCCAAAATTAATAAGCTCTAGTTTGAGCTGTAATTAATACGTGGGTGGCAAAAATTATAGTATTTAAAATTCATTATAACATAGACAAAAGAGATGGAAATGCAAATGTATATGTTTTTGATGATATAACAGATAACAATGTGTGAGATATAAATGGTACAAATCATATGAAAAATATAAGTATAGAGAAAAATTTGTGTGAAGTTAACAAGGTAGTATGGATATTGATAGTAATGCAAATTGCAGGTTAAAGATTAAAAGAGCTTAAATTATGAAAAGAGGGGAACCTGGAAAATATAGTGATTTTAATAAATTAAAAATTATGCATATAAATGCGGGAAGCATAACAACAAAATAGGTGAAATAGAAATGCTGATGGAAAATAATGAATATCAAATAGACATAATGGGAATAAGTGAAACATGGTCTAGAGAAAATGATCACACGGAAATCTATGGGTGGTATGGTTATCATCTGATGAGAAACAAAAAAAGGAGGGGTATCGGTATAGATAAGGAATATTCACGAGGATTTTGAAAAAATGGACTGAATTATCACACATGTGATGATTGGGAAATAATAGGCGTAAAAAGAGGTAAACTTAGGACAGAAATTGTATATAGAGATCCAAGAAGAAATGTTCACAAGCTACTAGATTGGCTATACTTAAAAATTGAAGAAGTACAAAGTAAAAATATAATTATAGTAGGTAGCCTAAATATTAATATAAGTAAAGAATCTAGTAATAAAAATTATTTGATAAATGCAATGAAAATGATGATACTAAAAAACATAATTAGTGACTATACAAGAATAACCGATAATTCGACTACAACGATTGATTTATGTTTTACGAACGTATTGGGAATTCATTCAAATGTTTTGGATTACCAAATAAGAGATCACAAAGCTATACTCATCGAAGTTCAAGAGAAAACTAAACTCATGATAAACAATAAAATTAAAGTCAGAGATTTTGGTTCAAAACATCTTGAAAAGTTTAAAGAGAAATTGAGTTCTATAGATTGGAATGTAGAATTTAGCGATTTTAATAAATATGATGTATTTATAAATAAAATCAAGGAAATATATGATAGGAATTTTAAATGGAAACTCATAAAGGAAAAAATAAACAAAAAAGTTTGGATAAATAATCAAATAAAAAAGAGCATAAAGAAAAGGAATGTTATATCCAACAGATTTATAAGAACCAAAAGGTAAATTTACTTGCGTAGAATTAAAAAACTAAGGAATGATAGAGTGAGGAAAATTGATCTCCATAAAAAAAAGATTTATGGAAAAAAATTGTCAACTGACAATAAAAACAAATGAAATTTTATTAATAAATTGCTGGGAAGGGTAATTAAAACAAATGATAAGTTGATAATCAACAATAACATGAAAGTAACTTCCAATAGTGAAATTGCAAATTGTTTTAACAATTTTTTGTGGAAATTGAAGAGAATACAGTAGATAGAAAGGTCAATATGAACAATGAGTATAATGAATATATGTGTCATAACATTGGTAAATCAATTTATGTAAGTCAAATAAGTCACTCAGAGTTATTAAATGAACTAAGCAAGATTAATAATAAAAAGGGTGCAAGATATGATGACATACACCCTAGGATAATCAAGGAATGTGCTAATGTATTGGTTAAACCACTGTTGGTGATATTTAATGAAATAATTGATACAGAAGTAATTCCTGAAGAAATGAAAACAGCTAAGATAGTTCCTATGTATAACAAAGGTAAGAAAGGTAACAAAGAAAACTGTAGACCAATAGCAATAGCCTCCATCTTGGCGAAAGTATTTGAAAAATTACTTTACTAAAGAATAATTGATTTTATAGACAATAATGATATAATGGATAATTTCTAATTTGTGTTTAGACAGGGCAAATCAACTGAAGGGGCGCTATTGAGAACAATAAAAAGAATATAGGAGGCAATAGAAAACAAGGAACAGGGTATTGGCATTTTTTTATCTGAATAAAGCATTTGATGTAATAAATAGAGAAATATTAATTAAAAAAATTAAAATTTGCGAATTAAGGGAGAAGATCAAAAATTTATTGAGCAGTTATTTAAAGGCTGGAAAACAAGTTGTATATGTGAAAGGAACGAAATCTAAGTCATTGGTTAATAATTACGGAGTACCTCATGGGTCCAGTTTGGGGCCATTATTTTATTCATTATATGTTAACGATATATTCAACGTGTCTGATGTAGGAAACATCACATTATTTGCTGATGATACAAGTGTCATTATTACTGATAAGGATTTAAATAAGGTAATGGAAACAGGTATTAATGAAATAAAAAAGTATGAAAAATGGTTTGCTATTAATCAACTGAAGTTAAATGTAGAGAAATCAAAATTAATAATTTTTGAGGTAAAAAAAATAGATGACGATATGATTAATAAATCTATAACAGTTAATAATAAGAAAATAGAAATAGTGGATAAAATTTATTTCTTAGAAGTTCAACTTACAAATAAATTAAATTGGAATGGTCATATAAACAAAATAACAAAAAGGATATGTAAAGATATAGGAATTCTAAGACGTATAATTAAAAATCTATCCTCAAAAATAAATAATGAACTCTATAATTCTCTGATTAATTGCCATCTAGTATATTGTAACTGCGTTTGGGATAATTTGGGCATTGTTAACAATGATATTATAAAAAATTTGCAAAATAAATCAATCAAACTGATTAATAGAGACAATAGAATAGACTTAAAGAATTTTTTAATAAATTCTAATATATTGCAAATTGAACAGATTCATAAATACTGTATACTAATTAAAATGTTTGAAAGGATGAGAGAAATAAACATACAGATCTTATAAAAATTCAATTAAACGAAAAAGAAGTAGATATCGAAACTATAACGAATTAATATTACCCAAAATAAGAACAGAATTGGGAAGATGCAACATAAATTACATAGGACCTAAATATTAGAATGAAATAGTGAAAGGTGTTGAAATATGTGGAAATAGCCTGATGGCCGAATTTATTGTTTGGGTGAATTGTTATATTGAATCAGTCTGAGGTCCCCAAGCCTGTTATATTCATCATGGATATTTACTTAGGACCTTTCTTTGTGTGGTCATGTATTGTCACAACGACTGTTCCAAGAAGAATAAATAAAGTATTATTATTTTTTTTTCTGGTGCTTTACTATATTGCAAAAAAAAAAAAGCTTCATCAAGCAAGAAAGAGGCAACTGATTTTCACTAGAGCACAAATATTTATTTGCAACTTCTTTTGTTACTATTAATTACAGTTTCATCATCGTTTTTAAATAAGTCATTATTTCTTTATCTAAAATTATGAAT
>QLNU02015360.1:262371236-262381299 GCA_006491805.2 Dysdera silvatica | reverse complement strand
ATATATATATACACATATATATTTAATACATAGAATTTAAACGATGTGAACATTTTAAAATAACTAAACTGTCTTTCATGCTAAATACACATTTGTTGAATATATTTTAAAATATAACTTAATGCAAATAAAAATGCAATTATTATTTAAATGATAATAATGTAATTATATCTCCTGGTATTTTAAAACCATAAAATTTTATACGTGTATTAATTAAATCTATATATTAATGCTTACATTGCCCCAGTCTTTGACCAAGTAGTTCCCTTCTCTAATAACGTTAAACCGAATACGTTTAGACTTTTCTATCCATGAGAAAGCAACATGTGGACAACGTTATAAAATGCGGATGAAATAGAGTCGATCCACTTACTGATAAAGATCCTCGCATTTATCAAAAATAGTAAGATAAACGTTAGGGAATAATGCCAGTTGCTGAATCTGCTTCTTCCACAGTATTTGATCACCGTAGATCAATATGAAAGAATACATTTTCTATAGTACTTTCTCTGAATAAATGAAACGAATACTTTTAAAAACGGATTAAATTTTTCTTACTTCTGTAAAATTGCTGTTAGGTCTCTTATTTCTAGTTCAGCTTTTATTTTCAGTTTTAGTCTTTATTTCCTTTCTTTCTTTCCTTTTAACCTAAATTTCCTGTGCTCTCTGTTTATTTTTTGCTTGTTTATTAAATTTCTTATCTTTTAACTCCTTTGGTTACGTTTCTGTCTTTTAATTATATTTCTTATAACCTATCATAATAAAATTTCTTATTTATAATATACCTGATCAATTTTATATTTTGCCTGTATCGAAGGTCGTAACAATAAAAATTTCCCAAAAGATAAAGTAATATACAGGGTGATTCAGAACTAATGGAACAAACTGAAAGGGGTGGTAAAGGACATCAAATAAGCCATATTTGGCTAAATCCACATGTCCGCAAAGGATCCGATTTGGCTGTAGAGTGAATTTATTATTTACATCCACATCGTTGCTACAAAGGCAATTACATGAATCAAAAAAAAGTTAATTTTTTGACACATAATTTAAGTGATTGACCTAATAATGCAGCAGAGATAAAAAAAGTCGGAAATTCCCTTCCCTGGCCCTGAGTAGTATAGCCATTTAGTCACCAAAGGTATGGAATACGATGGTTTTACCATACTGGAGGCAATTGGGAATTGTCAAGCATGTGTAATAGGTGAAGGACATCAAAAGAAACAACTTTGGTCCAGTGAACCAATGTCCGAAAATGAGCCGTTCTGGAACTATAGGGCTGCTATTATTTGCATCCACATTAGTTAATCATGTAACAAAATTTGGAAAATTTGCCGTTCCAGCCTAAAACCATATTGGAAAAGGTTTCACTACTTACTATGGTCCAAAACAACTTCCCATGGCCAAATTTATGCAGTTGGGGAATTTATAGCCCAAACTTGAGGCTCACGTTTGATCCCCCAATTACTTGGCTGCTATAAAAGTCTCTTGCGGCTTAAAGACTAAGAACCACTGGTATATACAGTTGCAACACACTTTTGTTGTTGGATTCACTGTGCCACTTAATTAATTGTACCTGGATTGAATCTAAACCACTATAGTGAAAAAATCGTCAGGAAAGTTATTTTTGCCTGTTCTTCGACACTTCTCCATTTGATAATATGTGGCAGTATTTTGTGGTAAAATGTCTTTTTTCATTATTCAAAGGAAATCGAAAATCCGGATCTTGGAGGGTAATATAGGATCTTGCATTGTTATTAAATCACGTATTGAATTTGCAATTTTTGAGGGCCATAACGCAGGATCAGAATAAATAAAACTTCAATATTTCTGCTTTCAGCTATTGATTCTTGTTGTATAGTCTCTACTTCATTCTCATTATCTTCAGATGAAGATTTGTCGTTACCATTTATATTTTTAGGCTAATTACCATTACATTCTTCCTCTTTAAAACTAGGTATGCCTATGTCAAAATAGTTTTCTGCTTTGGTGCTTTTACGCGCTTCGTTCTGTATGTTTCGCACGTTTTCCTTTATAAAAAATGAACTCATTAGACTTGAAGACAATTTATTTTACTTTAAATGATTTAGTTTTCTTCTTCTGTTCTGCGCTCCTGAAAGTTTTTTGACATCCTATGAGTAAAGAAAGTCAACATATTTTTACTTGGATTTTACTATTTTATTGGGATTTTCTGAGGTACAATCAACTTTCGATTATACAGGGTGTCTCAGCACCAGGGTTACAAACATCTAGGAGGGGTAGGGTACAGCTAGACGAACAATATTTGTCATAGAACCTAGGGTCGCAAACCACTCACAGCGCTAGTTCTAAAACCGTCCAGCATGCACAAATATTTACAACCAGTGCGTGAAAAGCGCCAGATAAAACTCAGGTCAGCTGCTCAAGTGCATAGATGATTAGGACATCGCATTTTGCGCTTCTCATGCACTGGTTGTCACTATTTGTGCATGCTGGACGGTTTTAGAACTGGCGCTGTGAGTGGTTTGCGACCCTAGGTTCTATAACAAATATTGTTCGTCTAGGTGTACCCTAACCCTCCTAGATGTTTGCAACCCTGGTGCTGAGACACCCTGTATACGGGCAAATTATCCGAGCTCAAAAACAAGCATAAGTAAAAAAAAATTAAATTAGAAAAAGTAAGTGTCATTGATTTTTGAAAATAACGTAATTGCACACCACGAGTGATTACCCATTATTTGTACGGCTTTTAATTTTATAAATTTACTTTTCTGAAATCGTTAGGAGTAAATCCTGACGCTGACACTCAAGTTAAAAATGCTAGGCTATATATAAAAATTTAATTCTGTTTGAATCTTTAGCGTCATTTCAAGCTACAGTTCATTCATCTAATTTGAAAAGAATTGTGAAGCCCAAAAATTGTAGCGAATCGCATTTAATGCACTGACAGACAATCAACTGCTTTTCCACATAATACAAGACTGCGGGCCTTTCAACATCAGAAATCACTCTGAGTATGAGAAAGATTAAGAAGTGTTAAAATATTTTTTTACAGCTTCTGGTTTTGCTATATAATGTATATTTATTTATTTATTTATTTATTTATTTATTTATTTATTTATTTATTTATTTTTATAGTAATGAAGGGGTTTTTTTTTTTCTAAATGGTATTTTTTTTTCGTGTGTTTATGATTTTTATTATTATTTTCCGATTTTCGGATTATCCGCAGTAATCGTGCCACCTATTACCGCGAATAATCGAGAGTTGACTGTATATATAAAGAGTTTAGAACCAGAGTGGATCATTCTAATCAGGTTTATAATTGAATCAATCATTACAAGAAAGAAACAATTTCAATTTTGAGTTTCATATGCACTTTGCAGAGTTAGAAGAACCACCACCTCTTGTTTAAATCCACAATATGAAACATGGAATAAATATTTATCATAACTTTTATAATTAATCACTTCAGCAATACGATTATCCTATTTATCACGTAAAGAAAGTCATTGGCTCGAGATATCTGTGCTTGGATTAACCTTCTTAAAGACGTTTTCAGCGTTAATATAACACCTATTTATTCTCATAGATGAAAAATGAGTGGTTTGTGATCTACAATTATAAAAATCTGTAATGCCAAAATTTTCGGAAAAAATGACGCATCAGCGTAAAGGCCGCAACAAAAACCATGTCAGCATAGGGAGAGTTCAAATATTACGTAAACATCGGGGGTCAGGGGGATTGCCGTTGGTCTTATTTTCCTATGTTGGCCAATGTTAATTTTTGCTTACCGGGGAGGGGGTATAAAATGGCCAAAATATTGCTTATGTAATACTTGAACTCTCCCATATACGCTACTGTCGTGAATTATGATATATCAGCTAATTTTAAATTCGTATTTGTTTTATTAGGTGAAAATTTTACTTTATCTAATATATGAAGAAATGCATTAAATGAAATTGAAATAAAAAATTAAAATAAAAAAATATAGGTAAAAAATATTGAAAGAAAAAACCGCACTGTTCCATGTACTGTATGTACCAAATTCATAGTAGTAACTAAATGTAATGAAAACAATTATCATATCAATGAGATATAAAAATGACTGAGAGAAAAGAATGTTAATTTTGCGTTAATAATAAGTGTAATTACACTGAAGTGCCAGAAAAACTGGTACAGGCGTGCGTATGCAAATAACGGAGCTTTGCAACCAATCAGCGTAACGCGATGCGGTCGGCAGCGCCTATATAAGACAAGAGATGTCTGGCAAAGCTGTTAGATCGGTTCTTGCCGCTACAATGGCAGGTTATCAAGATTTAAGTGATTTTGAACGTGGCGTTATAGTCGGCACAAGAGAGATGGGACATAGCATCTCCGAGATAGCGACAAAATTTGGATTTTCGCGTACGACCATTTCACGGATATACCGTGAATATCAGGAATCCGGTAAAACATCAAATCTCCGAGGGCGGTGCGGCCGGAAAAAGACCTTGAAAGAACGGGACATTCGACGACTGACGAGAATCGTTAAACGAGATAGACGTGCAACACTTCCTCAAATTGCCGCGGATTTCAATGCTGGGGCATCAACAAGTGTCAGCGTGCGAACTGTTCAACGAACCATCATTGATATGGGCTTTCGGAGCCGAAGGCCCACTCGTGTACCATTGTTGACTGCACGGCACAAAGCTTTACGCCTCGTCTGGGTCCGCCAACACCGCCATTGGACTGTTGATGACTGGAAACACGTTGCCTGGTCTGACGAGTCTCGTTTCCAATTGCATCAGGCGGATGGACGTGTACGGGTATGGAGACAACCTCATGAATCCATGGACCCTACATGTCAACAGGGGACTGTTCAAGCTGGTGGAGCTTCTGTGATGGTATGGGGCGTGTGCAGTTGGCGTGATATGGGACCCCTGATACGTCTAGAGACAACTCTGACAGGTGACACATACGTAAGCATCATGTCCGATCACCTACACCCATTCATGTCCATTGTGCATTCCGACGGACTTGGACAATTTCAGCATGATAATGCGACACCCCACACATCGAGAGTTGCTACCGAGTGGCTCCAGGAACACTCTTCTGACTTTAGACACTTCCATTGGCCACCTAAATCGCCAGACATGAACATTATCGAGCATATCTGGGATGCCTTGCAACGTGCTGTTCAGAAGAGATCTCCGCCATCTTGCACTCCTATGGATTTGTGGACTGCCCTGCAGGATTCCTGGTGTGAATTGTCTCCAGGATACCTTCAGACATTAGTCGAGTCCATGCCACGTCGTGTTGCGGCACTTCTGCGTGCGCACGGAGGGGGGCTGCACGATATTAGGTAGGTGTACCAATTTTTCTGGCACTTCAGTGTATATTGGCCAGTGATACGCGTTCCTCTAGCACAGCGGTTCTCAACTTGTGCTCCGAAAAACCTTTTTAAGTACTTCGCGTTCCCCATTGCTCAAAGGTTACAAAAAATCTCTGGATTTCCTGCTAAAAAGTGGATAAAAGCCACATTAGAAAATATTTCCACTCATAGGCTAAAATTATATGGGCCCATGGGGCCCGAGCCCCATAGTTCGAATATTTTTTTTAGTTGTTACTTCATTGAACTTAAACGTGTTGAAGATTTCAACCCCTTCATCACTTAGCATGTTCAGTAGGATTGCTATTTTGTTACGATCTGGTTTTTCATTCTTCTCTGTGGCAATCATACATTTCTCAAATTTCTGGTACCATCTTCTCCAATTTTCGGATACATTTCCAGTTGCAAATTGCGTCTGACCTGGAGCTTTGAATATTTCCGTTGGCTACAAATTTGTTCTTTCAACTTACGCTGATTCTAATATGATCTCACTTCTGACACCGTGTATTGCTCCTTGGGCGTGCGTGGACACATTGAAATAAACATAGATCAAATTGAACCAATTATAATTTATTTACAGATATTAGAAGACAGTAGATTATCAGACCAATACTTAGCCATAGCTAGTCGACTCCACATCGCCGGCTAATAACAACTGAACAGAGAACACTGCTGCCATTCGACATAACATAATACTAATCGATTATGATTATTATACCTATATACATATTATACATACATATTATACAGTGACGATGAATAAATAAAATTATTTTGTCATGTTTCACTTTTGTTTCAATTGCAATTTCAATTCAAATTAATTAAAAAAATCTTTATTTAGCTAAATTGAGTGGAGAGAGTAGAATAAATCTTCTAACGCCTGACAAGCTGCCCCACGCCCGCCCGAATTACAATAAAAGCAAACTATTATAAAAACACGTTAGCATGTATTATGAAAGAACGATAATTTATTTATTTCCGGAATAGTGCCAATAAAAATTCTTTTTTTAGACACGATTTTGTTGTCAAAATGAACCGCTCAGTAAAGTTTCTAGCAAAGAGCTTTGTCGTGTTTTATATTTTGTCTACTTTTGACATGGTCCTTTGTCCTATAGGCGCAGTATAGCCCAGATGCTCTTGCGCCATAAAAATCCAAACAAACAAACATTTGTCCAATGCATTCAGAATCACCATATATGATAGGAGCTTTCTATTTTTATTTAAGTAAAAATCTAAATTCTAAATAAGTAGGATATATGTAAGGTGGAAATTTGCATTCCAGTGAAACTATTAGATTTTACTTACTTTATGCAAATTCTACTGGTTCTACTTTCAAACAAAAAGAAATATGCAGTAGTATAATATTTAATAATTTAAAAAGTGGGTAGCAAAATTGCTGAATATACCACTCTTTTTTGTTGGTTCATTTAGTAGTAATTGGCTTTGTAAAAAAGAGTGTTGTAGCGATTTCTTTTTATTTAGTATTAATTGTGATTAACATATTATTTAACGATTTATTAGTAATGCAAAGTATAAATTGGTTCTATTTTTTACGTTTATTGGGATAAATAATTTTATAGCTTTATAGTCTGTTTATTAAATGATGATAATGGTTTTGCATTTTTTTATTGAATATGGCATCTTAATTTTTTTAATTTAAATGAAATTGTTGTCATGAAACTTATTGGGTAAGTCTGTAGCAGGGGCTTGCTTATAATATTTAAACTAAAGCAGTCTTATCGTGTAAACATAGTAAAGTGCATTTTGTCCTGTAAAAAACAAAGCGTATTCCATTTTACAAAAATAGCAAAGTGTATTTTATCTTGTGAAAATGACAAAGTGTATATTATTGTGCAAAACCATAAAGTATATTCTAATAAAAAAAAATTAAAGTATAAATGTAAAAATAGATGATGAAATAATAAACATATGCCACATTCATCTGAGACATTGTAAATAATAAATAAATAAATTCTGTTAAAATACTGACGTTGATTCTAGTTTTATGTTTAAATAGCTAACCTTATCCAAAGTGTCATTCTCTTACAATGAGATCGCCCTATTACTATTTTTACTGCAAAACTGGTAAACAAGCATACCTTCATAAATATATGAAATGATTTCAAATGCTTACAAGGGCCGGATTTAGGTTACCAGGCACCCTGGGCACAATGATTTTGGCTCCCCCTCCATTGGTATAATTAGGAGGCTAACTCCCCAGAAAATTTCTTCTGAACATTGAGGCATACTGTTTAGCCCCCACCTAGAAACTAGGTCAGCCCCTAGAAAACAATTAGCTCCCTACGCTTCGAAGCTACCGAAGCCCATGGCCCTCCTCCTGCCATACTCACAGAAAAATAAATTCCCTGTCGTCGCGCCCCACCAAATGCGACGAAAAATTGCGAGGACAGGGAAGGGACGACATTTATGATTAGCCTATCTTATGTGCATTATTATAAGATATAATAACGATATTTTGATAAATAAATTTAGTTTGTTTGCCACCGATTTTTTGGATATTTTTTGGGGGGAGGGGAGCAAGTACGGATGCAGAACAAAATTTCAGGGAGGGCGTAAAGCTTGAAAATTTCACTTGTAAGTTTAGTTTTATTTTTTATTTGAAAATAATTATCTTTAATAAAAATTTATTACTATCAGGGTGGCGCACGCCCCCTACCTGGATCCGGACTTGGGGGAGGGGCAGAATTGTTTCACGCAATTTTTCAAAATTTCAGATTTAGAAAACAAAGAGGGTGAAGGGTGCCTCCTCGGAACGAGCTGATCGACAGAATTCTACGGTAAATAAGTTGCGATTAAAAGAGAATAAAAATCCGTGGCTTCTTGCGCCTTTAGAAATTTTGGGCCCTGTGCAAGTACCTAATGTGCCCATTTACAAATCCGGCACTGATGCTTCATGTTTTGAGCTTCATGGAATCCATAATATGTCAGTTGCATATGTATATTAAATTTATTTATATTAATATTAACTTATAAATCATTGTCTACGCCCTTGTGTGTGATGTTTTCATCTTTCAAATTTCAACGTACTTTGATTAAACACAAATATAAAACCTTAAGCAATTATTTAATTTTTAGTCATTCTTATTGTCCCCATTTTTAATGTTTATTGGATGTAAATGTACAAATTAATATTCAAATATGACAAATTATAAGGAATGCTAATGCACTAATTATTTATTTTCTATATAATACAAGTTAATGATTTTAGTAATTTATATCAGGTTGGTGTTTATTTTGGTTGGTATATTACAATGCATTCATCATTATAACATATTTTTTCAAGAATTATTAGAAAAGTTACAATGAACTCAATTCAAATGAAAAAAATGTGATTTAAATATAGAAAATCTTATTTACGTATAAAGAATTTTGATATAGAAATACAAAGAATCTCATTAAAATTAAGTATCTAATTTAAAATTAACAAGTTCGATTTAAATTTTAAGAAATCCAATCAAAATAAAAAAAATCAGTGTTCGAGAAACATTTCTTATTCTTTTTAATGTGTGCGTTATCATTTTGTGTTATTTTTCATGAATGATTACGAGTTCGCGGACCTTTAAAGGTCAGCAGACTACAGTTGGAAAGCCACTATGTCTTGCTACATAATAAGAGTTTAATCATTTTAAAAATTTCGTTAACCTTTATAATTACGTTAGCAATAAAAAGGGTTGAAAACAAATGCATTTGAAAATACATGAAGTATTCTGGAAGCCAATTGAAGAATTAAAACCGTTTGGTGTTATATTTGATTAACTCGCTTATATTTAGCATGGTGTTTCCTCGGCATCAAGTTATCCGTATAAAACGAAAAATTCTTGTACAAAATCATAAAACTTGGTGTGTATATTCAGTTTCTGATGCAGTATATTTCGCATAGTAAAATACAATGAGCTACTGCATGAATGGTCGGGACGTGCGACCCTAGCGGAAAAAATTAGAACCAGGTCTGTTTCCGGGGCAATCGGCTATTTTATGGCCGCTATGAAGCGCAGTTTGGTCGTGGTCCGACAAACGGTTGCCCAACACCGTTTGCCCGACAAGGTACCTGCCCAGTTATACCCATCAAGAGCTCGATTACAAAGAACATGATGCATATGAACTCAGTTATAACGAGCATGATGGATATGAGTTCGGTCATAACGAGCATGATGGATATAAACTCGGATTTTAGCGAGCATGATGAGTATGAATTTGGTAATAACGAGAATGATGGATATGAACTCGGTTATAACTAGTGGTTCACCCAGAATTTTCCCAAGGGGGAGCCTAGTGGCCCAAGGAAGTTTTGGTGGAAAAAATGGCCAGACGCCATATCAATTACGTTTGCCATTTTGTATACATTTATCATTCTTGAATTACTAATAATTCTATAAGGCAATATACTTAAATAATTAGAAGTAGTAGATTATGTTTGCACAATTTTACAATGGCCAGCACTCTTGTCTTATCTCCATCAGTGAGGTTAGATTTCTTGACATAATTACAAATATCTGCAGTCAGAATTTCTATTTCAACCGTGTTTGATATTGTGTTTTGGGCTACCTTTACTTTCCTGGAAAGCGTTTGAAGACAGTCCCGGGCATCAACGTAGAGTTTTCAAAATTCTTAGGGTAGGGAGGGGGAAAAGCACATTTTATGTACATTTATACATTACAGTATATGTAAAATCGCAATTTATTTCAGATTATTGG
>QLNU02015360.1:262327799-262365394 GCA_006491805.2 Dysdera silvatica | reverse complement strand
GATGGGGCAGCCACTGTATATTTATGACCGTTCTATTGAATTAGCAAAGGTAAAAATTAGTCTGTGAAGAAAGCGTTTCATCTAAAGCGAAATAGAAGGGCGCAATGCCCTGCTGAACCTATTAAGTGCCCTGCCCTTCAATTTTTCCGCCCTTGTGCCCATATGTCCCACCCAACCCTCGGAAAATAACGCACCATCCTTCCCCGATGATAATTCAATATTCCCACGTTAGAATCCAAAACGCGTGACGAAGTTTGTTGATTTATAAAAATTTTGTACTCCAGCATTTCATTTCCGTAATAACACTGATGGTTTTGGCAAAATGAAATTGCTGGCGAATATTTGTAAACAAAGCACTGTTGCCAGGTTTGCAGACTTTCAACCACGGACTACTGCGATAAACGTTAGCGGTTCCACGTATTTTTGAGATCAAATTTTTGTTAAAATCAATTTGTTTGTCGGCCACACTGCATGGTTCGTCACATGGCTTCTCTCTCTTCCTAAAATTTTTCGAAAATTGCAGTAAATCAGCTTGTGATGTCATTCTTAGGCGTCTCTCTTATGCCATCGTCATACCCTGTCTCCCTAACGTCATATTTGCTTGTCCCTTTTGAGTTTTTAACCTCATTTTCATCTTTCTCAAAGCTTTGTTGTTGTTTTTTCGTTGCAGAGAAATTATGTCGGAAATACTTGTGTAACTCGTTTCTAGTCTTATTTTTGATTGAAATATAGCAGGTTTTTAGTGATTCAATTACGTTTTCATGATTTGTCATTTTGCCAGTCATTTTATTTCCTTTTGGTGTGATCGTTTATAAACAAACTACCTATTTGTATTATATCTTTTGGTCACAGAATCTTATTTGGCAAAATGTAAAAACAAAATGATAATTAATAAATAAATAAAATAAATGTAAAATAGTATGATGGCAGGTCGGCTGTATGTAGTGGTGCCCAAGTGAGTCCTCATGGGGGGGGGGACTAAGAAAAACCATTACCTTGTTCAAGGCTGTCGAACATGTTAGTGAATGTACAAGATACTAAAATGCTACAAAAATAATTGATACTGCTTGACAATTAGTAATGAGCTAAAAAGTACCTTATTTTAAAATGTGACTGTAAAACTTTTGAAAATGAATGTATAGCAGAAACTTTATTGTTTCCCAATGCAATCTTGTCCATTTTGACTCTGCAGGGAGGTTACATTCTGAATCCACAAACTACTTAATATTCTTAATGAAAAATGTTGATCAAACAAACCCTTCTAAGGTTGCAGTATTTAAATGTTTTGTGGCCACGAGAAAGTGGCTATAACTTAAATGAAGTGGCCTCTAATAAAGAAGGCCCTACTAGCCAGTGTCGACTAACCTGAAATACCTGAGTTTTAAGTTTTAATATGACATATTTTAGGATATTAGGTTATACCAAAAATATTATAGAGGAGTTTTTCTTTGATGGAAATTATAAAATAGTTCAGTGCTTAGTAAGTTTTATATACTTTTTCATTATTTTTAGTAATTTACAGTTTTTTGTTTTAAAGTAGTTAAACGCTAAGCTATTCTGTGATTTATTTCTTTGAAAACTGGTAATGTTTCAGTGAAAACTACTCTTATGCTAAAATAAATATAAAATTGTACTTTTAAAATTTGAAGCTTTAAGCCGAACTTTAAATGAATTATGGTGTTTCTGTGTATTTTTTAAAAATAATCATTACATTAAATGCTATTAAAAGAAATGCATCAAATTGTTTTAGTGTATAATTACATCTAATCTTTTTTAAACTTTTTAGTACTGTGTCCTAAAACAAAACATATTACCACTCAATACTTGGCTTTGGAACAAATTGAAGCTCATCATAAAATGGTATCTCATGCTAAACGTAAGATTATTCTTTACTCGGATGTGACTACATTGTTCTGTGTGTACACATGCACTATTGCTGCCTATATATATCTCTTTTATTTATAGCATTTTAGTATTTATGAATATTTGTGTGCAGTACTTTCATTAAAATCATTTTAAAATAATATTTGTATACTACTTTAATATTGTGTCATAAAAAAAAGGAATGTTTTTCAGATAATCTTGATACAGCAGCTCCAAAATCAATGGACAGCTACATTAGCCGTAAGCTTTTTGTATTTTGTTTTCAGTATATGTGCATTAATGTCATGAAAAAATAACTTTTGTGTTAATTTTTCAGAGTTACAAAATTATGTGTAGATAATATTGACAAAGCTCTTTTATTTTTGATTATTATTATTGTTATATTATTATGATAAAACATAGATCCATGAAAAATATCACCAAAGTGAAGGCTATTTAATATTTTATGTATAAATTCCAGTAGAGCAAAACTAGCAGAACTTAAAAAATTACTACTGATTTGAAGTTTTATATGCAGTAAAACCTACCCAATAATCACCTTTTCTCAAAGCAACCTCCCCCAAATCATGGATTCAATGTTAAATTTACTTCCACTCAGAGACTATTGGAAACTCTTCTCCCTCTAAAACAGGGTTTGTACGGTCTTTAAAAGTTCTTAATTTTTTAGGAAACTCTTTATGATGGTCCTTAACAGTCCTTATTTTCACCCAAAGTCTGCAAAAAGTCCTTAATTTTGTTCTTCTATTTCTCAACATTTTTCTGTAACATATTTTAGTTTCAATTTTTGTTACTGACATTCTTCACACAGTGTGAATCAACATAAAGAACGAGCATGAAATACACACCATGTGTATTGTAGTGTACCTCTTGCGAACAATAGAGAACTCCCTCTTAGAATATACATAGAGAAATCTCCTTGGAAAACTTGCTGAAGCATTTTTTTGCAAGAATGACCATTACATCTCTCCTAAACCTAGGTTTAAAGTACGAGGTACTTTAAGCACAGGGATATTTTGGATCTAACATTATGACTTAATGTTTCTATTTATTTGATAACAGCAATAGTTAACATCTCAATAAAGTTTAAAAATGTATTTTTTTTATGTTATAAATATTGTATATCATTTGTAATTTTATAAATATTCTTACAGAGTGGGTTCGTCAGTAATCTTAAATTTGTAACTTTTATTTAGATATCGATAGAAAAAAGAACTTTTGGCCTCGTGAGACTACCCATAGGTATCAGTCAACTTTTAAGAATTCTGATGAATTTCTGCAAAACAATAAAACTCTACTTGACAATGAAAATTTTGAAGAGGTAGTGTATCCAACTTATGTAAGTAATAAAATAAAGAAAACTTGTGTGTATATATGAGATTTCATGAAAATGATTTGTGCATACAAAACATAATTTTAATGTGATAAAAAGTGGATGTGATACTGTATAGCAGTGATTCTCAGTAGGTGGCCCGCTGCCCAGATCCAGCCCATGAATAGCAAAAACTGGCCTGGCTACAAAGGATAAGAAAAAAAAAACAACAAAAAAAACCCCTTGTGTCAAAAATAAAATGTATAGTAACGTGTCGATGTTATGAGTAGAGATTTGACACATTTGTAATTAAATATAATGTCACTAATATGTTGTATATTTTTCTCATCGATTTTGTACAATTTCAACCTAATGTTCAATCCCCTATGAATGTATTTAAAGCATGTTTTCCGAAACCTGTTATTCGTGGAATGGGGCAGTACATGGACTGCTTTTTAAATTTAAACCCACTTACGAAGAGACCGGTATTAAATTCATCGAAAAGCCTGTTGCAGCAGATATATTTATACAAGTCGAACACTAAGCAGATTAAATTTAGAAACAATTTTTATCAACGTCTTTTCGGCGTAGTAATATTAATGCCAATGTTTATATCACATCGATGTTAATTTACTACGCCTAAAAAAGTGGATAAAAATCTTTTCTTAATTTAATCTGCTTGGTGTTCGATTCTTGTAAATGTATCTGCTGCAACAGGCTTTTCAATGAATTTAATACTGATACCTTCGCAATTTGGTTTAAATAGTAGTCTATGTACTACACCATTCCGCGAAATAACTGGCTTCAAAAAATACGCTTTAAATACGTTCATAGGGGATTGAATGTTCGTCATCCTTAGCTTAGTTGGTGGAGCTCCTGCCCGGATTGTAGAAGGTCGTGGGATCGTGCCCCACCGAACACAAAAAACATTCCTTTTCTTTGCGAACGTTTCACCATCTAACCATGCCATAACATCGGCGTTAATATTACAGGGTGTCTACAAGGTCATGAAAGTCACGGAAGCCAAGGAAAGGTCAAGAAATAAGAAAAAGGTCACTGAAGTCAAGAAAAGGTCATTAAAACGATATTGTAGGTCACGGTTGTGCTCGTTTTTTTTATTTTTTACGCTTTTGTTGAATTGTAATTTTCAGACCATATTTTAATAGTTTTTTACTGATTACGTTATTTTCAGTTATTTTTGTCATAACTTGGCAATTTTTAGTGATTTTCGAGTTATTTTATCAGTCGTAAAAAAAAAGGTTGAGAAAAATTTTTAAGGCAAAGAAATGTACAAAATTAGTCAAGGAAAAGTTAAGGAATTGGGTTTTTATTTTCAGTAAACGCCCTGTATTACTATGCCTTAAAAGAAAAAAGAAAAAAAAATGATAAAAATTGTTTCTTAATTTAATCTGCGTAGTGTTCGACTTGTATAAATATGTCATGTGTTGTTCGTCTTAGTTTTGTCGTACAAAGTTTTGGAGGTCATATTGAACAACTGTTGCAATAATAAATCGATGGAATGCACAGTTGTCCTGTCCATTGTCTTTTGGAGTTTTCAGCACCATTTGTAGGTGATTTTTTGAACTAAACATTTTTTGCTACTAAAAAAAATCTGATTTTCGTAGAAAAATTTCCTTGCAAACTGCACTTCATCATTATTTGTTCCTTTTTTTGTGATTTTTAAAGTTTTTACAAATTTCTGGTGCATATAGGAATAACCAGCCTTGCAATCTAGGAATAACCAGCCTTGCAATCTAGGGGTGCTAATTTTTTCTAGAGGAGGCTAAAGCTCTTACCTCAATGCTGTTTTATTGAATCAAAAATTTCTAGGGGATAAGCTCCTCCCCATATACACCAATGTCTATATAATGTGTAAGATAATTTTGTTTTCATGTCTTCTGGCCTGCCGACTGAAATAAAAAAAAAAATACAAAGTGGCCTGCTTTGAAGTCAAATTGAAAACCACTGCTGTATGGTGTATTTATTTATTTTTTTTTTTAAATTCCAGTATCACCCATTATATTTTTACTCTAACTACAAAATTTTAGAACTTTTATAAAATTAATACCTTCAATTATTATTTGACCATCTCTGGGTAGATTCTTAAAGTCATTGAGACCATATGCACTTAATGCTGGTTAGACAGGTGAATGAGTTTAGCTGTCCCTTTTATTCTATTTACGATTCAACTATAAAACTTTTTATATTCATGGGAAATTTCCAGCTTATTAAATAAGTGTTAGGGTAGTATACATTATTATAGGGACCTGTGGTCATGCAGTGGTAACGCATTTGCCTATTGCAGTGTTTTTTCAGGTTTAACTCCTAACAGTGCCAAAAAGAGAACACTTACCAACAAACTAGTCACTATAGTTTGGAAGTTAGTTCTCTAGGCCTTAAGTGGTTTAGAAAACTTTAGGTCTCAGTGCAGAGGATAACCCTTGCTATCATTGCGCTATGAAACTCACAAGCTAACTTTGTTATAATTTGTTCCATGCTGTCGGTCTTCATTAAAATTCAGTATGATTTTACAACTATGTAGCAGTTCCAAAACATTAGCTTGTCGAACCAACATGTGACCATATGGTGACCATATTCACTGAGTAAAATTGAAATTGTGACATCAAGAAAAGGATATGCAATTTACCTGAAACTCATGGATGAGATTGATTTCTAGTAAATAAGACATAATATTTCCAAAGCAAAAGAACATATAGTTACAAGAACTGCTTACATGCAGTGGCGTAGGCAGAAAGTTAATAAGGGAGGGGTTATAGGCTTAATGGGAGGGGTTACAGAGCTACAACTCATATATTCCTATGTTAAATATACAAAATTTCATTGCAATGGGGGGTTACAACCCCCAAAACCACCCCTGGTTACGCCTATGCTTACATGGCCATACTAATACAGAGTGGCTCCTTCTTTGTTAGTAATGTATATCGCTACCCATCACAGCATTGGGTCGTACAAATGTCATATAGAATCTTGGAGTACTCTTTAAACCAGTTGAAAGGGATTTGCTATATATTGTCTGCAGTGTTGTGTCTGAGCTTTCAGATGACATCCTATTACGTCCCAGACATTTTCTTATTAGAGATTGATTGATTGATTGTTTGGCTTTTTTATGGCGCAAGAGCATCTGGGCTATACTGCGCCAAACATGGTAAAATCAAAGACTGTTTGTCAAAGATCTTTTTTATTAGAGAGAACAAATCTAGGCATCCGCAGGTCATAGTAGTATTTTAATGCTCTGTAAATGTTTCCCATGAGACTTAATTGTATTTTCCAGGCAAACTGAAATTTACAGGGTATCTGGTTGGCTTTTTATCCAAACAACCACCTGGGTGCTTCACTGATTAGTTTAAAATCGTTTGAAGATGTTGCTAATCTAAGCAGAAAGAGGAGGGATATTTGACTACTGCCAAAGTGGTCTGTTAAGCGAGCGCGGTGTTCTTTATCTTCTGAGTATGGATGAGAAAGTGCCAATCTTTGTCCCCCCAATTGCCATCCATTTGTTACAAATCTTGCATTATTGCTTTTTTTTTCCTTTTGAAATTTTGCACCTGTGGCTTTCCCCCAATGGCCCCTCCCCCACTCTTTACCACTAGTACTATTTACTTCAAATAATTATGAAATCATCATTTGAGTACCATCTGTTTAGCCAAGTGGCTAGAATTGGAAGTTAAAAATTCCAAACTAAATGCATTTTCAATACAAATCACCTAGAAATTTGTATTTTCGATACAAAATATAAATGTATCGAAAATACTTTTCCAAACACATGTATTTTCGATACTGCTCTGTTCTGCTATTACCCTTCTCATGGTTGTTAACACAATTACCAAATGGTCAACACTCAAAGCCAACGGGGCATGCCTTTTGTAATATTTTTGTGGGGGAATTAAAATGAATTATATTTTGTGACACCCACGTTCTTAGTTCAAGCTAGAACTTTTTATGTATAGAAGAAAGAAGAGTTGTTGCCCCGCCGTAGAGTTGAACAGGCGCTCCTCCATAGGAACCAGAGCGCCTTAACCACTCAGCTACCAAGTCACAGGAATGATGCTCTCTTTCTTCATATCTAAGGTTTACAAGATGTCATTACCCTTCTCAGGGTAACACAATTGCCAAATGGTCAACGCAGAAAGTCACCAGTGCATGTTTTATTTTAATATTTTTCTAGGGAAGGGAAAGTTCAAGTATTACATAAGCACCTTGGGGAGGGGGTTGCCATTTGTCTTATTTTCCTATGTTAGCCAATGTTAATTTTTGCTTACTAAGGTGGGTGGGGGGTTGAAATGCTCAAAATATTACTTACTTAATACTTGAATTCTCCCAAATCGAGATGATGATTTTTGACGCCAACAGTTCAATTTTTCAAAAAAAATATTACAGAAAAACATGCCGCAGTGGCTTTTTATGTTCACCATTTGGCAATTGTGTTAACCCTGTGAAGGGCAATAATCTTACAAACCTCATATATGACAAAAGAGAGCATCATGCATGTGCCTTGATGGTCAAACAGTTAAGGGCCTCTGGTTCCTACGGAGCGTCCCCAGTTTGACTCTGAGACTGGGCAATGATTCTCTCTTCGACACATAAAAAGTTCTAGTTTGAGCTAAAAATGTGGGTGTCAGAAAACGTTATTCAAGAGAGTAGTGTGTTTGTATAGTTGCATATTTATATTCAAAGTATCTTATTACAGGACAAAGAAACAATACATACTTCAATGTCGCTGAACAAAAGCATTCAGACTGGTATTGCTTACCCAACACTCCATAGTAAAGTTGCTGATAAGATATCTTGGTATCTGGAAGCTGTCAGTCAAGGAGAATTTCAAACACAAACCTTAAATCAACAAAATTTACAGAAGAAAGCTACTCGCCATTATGGAAGTCAGATATCCTTATCTAATAGTTTACAATCATATAGGGTAATTAAAGGCGATCTTATTGAATGGCATAAAAAACATTTTACTTCAGCCAAGAAGTCATTTTCCCCAAGAATATTAGCTAATAACATTGCTAAGTCCAAAGTTCGAGATATGAGATGCTATAATCCTCCACAAACGAAAGCAAGCCATTATAGTGTTGAATCATCTGAAGTAAGTATTTTTTGTTTGTTGAATACTTTATCAACGGAAATGTTTTGTAATATAAAAAATCGTGAAATAAGTGAAAATTCTGTTTCATTATTAAAATAGTGTTTTCAGGATTTCTGCTTGCCTAAATTTTTCAAACATTTGAATTTTACTTTATAAAATGATAACGATACTCATGTGGTATGATTTTAGTGTAAAACACAATTACAATCAAAACCGCATATATGCAAATGGACACAGCAACGAAATCCTATGCATATAAGCGGGTTTTACATAAAAGCGGTATTCTCTGAACTATAGCGTGGAAATAATTTGCTCATTAAATTTTTAATGAATTTTATTATTAAATTAGATATTCTTATTTCTAATTTTATAAATCATATACATTATTTCAATATTTATAATGTACAGTACTATTACTCTATTAATAAAAATAAGAAGTAATGTAGTAATATTTACATAAACACACATACTGTATTAGTGGAAAAAATCAGATGAACTTTCTTTGCACGCATTGATGTTCTGATGACAGATTAAAGATTTGATCTGTTAAAGTATTAACGTTTTTCATATCAAAATTGTTTGACCTTAAATAATCTTGCAAAAGCGTTAGAATAGAAATAGCTTCTTTACCAGATCGGCACCATTACAAAAACAAATTTTGACAGTGATTCCGAACACAGAGGAGGAAGGTGTGGACGAAGCCATAAATAAGCTGATAAGTGAAACTTCTACAAAGGGTTGACAAGGAGTTGCTTTCCCCACCATTTCTGGTGGTGAAGGCAACGCCTTAAAAATAAGGGTTGCCAGCTATTTATTGTGGATGAAAACTTGTTCATAAAGTTTGTTTGCATATATCCGGTTTAAATTCTATAATAAAACATTCGTTTGGCTTCAAAAATACTTGCATGTATGTAGTTTGTGCATGTTGTAAAATGTCAATAAAGCTGGTTTAGATAACATTTAAAAGGTATGTGAAAATTTGAGGCTTGATATTTTATTCATGTATGTGATCTTCACATATATACAAGCTGCATATATGCAGGTTCGACTATATGTGGTATGGTATTTAATATTGTCATGATAAGTACTTGGTTAAACTGTTATAAAATGTATTATGACTTGGATCTCCGTCTGCTGATGTTAATTTGAGTAACATATACGAAACTAACTAGCCATTGGTTACTTTTTTTTCCATGACATGTATGAACAAGTTTTTTGATAAGCTAGCGATGGTCTGCAACATATGCAGATCTACAGGGTGGCGACAACTGAGAAATCAAGGAATTTAACCATTCTGGAAAACCCAGGGAAATGTCAGGGAATTCCACTGAAATTACTTCTTAACCAGGTAAATTTCAGATTTTGGTTCAGATTGGTGTTTTTTCTCAGAACGAGCTGGTTTTCCGGAAACCAATGAAATTTTGTGGTGAATGCTAAACCAAAAATAGTTGATGGTAATGTACATCTTAATTTTAGCAGAATTTTAGTAAAGCCTAAATTGACACATCACATCTAATGAAGTTACTGACTACTGCTGAAGTTATTAACTACCAACAAATTTTGTTTTACATAATAATGCATTTGAACAAAAAACACTAATATTAGTCACTGGCATTGCTTTCCTGGAGAGTCAAAATAAAAAGTCAATATCTAAAATTGTAAAATTTCTTAAAAAAGTCTGGTGTAGAATGACCCTTGTTATCCTTGTTCCATAAAAATACAACCAACCATCTTAAGAAAATCGGTGGTATAGAACTTAAAAGTAAAATAGAAAGGAGATACCCCTTTCTCTCATTTTCCCCATAAAAAATTTCTATTCTAACCTAAAAAATGCAACATACAGTCGAAACTGTGTATGCAAAAACCACATATATGCAAAAATTATTGAGCGTAAAATTTTCTCCTATCTTTTTAATGTTATCTAAACACACTTAATTGCAATTTTGTACATGTAAAAATAGCATATATGCAAGTATTTTCGAAGCCAAACGAATGTTTTATTATAGAATATAGAATTTAAATTGGATATATGCAAACAAACTTTATGAACAAGTTTTCATCCACAGTAAATGTGTAGTTGATAACCTTATTTTTAAGGATTGACTTTGTCTCCCCCCCCCCTGCTTTCTAATAATAATAATAAATAAACAGATTTTATTTATCACAGGAGACATACAATGCACACAATCTGTAAAGACAAGCTTATGCATTACATTAGGCAAGTTCCATGTACAATAGATCGCACATACCAATGTACATAATATGCCTGTGTTCAGAATCGCTATCAAATTGTGTATTTGTAACTGGCGTAGTGAATTACGTGTCTAATGTTCTATTGGTCTACAAAATACTTAGTCTATTTGCAAGTTTTTTGCTTTCTTCTTTTGCACTTTTCAGTTTATATTTATTGTGAACATGGCAGATGAAAAGAAATCAACATATCTGCTTAAATATTGATCAAAAGTTGGCGATTTTAAATTATTTGCAATCAAACAATAAGACAAAGACAAAAATATATAATAAATAGAAATTCTCCACCCATTGATAGTAAGGGCATAATAGTGTATGAGTGAGTCACAGATAATGTTGATGAAACTAAATTTTTTTTTCATCTTTGTGAGATAATGTTCTCTTATTTGGTATGAAATATTCAAAACCACTCTGATCAGCATTAAATATTTGACTCTTTGAGCAATGTGCAAATGCATTACGTGATATTAAAACGAATTCAATTGCTATGTTTTTAACAGCTTCTTTATATTCATTTTTAGTGGATGTAAATTTCGTAACTTTGTTAGAAACTATACCCACATATTTTATTCTATCTGTAAAGCTCTTTGAAATTGTACAGTTTGTAATGTTTAAACCCTTTATTATAAGCCCATGTCTTTAAATCTGCATCGTGTATTAATGTATGCTTACACCTGGCGTGTTTGCATTTTTCTAACCGTGCACGAATTAATTTATATTTCTTCCTATTTGTCCCAAATTCGGTAATATATTTTTAAAAATGACTTATTGTTTTATAATCCACTGCTTTTTGACAACGTCTTTGAGTCTGTTGAAGTTTCTTTCTTTTACAAGAATTGCAATAGCTCACAATGTTTCTCATTTCTTTCAAAGTACAATTTTCCCCGCAAAAATCATTATCAGATGTATAATCTGAACGGTTTTCGTTATCTAAAGTATGATTTATAGAGCTGTTACCATCATAAATATAATCTACATTGCTGTTGTGATTTACTTTACCATCGTTCTTAAAATCTGAAGTTATTTCATTTTCAATAATTACTCTATCTAATATCATTCTTCAAATGTAGGTAATGATGTACTTTCGTGTAATTGTTCATGTTAATGTAGATGGATCTGTTCCGTGTTTTTCAATAGCTAAGTTTAAAATACCAACTAGAACATTGATTACAGTTTGCATATATACAATATTTATATTAACTATCATAACTGTTTTGCTCATTAATGCATTAATCAACACTAAAGTGTTTTAATGAAATGTTTTAAAGCCATGGATAACACACTGAACGCTTTCAAATTTATATGCAACACTCTCTCGTCATTTATAGGTATATGGTTGACGCTGTGGTACTTACAAAAAACCCGCAATGATGAATCGGGACTTGCTCATGGTGCCAAAAAACACCAAATTAAAAATAATTTCCCCTATTTTACTACTATTTGCATAGCTTGCAAGTAATGCCAGAAAGTTACGTTTCAGTGTAATTATCGAAATTTTAAAAATTCATAAAAATTCGATTTAGAGCACCCTGGAACTTGAACCATTCAGTGGATTGGAACCATTGGCACCAAAATTAGAATATAGACTATCCAAAGAATGCGGAAAAGGAATCTGCAGGGAAAAAAAAACCCCTTCAGGAACATCCGCTAGGGGACGCTTTTTAGTGCAATACTGCAAAAGCAACCTTTAAAATGACCAACACGCAACATGAATGATATTTTTAACATTTAGTAACACTTATTGCATCGAAACATTTTAAATGAACGTTGTGCGAGCAATAACAGTACGCTGGCTCTGCAGGTGTATGATGGAAAAAAAAAATGAATTTGAACATGCAAACAGCGCGTAAAGAAATGTGACCATCAAGCAGATTTTAATCGTGTACAGGACGATGTAATGGATGTTCCTCAATGTGGCAGCCATTATTTACTTGTAACGATTCAAGCCGATGCACAGTGTGTTCAACAGCGCATCGCAACTAATCCTCCGTGATGCTTTACATATGCAGCGTTATGGAATTCTTGGATTCTGCTAACATAGCAACACTTCCACAATAAACCAAATTCTTTAAATGATCCCACAACTAGAAGCCATGCTGAGTGAGATCTGGTGAACGTGTGCCAGTGATTAGTAAACGAACGATTGATAACACGTTCATCGGTGAAACGCTGGAGCAAAAAAGTTTTGACAGACAGACCAACAGGTAGATGTTCACCATCTTGCAGGAAAATGGTAGATGTAACGCACTGTCGTTTCTGTAGTTGCAGCAAAACAAATGTCTGGAGCAACTAACAACACCGAAGGGCCGTCACAGAACATTTGACAGGGCCATAAACTTTTACAAGTGAACGATAGCGGCCACATTGAGCAACCTCCATTACGCCATTCTATACACAATTAACAGCTGCTTGCTTGCTGCATTTCTTTACACTCTGTCTGCATGTGAAAAATATTTTTTTTCCATTGTATACCTGCAGCGTCGGTATACTATTACTGTTCACACAACGTTCATTTGAAATGTTTCGATGCAATAAGTGTTACTAAACGTTAAAAATGTCACTTGTGTTGCGTGTTGCTCATTTCACAGGTTGCTTTTGCCGTATTGTGCTTAAAAGTGCCCCCTATCGGACGTTTTCGAAGCAATTTTTTTTTGAAGATTCCTTTTTCGTATCCTTTGGATAGTCTATATACTAATTTTGGTGTCAGTACACTGAACAGTTTAAGCTCCAGGATGCTCTAAATAGGTCAAGTTTAATTATAACCACCCTGTATATACTGTTTACAACTATAATAAACTTCTTAATAGTTTTGTAGTGAATATATATTATTTTGGTTGAAATGTCATTTTAAACCTGCGGAACAGAATAAATTATAAAAATAATATACATATACTATTTATTTTTCATTAAAGTTAGAAGGTATGTATAACGTGACATTTACAACTTTAAAGATGATTAGTGTAAATGCAATTTATATACTCACTTTGTAAAAAAGTAAAATTATAATTTATATAATTCTAATTAATCAAGATCATACTTTATTTTTATTAATGTGAGTTATTCAGTTGATGTAAAGAACAACAACAGAAAAATCAGGGAAATTTGAAGTGTATTTTCTAGAAATCGGGGGATTTTTTAATCCAGATTCTGTTGCCACCCTGATCGAGTTTCCAATTTTGGTGTTACAGCTAATGTGCTACAAAATAATAAGGTAAAAAAAAAACTATATATGACAACTCATCATGCAGTTTATTTATCATTTTGATTTGTCTAAATAAGTAAAATTCTTAATTTTTTTTTTTTATGGTAAACGACCATATTTTGTAGGTAAGTAATTATATAAATCATGAGACAATTCCCATGTATTATAACCCTGTGCACATTTACACCTTGTTTGGTGCAGAATGACCCTTGCTGTCCTTGCGCCATAAAAATACAACCAACCAACTATTCCCATGTATTGAATTGCTAAATGTTCATTATCAGTACAGCAATTATATGAATGATTAAACCTTAAATATTAAAAGTGTTGAACCTATTAAACCTTAACTTCTAATAAACTTTTATTTTGAACTTTAATAATTAACAATCTATTTAATTTTTTTTATTAGTTTTTGCAAATGTCTTGTTAAGATAAGTATTTATTAATTTGTCAAACATGTCACAGTCCTTGTTTTTCTCTTTAGACATTTGATAGTTATGATCCTGCTGATGATGTAGGGGACGAAATAGATGGAAAAGAAAGTGAAACAAGAGAATCTTCAAATAATGAAAATGACAGTTCCATTAGAAACAGTGATACAGGTCAGCAAACTTGGCCAAACGAACAAACTTTGGAAGCTAATATACAAGAGAAGTTTGGAACTAAGTTTAAGCATCAGTCATGTATGGCAAATATGTTACAAAGTGAAAATCTTGCTCAAAATAAAAGATATCCTTTTAATGCCCTACATGCATATAATAGGTAACTGTATAAAATGTAATTTTTTTTTATCCTTAAAAGTTAATGTGTAGTAAAGATGGAACTATAAGGTTCTCTTTATAGGTCCTGAGTGGCTGCTCATTCATTCATTTTTCTGAGTGCTTCAGCTCATTTAAGCTTGTGTATATGCATGTCATAGTTTAAAGATCAATTTATTAACTCTGTATCAGATGATATATCGTGCAGTATTGGAACATGAAATTCAAAAATAACTAATCTGTAATTATAACTTGATTTCATTCAAAAAAAAAATTCTTTAAAATTAATAAATCTGTTTCCAGTACTATACTAATGATTTTGTGATTTTAGTTAGTTATATGGGATGGCCATGATTAAACTTCCCTTATTTAGAACATTTTGTAGCTCAGTCTAGTAACTATAACGTCGGCAAGTTTGTCAGGCAGGGTATTCAAGACATGAGAAGGATTTCGCAAAAAAAATATTGCTTCAAAAAGTTTTCAATAGAGGGGAATATGCTACTGTACAATTCTAAATTTATGGAAAAATAAATGAGACTAAGCTGAAATTAACTAACTTTGAAACGAACTTTTTTGTGTTGCACTTAAAATAATAATTTGATAAAATGTTTAATATCAATTTATCACATTAATCATTACAGTTACTGAGTGTAAGGCAAGCCATATATTAAAGCAGGAAGAGAGACGAACATGGCACAAGTATGGTATAATGTATGAAAAAATTGATTTAGCAAGGTGCCTGGCGAGAGAGAGAGAGAGAGACATACCTGTGGATGCCACCCTTAAATCAGGCAGATAATACTGTTTATACTTTGCCACCACCATGTTTACTCAATGCATGGCTTGTTTACGAATTTTTACAAAATCATGTAACAACTTGGAAAAGTTGAGTTAACTCATGAGGAAGAAAGGGGATATTGACCAATGTGGCCACCATCTTTATTGACCGAAATTTGCATTTTCTATGCAGCATTCATATATATCAACAGAAAGTAACGTCTCTATCTGAATGAATGCTCTTTACATTATGATACATTGTTCTTGAATGTTGCCATGCTTGAGATACTGACATTGTAGATGTTTGGCCTTGAGGTAACCTCACAGTCAAAAATCATGAAGCAATGTAAAACAAATTAAGTGCACCTTGAGCATGACTATCAATGTGAATGTGGTTTTGAAATCTTACCTTTCATTTATAACTCTACACTGCTGTTTTTTACACATTTCAATATTCAACTTAGTTTTATGCATCTTTTCTGCTTCCTGATTTAAAATGGCATCATATTCACCTTATGCATAAATTTTTGAACTAGATCCCTCCTCCCTAGAATCATTCTTTTCATATCTTAAATGGTCCGCTGATTAAATGTTGCAGGTATGCGAATCTTCCTCTTTTTTTCAGATTTCCGCCTTTTTTGTTTTTTACAGATTTTCTCCTCTTTTTTGTGTTTTTCACAATTTTTCCGCTTTTTTAAATCAGACTTTTCCCACTATTGGAAAAGTCATGTGCAATCATGTGTGTGTGACCATTTTGAGGAATGACGTCAGAGACTTTTTAGCCAATTGGAGCTAACAAGGGGAACCTACAGTGGGTGCCCCGCCGATTTTAGTGACATTTTTTTTTGATGAAAGTATAGCCGAAATAAGGAAATACGTGTCTCGGCATTCGTGCCAATGCGGCTTATTTTCAGAGACATGGATTTTTAAAGATTTTGCATCCGATATATGAGCTTAAAACACAACGCCCTCTACAAGCCAATCGGTAGCTTGGGCGGTAAGTTGTCGGCTCTTCGCGCCGTGTTTTTGTGTTCGATGCCCGGGGAAATCGATCATTTTTTTTTTAATGTATCCTTTTTATGTATTTATTTATATATTTTTATTAGTAAAAATACTTCGCTTACAATCGGATTTTGTTCATAAACTTACTTTAATAAAATTCATATTTATGTAGTTATATTAATTGTATGCTTATTGGCAGTGATAATTTCTACTCGAATTTTAATTGTTGATTATTAAAAAGTTGAAAAGTAGAAAAAGTTTTGGTGTAGCCATCCAGCCTGTTATGTAGTTAAGTAGATCCAGCACACTTTAATAATGTTTTTACAAATGACGACGGCACCTCTTCTTCTACTGTTGAAGTAATTCCACCTCATTGTACCCCATACTGTCAACCTCGTGATGTGTACTTCTTCCGTCAAGTAAAAAATTTCATTAAAAGGTTACAAAATTGTGTTGAAAGCTTACAAAAAAATAGTCATTTAAACACGCGAGCAGATAGATGCTTTGAAGATCCATTAATTTATTCACAATCAACTTTCGGCGCCGAATTTTAAGAATACGTTACAGTACTCTTGGTTCGTTGCAAAGTTAACAAACGAAAGAAGCGTTTATGAAAATGTAAATGGTATTTGTTTTCCAGATGATATTAGACAAAGAAAATCTAGTTGTTCGAACACCATTTATAAAATAAAATGTTTCTATATAAATTAACTGTATATAAATGAGATGCACATAAAATGTTGTTATAAAAGTTTATATGTTATAAAATAAAATATTACATACTAAAAATACATTTATCAATAGATAAATATATTTTAAAAAAATATTAGGCGTAATAGATGCTAATAGTGGATGACTGCAAAGGCTAATAATGACAAAATTAAACGAATTAACGCAGTTTTCTTTTTTATTTAATGGAATTGTTAAAAGTTTTCAGAAAAAAATCTTTCCATCCTTAAATAAAACAAAACTGCATTATTGGTGTAATTTCATCCCTTCACAGGTTGACAATGAGTACGCAAATTTTATAAAAGTTATATTCACATAAAAACTTACAGCTAACTCCTAAACTTTTTGTACCTTTACAACTCTTCAATTAAAAATTAAAATTCGTGTAAAAATTATAACTGCGAAAAATAGTATCACAGAATTAAATATGTAAATATGAATTTTATTAAAGTAAGTTTATGAGCAAAATTCGATTGTAAGCAAAGTATTTTTACTAATAAAAATACATAAATATGTAAAAAGGATACATAAAAAAAAAGTGTAATCGATTTCCCCAGGCATTGAACACAAAAACACGCCGCGAAGAGCCGACAACTTACCGCCCAAGCTACAGGTTGGCCTGCAGAGGGGGTTGTGTTTTAAGCTCATATATAGTATGCAAAATCTTTAAAAATTCATATCTCCGAAAATAAGCAGTATGGGCACGAATGCCGAGACACGCATTTCCTTATTTTGGCTCTACTTTCATCCAAAAAAAAAAAAAAATCAACTCGGTGGGGCACCCACTGTGGGTTCCTCTTGTAAGCAAGTGTGTGTGTGTCCCCACCGCCATCTTGTAAGTATAAACAAACTATAGGCTCCAATCGTGGGAGGGGGAGAAAGAATACCCTGCACATTCCCTCTTTTCTGTATAATTTCGATTATTCCAATTTTTATTTATAGTTTTACTGCATAATGATAACGACCAGTATTTGTCCAGATTTCGTTTGTCGTTCATTAGAAGAAGCAAATATCAAAGAAATCGACAAGAATGCATACCTGCCAACTGCTGTGGGTTGTCCACAGTTTCTACGGATTTTCTCCTCTAACTACGGATGTACAGGCACGGTTAACTAGTATGGTTTTTTTCTTCTCAAATTAGTAGACATCACAACAAACACAAACGCAATCGAAACGTACTTTGTCTGTATGAATTCTGAGAGCGAGTCAGAAAGAAAAGCATATTCATATATCAGTGCAATGTAAACAACACTAGACATTCATCTGGTTTTGGGCATCTGTTTTCTCTCTCGCAAGGTGCAGAAGGATTTAGTTTAGAAATTTGTCACTACTGATTCGGTTGCATGTATTTTGTCTTACGTAGGCGTAATAGATTGATATTTAAAACCTTGTATTGAATATTCGACTCCTACAAAAATGGAAAAGAATTGTCAGAAGTTCAGAAAAGTGTATTCAATCATATTTCCATGCCTTATATTATCATCAGAAGGATTTACATTTTCAGGGTGTCCAGCCATTGGGAAATGTACTTGAATTTTTAGCGACTCGGGAAATATACTTGAGAAATTTGTGTTTAATTTTATGGTCCATGTCCAGAAATTTCTCTCTCCTTTGTTTTGGTTGGCTACACTGTGAAATATCTATTATGGATAGAAAAGAGCAATAAAAGCAAACAATATTTTCAAATCAAAATTGAATGAAAACATAGTAAATAATACATCGCAACCCAAATCTGAGTTTTAATAAATATAACAGGTGTCAACCATTATGGGTTTTCAGCTCCCCTTATGTCATTATTGACAATCTTATTTTAACATACGGAAAATGTCTAAAATGATGCAGTTTGTAAATATTTCCGTACTTATGATTGTGAACGACCCCTGCTATGTTTCATGGGCATCTGGTAGCAATTTGTTTGCATAAACGTATCATAAACAATCATTTATGTTATGTTTATAATTTGCATATTCCCTGGAGAAGGGCAGAGATTTGGAGGGATAAGCTTTTATTTATAGGATGGCCAGCACCGATCACCCTCCCCCCCCAACCACCACCACATCCCGGAAAACAGGGAAAAGTCAAGGAAATTTAAGTTATCCAAAACGTTGCGATTTTTGGATTTTGGGACATGTAAAATCCATTCACGTTGTCTAATCACTAGTACACAAGACACTGTTCACAATTTTCCCTGCCGTGTTAACGATTTAGCAAGGAAAAATTGTCAAAACTAACTAAAATCTGTAGGTCCTGCGGTGGCGCAGTGTTGTAACGTGTTCGCCTAGCACACCATTAACTTGGGTTCAACTCCCAACAGTGCAAAGAACACTTACTCAGAGATCTCATAAAGATCACACTGTCACTGTAGTCCAGGGTTTGGTTCCCTAGGCCCTAAGAGGTTTGGATTCCTCGGAAAACTGTAGGTCCAAGAAGTTCAGATTCCTCGGAAAATTGTAGGTCCAGAGGTTCGGATTCCTCGGCAAACAGTTGGTCGCTGCACAGCATGACCACTGTAGACCTTGAGCCGTAAAACCACAAAACAGACAGATTAAAATCTGCTAAATTTAATGATTTTTCACATTTAACCCTTTTGTAGAATATTACTGTGGCTTACACTTTTTTTTTTATTAATCATTTTTGGAAAAAATACTGACAGGAAAGATCTTGTTTAAGATATATAATAATTACAATAATAATGTTTTTTGTCAGTTGAGATTGTATATATTTTTTTAGCAACCTCAATTGCATTTTTCAAGCATTTTACCCTTCCCTCCAATAGATTTAATATGCAGAACTTGATGTTGGTTGGGACCCCACCCCTCCCACTCAGTCATAGGAACGAGATGCTTGAAATTATATGTAAACAATTTATATATATATATTGCTTAATTTACTTTTAAAAAATATCAGCTTTATGGGAGGTGGAACTCTTGCCCCTTATTCACAACATACCCATATCTGATTTCCCATTTTGGTTTTCCTCTTTTTTTGAAATGTTGCATTCTTATGCCTGATGTTGTGACATTCTAGTTGTTAAATTGACTTACACAAGGTTCCCAATAGGGGAAGTTAAATTATAGCCACCCCTTGTATTGATAACATTGATTAGTGTTTTTATTAAATATAAAAAGATAATCTACTCTTTAATTTTCTTTAATCCGTATGAACTATATTACTTCACGTGTATATAAATTGTGTTTTGTTATTAATTTTCATGAAAAACTGTGAAAGAACAAAATATTAAGTATGTTCCGTAAAGAAGATATAAAGCATCAGTCTTGCAGCAAATTGTGATACTTGCTGAAACCGGTATAGGTTATAAATAGAGTAGATCTTCAAGTAGTGGAAAACAAGCATTGTGTCTCAAATTGAATTATGTGTTCGAGACAGAGACAAGTGGGTTTAATCAAGGCTGAAACCGAATCAAATTAAATTCTGGCTATTGTCTTCAAATATTAATTATAAAGAATAATAATTTGATGTTAGAAGAAGGAAATCGATTATATCAAACAATGAAAAGATGTAGAAGACGATTTATGGATTAGTTATTTAATTTGTTTGGTAAGAGACAATTTCTTTTTTTTTTTGCAGAATATTTTGTCAATTTTACAAATAGTTTTCATACATTTTTGTAAAAAATAAATATTTTTTATTTGTGAACAAAACATTATTCAGCCAAGCTTGGTTATAATGAACATCAAGGGACCTGATGTTTTTCTTCATTATAGCTTTATTCCATATATATACATTATTATTGTTTGACAAATTTCAGTGAACTGTACCCACCAGATAAAAATAGCACCCATCTGCCTTAATAAGAAAACCTAGGAACATAATAGGAAAAGAAGATTTTTTACTCTTCATCTGCACAAATATAGTTGTCAGTGGCAACCAGGCTTGTTGAGTTTGTATTATTATACATTAAATCAAATTAACTGAAATAATTTGTTCGTCATAACTGTGAATTCATTATAACTGAGTTCCACTATTTACAGAGGAGTAAAATCCTTTTCAATGGTGATGGAACCTACTATTCTCTGTCAGTTTCTTATATCAATTTCGACAGTCGATTTCTTAACTATTTTCATCAAAATTTAAAAGTTTTAGAACTTGTTTAGGACACCACTTGGTGACCAAGTTGAAAGTCACCTGCTGTATGACTGGAGTGCAGTTTGGTGATTAACTTGCTTCCTAGATAGCAACTGGATTGTCATATGGTAACTGAATGCAGGGTCTCCCGATGAGTTCCTGAAATCCTATCTGATGATGAACTAACTCCAATGAGGAGGAGAGGAGTGGTGACTAGGCATCAGGAAAGCTGAACATTCAACATCCATAACTGCCAAACTTTTGTGAATTCCATGATAGTCACAAGTGTGTATCGACTATGTGAAATCCACCAAAACTGCTAACAATTTATAACAGACATTTGAAGCTAACGTAGATTAGCCTACATTGTAATGACAAATCAGATGTCTAGCATTCAGCATATAATAATGCAATTTAATGGGGCAGCTTTCACAAGCTTCTGATCAAAAATGCTTCGTTGTACTATGGTATAAATGGGCTTTAGCATTCAAGAATCACATCATGTCCCTATATTAACTGTAAGGCACCACAAAATTCAGCTGGAGTGTTAATGACTGGAAACACAACATATGGTTTGACAAATCACAATTTACCTTTTATTATGTCAGTAGAAGGCAGCATGTATAGCCTAAACAACACAAAGGTATGGACTTAGCATTTCAAGTAGGGGTACCCTAAGCAGATGAAGATGTTATAACTCTTTGGGCAACTTTTACATGGTTTGACCTAGTATCGCCTCCATCAATGACATCAAGCCATATGTAGTTCCTCACCAATAATCTACACCCTTTCGTTACATTTTTTTTCCCAAACCAGACTGCCATTTTTTAATACAATAATGATCCACCCTACTGGTTCCAACTAGTGACCAATTGGCTGTAGGAGCATGTCAGTGACTTTATCACACTCTAATGGCCTTCCCTCACTTATCGGATATCAGCATGATATAGAATCTATGGGACTTAGTAAAGGAGGCTGTTTGTGATCACTAGCCCTCTCCTGTATCTGTGCCTGTTTTATATCAAACACTCTTGCATTGTTGGGACGTGATACCCTGTGTTTTTTTTCTTCTTCTTTTTTTTTTTTTTTTAAAACCTTATTTGGTCCTCATCACTACATTTGTCTGTCATTGTGTATGCAAAAAGTGGTACAACATACTATTAGGTAAGAGTGTACATAATAATTTGTTCTTTCAGAGTATTTAAAATTTGAAATTCAGCATTCATGCAATCTTCATAATTTTTTGCAAAATCAGCATATATTAAAGTGTTTGAATTGTTTCTTTTAGAAATGAAGATAATTATTTGAAATTTTTAACTGATGTCACTGAGGATATTTTACGAAGTGGGGTATATTCAGACAGGTGCATTTTATTCTTTCTGCCTTGAGTAAATTGCTGTACAGGTAGTTCTCCTATAATGTGTGTTTTTATATAGTGCAATTTTCAAATGCAGGAACACTGTTTGTAAAACAATTTTTAGCAAATTTTCATAAAAGATTTGCTTTAATGCAATTTATTATTATAGGAATTGTATTTACAAAATGCAAACATTTGTTAAACTTTTAGTGAATATTTGGCTATAATGCAATTGCATCTCAACCATATGAATTTAGCGAGTTGGTGACTTCCTGCATTCCAGTTATAGTCATTACAGCCCACTGGTTATCAGTATATCTGGATTTAAGGTGTATAGGACTGCTTTTTCACGTTTGTTATGTTTTTGTAAACCATTTCTTCTTTTTTACCTATGAGTATGGAATTTGAGAGTAACGATGATTTTCTAGTGATGAAAACATTTGTAGTGACCTTAAAAGGAAGACATAAGCCCTCAAAGAAACGTTTGGTGTAATAAAGTGTTTGAAAAAAATGAATATGTACATGTGACAGTGTTTGTGTAATGGGAATAGGAATCCACATTAAGAGATAATGTATGGGACACTACACACACACACACACACACACAAAGCAAGTTCAATTGCAGGGACTAAATTCAATCCAAGCAAATTTTCTAGTTTGGGTATGGAAATTAGGGTGGTCTAAAAACAAAAAAGTTAAAATCTTTCATAGGCATGTTATTTATTTTTTACAAATAAATTTGACACCCACGTATTAGTAACTCAAACTAGAGCTATTTTTGTTTAGGAGAAAAAGAGACGCCGTCCTCATCCCGGATTCGAACCAGGGTCCCCGCGGTGTCTTGACCTACTAGACGAATGAGAACAAGAACAAACGCATTTTTCTCCGTATATTAAGTTGTAAGATATTATTACCCTTCACAGGGATAACACAATTGCCAAATATTGGTCAACACACAAAGCCACCGGGGCGAGATTTTTGTGAGTTTTTCGTGGAGGATTTTTTATTACAAATAAATTTGACACCCACGTATTAGTAGCTCAAACTAGAGCTATTTTTGTTTAGGAGAAAAAGAGACGCCGTCCTCATCCCAGATTCGATCCATGGTCCCCGCGTTGAGCCCGCGGTGTCTTGATCTACTGGACGAATGAGAACAAGAAAAAACGCTTTTTTCTCCATATATTAAGATGTAAGATATTATTACCCTTCGAAGGGATAACACCATTTCCAAATATTTGTCAACATACAAAGCCACCGGGGCGAGATTTTTGTGGGTTTTTCGTGGGGGATTTTTTATTACTAATAAATTTGACACCCACATAATTTTGCTCATCTTTAAAAAAAAAAGTATCCCCAAAATTCACATCAATTTGACCAGATTTACTGGTCGCTCAACTGTGTAGAAGTTTCAGTATAAGTCTTACGTTGATGTATAATGCTGACATCAAACATGCAAACACTCTTAACAGTTAGCTTGTTTGAGATGAAACCTAATAATATGAATGAGCCTTGGATACAAAAAAAAAGACAAAGTTCAGCATTGTTATTATTTCAGGAGTGAAGGCGACAGTGTTGCAGAATCGCCTGAAGTAAGGCCTGTTTGGTCTCTTCGTTCTTGGTCAAAGACTCATTGAAATTGCTCATCATGGCAACTCTTCTTTCGGCCACATCATTAAAGACTTTGAGTCTGTAGCCAAGACCGTAGCCAGGATTTAATTTCGGGGGTTCATAAATTTTTACAGCATGTATCGATACAATCACAGCATGCAAGGCCGTAGCCAAGTCCCATTAAAAATTTAATTTCGGGGGGAACCGGTCCCTAAGATCCCCCATCTGGATACAGGCATGAGTCTGTCTACCTTTCTTCTTCCTTCCTGAAAGTTTTTATTGCCTTCACAATACTCAGGAAGCATCTCCAAGAAGGTCTCATTGATAATGTAGTGACTTAACAAACCTCAAGGATGAGGAAGAAACAAGATCACTTAGGCTGTTGGATGTTTCGTCGTCATCTTTAGGGACCCACTTAGTGTGTTTCATCTTCTTGTCCTTCTTCATCTGTGCCACGATACTTCTGTTCCTGTTGACAAGACACTTTTCCTTAAAAAAAAAAAAAGAGAGAGAAAGCGATGAGATCATTTCCCAGAAACCAAAGATGGCATTTGAAAGAGATATGGATTTTAAAATTCTTCTGCTTTTGCATAATGCACCACGTCATCTCTTTGCCACTGCTTTGAGCTTTCATTACATATCAATGTGATGTTTTTATCACTGCGTAGAACTTCTCTACTGTAACCTATGAGCCAGGGGGTTATGGCATCTTTTAAGCCCCATTATTTGCAACATACATTTGCAAAATTCCTTGCAATTATAGGTGGTAGTAAGGTGAGTGTCTCCAAAGTTTAGAAAAAATTTAATATAAAGACAGACATAGATATAATTGTGGAGGCCAGGTTTAAAATCAGTAATGAATGTTTATATGGGTGTTGAGAAAAATGGCAAAATATTAAAAAAAAAATAGCTGACTTTTTAAGATAACCCTTAAGGAAAAGACATCTATTATCAAATTGATACAATATACTTCGGTTGTTACTATTTTTCATATAGATTCTTCTTCAAAGAATGCGGTTGAAGATGATGGTATGTATGAGTGTCGTTTGAAAAGTTCTCGGCTTGACACATAGTGGCAGTATGACCAAAGAACTATGATATTTATTATGTATGATCCGTTAGATGGCATTTTACGAAATCGCAGGCATGTACGTTTAGTTGGTTGATTGTGGCGATCAAATAAAGCAAGCAAATTAAAATTGAAGTTAGATCTGTTATAAAGTAGGTACTTTGTTTTAAACTATTTATCACAGATGGATGTAAAAAAAAAAAAAGAGTTAGATTCCACTTTAAAAGATTCTCCTCATTCGTTTGCGAAGGTAAAAAAGTGGGTTGTTGAATTTAAATATGGTCATACGTCCATTCAAGATAATGAACGCTTGGGACACTCAAAAACCATTATGACTGACGAAATCATCACAAAAATTCACACTGTCTTATTAAATGATCATCGACTGAAGGTATGTGATCTTGCTGACATCGCAAATACCTCAATAGAACATGTCCACTGCATTTTAAACGATGTTTTGGGTATGAAAAAGCTTTTCGCTTGATGGGTGCCATAATTGTTAACAGTCAACGCAAAATGCATTCTTACGAACACTTCTCAAGAGTGTTTAGACTTACTTAAACACACTTCCACGGAGTTCCTTCGACATTTTATAACAGCAGGTGAAACTTAGATTCACCACTACGCAACAGAGATGAAGCAGCAGTCCAAACAATGGATGAGATCATGTGAAAGTGTACCAAAGAAAGTGAAAATGGTCCCATTTGCAGAAAAATTCATGGCTGTGATTTTCCGAGATTCTCGTGATGTGTTGCTTATAGACTATCTGGAAAAAGGCAGGACCATCACAAAGGAGTATTACGCTTCACTACTGGATCAATTGCAGGGTGCTATTCAGACTAAACACCCACATCTGGCCAAAAGAAAATGCTCTTCCACCCTGATAATGCCCCTGTACACACTTCGTGGGTTGTTGCTGCAAAACTCTATAACCTATACTTTGAAGTGCTTCCACATGCATCATATTCTCCAGATTTGGCTCTCAGCAATTACTTCCTTTTCCCAAACCTGAAGAGATGGCTTGCTGGATGAAGATTCACTTCAAATGATGAGCTCCAGACTAAGACAATCACTTATTTAGCAGAGTTGGACAAATTGCATTTTACTGTATTAAAAAGTTGGAAAGTCGTTATTCTAAATATATTGCATTTCAGGGTGACTGTTTTGAAAAATAAAAAAAATCTCAAAAATCCTCTGTTTTTTTTTTGTTAGGCTGAGAACTTTTAAAACGACCCTCGCAAATATCTGAAATTGTGGCATTCAATGCATGTACAGTTTTATTTATATTGCTACATTATTTTATTTTCAAGCAATTAAAATGTGTGATGTGTCAAACCTTCGCATCCTATTGATGCTATTATGGTGCCAGTGTAGTTACCAATCACTCATATTAATCACACATATTAATACACGCAAATGATTAAATAAATAAGTGGCTTATCACTCTGTGTAGTGTTTTGATATTTGCACATAACTCTAATTTTTCTACAAGTCATGTTAATTTTTTAATTTTAATTGTTATTTTAATTTATCTTGAATTCGATTATTTTAACTTCTTATTTTTGATTGATGTATCAATATATTTTAATACAAATAGTTTATTATAATGCAAACATGTTCATGAATGCAAATGTCACATTATGGGTAAAAATTCTTATGTGAAATGTGTTTTCTGATTGGCACCTAACCTCTTTTTTTTGCCACAACTCCTGTTGTTTCTACAACATGAATTCCTATGATGCAAACTTTTTCATCAATGCAACTATCGTGTCACATGGGAGCTACCTGTACTTTTATATTACACACATATTCATGAATTCATACACATATTCATTATTTCTACGAAATATTTAAACTGCATATATATATGTTATGGTTCATGTAATAAATCCAGTCCACATCTTTTGGTAAATGTGATTAAAAATGCATAATAATGACATTTACAATACAATTTTTATTTTCATGCTAAAGTTACATTTCGGTGCATGGAGGAAGCATATCAAAACGAAAACAAAAGTTGTTATAGTTCCCTTTTTTGGTCAACATGACCATTTTTCATTTTCTATTAAATAAATGCTTAATTTCCTTTTGTATTCACTTTCTCTTTCACAATTTTTTAAATGGTCTGGTAATTTATTTCATTTATTAAATCTATAATAATTTATATTATTTTTTCCCATGTTTATTCTTGTTTTTCTGTTTTTAAAGTATTACCTGACCTTGTATTTGTACTTTTGTCTATTTTTATATTTATAATTTCGTCATGTTTACCTGTTTTAATTCCTAAATATATCATTATAAATATTTTGTATGTGTTTACTTCTATATTCATTATATTATTTTCTATTTTATACTGTCGTTAGTTTTGTATCCTATTCTTTTTAATAATCTATCAATTATTGATTGTAATTTTTTTAGATTAACCTTGTTTACCCTACTCCACACACTATTTCCATAAATTATATGGCTATATATCAGTGAAAAGTGAAGTATTATTTTGCAGTGGTAATGTATTATGTCGTTTAATCTTGTAATCATACCCATACCTTTTCATGTTTTTTTTACAAATTTCCTTTATGTGTTTATTCTAATTTAAATGTTCATTTCAATTCTTAGGAATTTTATTTCATTTGTTCTTATAATTTTATTGTCTAGTTTCAATATTTCCTCAATATAATTTTTTTAATTTATATTATGGGAATAAAATATATTTAGTTTGTCAGTATTAGGCTATTTTCATTAAACTAGTTTTCCAAATTATATAATTCTAGTTTTGCCTTTTGATATAAACCAAATAAAAAATAGCTGGGATCTATATGAAATTTGAGTATGTTATCCTGCAAGTAATGCTGTATCAAAATATCATGTGCAAAACCCTGGTTCAAATCCAGGATAAAAACATCTCTTTTTCTCCTAAACAAAAACAGCTCTAGTTTGAACGTATACCTAAGTGGGTGTCGAAAATTATTAAGTAAAAAAATAAATTCCTCCATGAAAACTCACAAAAACTCGCCCCAGTGGCTTTGCATGTTGATCATTATTTGGCAATTGTGTTATCCCTGTAAAGGGTAATAATATCTTACATCCTTATATATGGAGAAAAAGACCGTTGTTCTTGTCCTCATTCATCTAGTGGTCAGGACACTCCGGGTTAAATGGAGGGACCCTGGTTCGAATCCCGGATGAGGACAGCATCTCTTTTTCTCCTAAACAAAAAACAGCTCTAGTTTGAGCTTCTTTCTACTTGGGTGTCGAAAATTATTAAGTAAAAAATAGTAGTACTGACATTAGTTGACATATTTGTACAGTAGCATAAAAGACTGCCTGAAACATATGTCGAATCAAACTTTTACCTGCGCTTGTAACGTTGTGCATTATTATAAACCTCACCTTTAATTAGTCACCCTATACTTATGAACATGGCATTGAATTTGACTCAAAGTTAAAAAAATTCCCATGGAATTTTAAAACATTATGTTCTGAAAATTTATATCTTGATATATATTAATGCTTGGAAATAAAAATACTTTATAATGTAGAAACTCAGATTAAGACCTTTTGTTTGTTGTAATTTATTTTTATAGAGCCATTCAGAAAACATTTGAATTTCATCTGCAGTTTTGTCCAGAAAATAGTGATAAAGTAAGTGTATTTTGAAAGGTGGATTAAAAAAAAAAAAAAAAGCAACATTTAAATGAATTAATAATATTCATTGCATGTATTTTGCAAATGTTTTAAGGAAAAGCTGCACCATCTTTTAAATCAGATGCTAGAAGGCCTTAGAGTCCACAGCGATGATGATGATGATTTACTCAACAAAAGAAATATTCCAGTAAAGGAAGACAATATTTTCATTGATAAGCAAACAGAAGATCAAAAAAATACAGGAGAACTAAGGATGCATAGCTCTGATTTATCACAGGTTATGGAATCCAATTTCCAGGATGGTATATCCACTTTTTCTTTAAACCTTGTTCATTCAGATCCAGAAAATAATGCAAATTCGGAACTACAATCAAAGGAAACATTTAATAAGGAATCCTGATAGTAACTTTATATTTCACTGTTACAGAAGTGCTTTATATACTAAAAAGAATTTCATATCAGGAGAATAAAAATATACAGGGTGATCCAGATTAAACAGGTGTTCATACCTCTCTGTTGGGAAAACTACTTGGCCAATTTCACCTAAATATCGTACACATGCTCTCCTGAGTATGCGGTTTTGATTTCTGAAAGAAAAAAAATTGAGTTCATATTTCGGCCGCTAGGGAAGGAAATGGCGCTGCGGAGCAGGCAATTTATTAATATTAACAACGAAAAAGTGTTTTAACATGCAATAACCTTTATTGCAATCACATGAAATTAACTACAAATTACAGTATACCGTAGGACAGTAGGTATGACTAAAAAAAGATTTGTGCAATAACTTTATTGCTATCACATGTGGAACCACACTATCATCACAGATACGGCTAGATATGTCCTCCGTCTCTTTGCTCTAGAAATTGCATTCGATGCACAACACATTCCACGGCAGAACGTAACTCATTCGCTTGGAGGTGGGATACATGTTGCGAAATTCTGTCTTTTAAGACTGCTAAGTTCGGAACATTGCCTTTATAAACGCAGCTCTTTAAATATCCCCACAGCCAAAAGTCACAAGGGTTAAGATCGGGTGACCGAGGCGGCCAAGATGTTGAAAATGACCTGCTAATCACTCTGTCATCCGAAAAGTTTTGCCGTAATAATGTTTGAACAGGCAACGCGATGTGCGGGGGTGCACCATCTTGCATGAAAATTGTAGTGTCAAGACAATTTCTCTGTTGAAGCGAAGGAATGACAAAGTTCCAGAGCATAAATGCATACCTAGAGCCAGTAACAGAACATGTCATTGGCCCCGAGGCCGTATTTTCTTCAAAGAAGTAAGGACCAATGACGAAAGATGAGGTGAAGCCACACCACACTGTCACTTTTGGAGCATGCAACGGAATTTGTTGATGAACGTGGGGATTTGTGTCAGACCAAATACGGCAGTTACGTGTGTTTACAGCGCCATTCAAGTGGAAATGGGCCTCATCACTCCACAGTATCTGCCAAGGCCATTCATCATCCACTGTCATCCGAGCAATGAACATCAAAGCAAATGTTTTCCGCACGTCATTATCACCAGAAAGCAATTGCTGAGTGTGGGCTATCTTATATGGATAAAACTTCAGGACATTTCTCATAACTCTCCACACTGTCGTATATGGCATGTCCAATTCCCGTGATATCGCACGTGCACTACTGCTACCATGTGCACTTGCTGCTCCCCGCTCCACTACTGCAGTTGCAACTTCTTCAATTTGCTGCACTCGAGTTGGTTTGTGGCCTCTCAGCCTCGTTTAATGGCGAATGTTCTGTTCTCTTCAAAATACAAGACCATTTTTCGAAGATTTGTAATTGTGAGAGTGCCTCTGCGTAAACCTTTTACCTGTCGAAATGCTTTAAGTGCCGCAGAAGCATTGTTATTTCGTTGATAAAAGAGCTTAACAAGTAACGCGCGATCTGGTAAAGTAAGTTTCATGACGGAGTCCTCGTATGGTGAAAAAGTGCTTCACGACTCCTTATATAGGCAGAGGATGTTGCGCATGTTAAGTAATATGTAAATTGCCTGCTCCGCAGCGCCATTTCCTCCTCTAGCGGCCGAAATATGAACTCAATTTTTTCTTTCAGAAATCGAAACCGCATACTCAGGGGAGCATGTGTATGAAATTTGGGTGAAATTGACAGAGTAGTTTTCTCTACAGAGAGGTCTAAACACCTCCTGTTTAATTTGGATCACCCGGTATTCTGATACTTTAAAAGTGTAATTTGTAAAGCAAGTCTAATTTACTAAAATGTGAATTTACTGTTTATGTATGCGTCACAATTTCCTTTCCTTTTTTCCTTTTTATTTCTTACACACTTTTAATAATCAAAATTATAAAAGCTTATGCTGTGCGTGGGGTATTTTGAGTTTTGAATGCTCATTTTCTGAAGCAACGTTTACAGAACTGTTTCATATGACATAAACATGTTCTATTTTAAATCATATAAAGTTGTATATTTTAGCTCCAAAATTATGCGTTTGAATCATTAAATGTGTTTTGTCTCTACTGCAGTAATAGTACTTTTTTTTTTAAATTTTATTTTAAGAACTAAATAATTACATATACATATAAATGTTTTGCGACTAAAAAATTTAGGAAATGCTGTTGTGAGATGTTATGTGCAAACACTTTTAGCTAATTTTTTATTGTTTATTTTTTCTGTGTTATGTTTATGTAGTATTTATTCTCTTCTGCAAAATGAAAAAAAAAAGACACCTAATATAAAATGATATAACTCATAAAACATTCTAAAATTTTATTCTGATGGTCTTGTACTGTGCATAATAAATTATTTTCATTTTTCAATAAATTCTCTGTCTCAGCTATTTTTTTAATACAGTTACTTTGTGGCATCAAAACCATCTAATTATTGCCACAAAAATGTGTTTATTGCTAATTAAATTACAAGCAACCATGCACTCAATTTCAAGCATCCAAATACATGAAATGAGTTATTCTTAGCCCCCCCCCCCTATGCAATTTCTGGCATATTACAGCCTGTGCACAACTTTCACGCCCAAATAGAAAATAACCAATTCTTAGCCACAAGAACTAGAAAATTCGATTTCAATGAGTGACAAGTGAGCCATAATCTGATGACAAGACAAGCATTCTCTTGTGTCGTCCCTTATTTTTCACAGTCGCCATTACCGTATTTTTCTGAATGAATTTAGTGGGTGTAGGATGAGCTGTCTTGATCATCATCCTACAAGTTATATCGACGTTACCAGTGTACGGACTGCAGAGCTATCATGGAAGTTGGAATTTTTTGCAGTGACAAAATATTTGGGGGGGGGGATTATGACCCCTATGACCTCCTCCCTGTGTCCACCCTTGAGGGAGGGCTCGGAAAGCTGCTGAAATTTATGTTTTGTGTTATATTTTATTAATGTATTCAATAATGCTAAATAAGCAGACTGATATATTTAATAATGAATAAATTTCTTAATGTAAATTTTGCATTAAAAACTAAAAATGAAAGTGCAGGAAAGAACAGGATTTTAAGTGCCAATTGCACCCAGATTGGAGACTTAGTAAATTGGAAAAATCTATATTTTTGATAAATATATCCGTTGAAACCAGCGTGTAAAACACATTTTTTGATTTCTTATTCATTATTAAAAATATTTGAACTGGCGCATTTGCCAGTTTTCAGCCAAGCTCATTTACATAACTAATACAAAACCGATGGACATGGTTACCGTAATTCAGAGTTGCTCATTATTGACGAAAACAGAAAAATCACATTCTATGTTACAACGGAAAAGAGTTTTACTATCATCTCACCCTTTTATATTTTCATTTGTAAGAAATCTCTTAAAATATGATTACCTACGATGTAAGTGTGAGTCGAACCTTGATCCTTACTTAAACCATTTATGGCTTGTACGTATGTAATATATTGTATTCTGTTAAACATAATTACCATATATTATTTTTAATAACAAAAATAAGAACATTTTGACTTTATAACACGAAATTTATAAATACAGTGAAAATCGTTTATAACGATGCTGGTTATAACGACCAACCGCATATAACGACGGAATTTTTACAAGAAGTTTGGTTTGCTATTCTACTCCATACTAAATATATCGGTTATAACGACATCGTATATAATGATGAAACCTGCTATAACGATGGCAATTTAGTAGTTACGAGATTGTAAATTGGGAAATTTGTATGATGTAGCGATGTTTGACAATCATAAAGTAGAACCATATGCATTAATTATTAAAATTTAAAGTTAGTTATTAAAATTTAAGTGTTATTCTAATCTTGTTTATTTACAAATGTCTGAGAAAGTTTTATTACTGCTAAACCTGAATATTAAAGATAATAAACTTAAAAAGTGATTTATTAATTGAATATCACGAGGGTCATATTCTTAAGGGTCTCATTCTTTTTTTTCAGCGTAGAGCCCACAAAACTCTTAAACCGGCACTGTTCTGAAGTCATTAGTATAATATAATAAATACTATTTATTACATTTGTTTTCTACATTATATACTTTAGTAGTATTTTCTACAATTTTTTCAATTTAAAAAACTAAGAAAGTACTATGTACTTAGTTTGGCTATAACATAATATAAACGGAAATTAAATTCATTATAATTAAGTATATTTTTATTTAATTTTGAAACCAAAAAGTTTAATACTACTATGATTTTAAAAAGATATCGTTTATAACGACTATCGGTTATAACGACCGAATTTGCACGGTCCCTTGAAGGTCGTTATAACCGATTTTCACTGTATATAATTTCGTTTGTTTTTTAGAGAGTTGAAAATAAACTGACATATTTTTGTAAAAACGAAACTTGAAAAACTTCTACTGATGTGAACAGTTTATAACAAAATAATTATTTTCAAAAACAAACCAACTTGGCTTATGAAAAAAGAACATATGTGCAATTACTCTTTTCTTTTTTACCAATGTAACTTATAAGGCAGTACGTCGAACATTCAATTTTCGGTTTGTATTGCTGTGGCTAGTGGAAAACGTACATTAAATAACCGTAGAAGGGTCAAAAACCGCTGTCGTCCAAGAATATAAACATGAAATGTTACTGAAAAATTATACATGATTACACTTTATGTGGTAGTGATAATCTTCATAGAAATATTGGAAACAGAAATCGACGTTACAGTGAGTGCATTTAATAAATGAAAATTGTTCACATGATTGAAGTCATCACATGTCGTGATCCATTTTAAATGAAGTTGTAGGTACATTGCTAGGTTTTTCAATTTTATCATCATTTTAGTTACATTTGGACCATGGATAATCAGGCATTGTTTGATATTTCTTAGATTGCAACTGATTGTAAACTAATGAATGTAACTTAATTATTTCATTACGATCAGTTACTTTAATTGCAATTTCATTTGTAAGAATGAAGTTCACAATCCTTTTAATAAAGAATTTGTACTCTCTGAAAATATATGTCTTGGGGTGGGGGGCTGCATGTGTGAGAGTTGTGCTAGGAGGAATTTTTAATTTTATGCAACTGTTCGGAAGTTTACTATATATTGCCTTGTCTGTTGATCTGGTCCAGGAATCCAATGGAACTTATAAAGGGGGACTTGGTTAGATTTGGGGAAGTGGTTTGAGGCAGTTGGTAACATATTCCTTCGTAGTATCTTTTCCCATTTTTCCCTGATTTGGGGCATGTAATAAAAATTTTATTAGGGCGACGTAATGTTTTTTGAACCAAATTTTCCTGACTGTTCGCGTAAAAGTAACAGTAATTTCCCTTTCAGCTCGCTAGTCATAGATACAAATGGCATTATTGTATACGAATGTGTGGCTGCAAATTTGGATTCAATTATTGCCACTGTACTCTATTCACCCTATTTAGAAAGTGTTCTGTCACTTGGGATGAAATACTGAAAACACTGATATGCATTAAGAATTTGCTCAGTATTACAGCCTGAAATTAAATCTCTTGTTTCTAAAACAAATTCAATAGCTTTGTTTTCATTAGTTTCAACATCATGAAGTGATCGGACAGTAGTATATTTCCTTATTTTTTGTGAAACGATTAGATTGGCTAATTTTAATTTATTGATAAAGTTACTAGATATTTTAGATTTCATATTTAAATCTTTTGCAATGTTAGTGGCCCATATTTTTAAATTACTATCACGAACTGGTAAACTATGACTTTGAATACGATGAAATTTCGATTGTAACATTTCCTTTAGAGTTTTAAATTTATCTTTGCGTGTATCACATTTTGACACAATTTTCGAAATGAAAAATTTGGATCATGGTTACGTTTATAACGCTGCTTTGTTTGCTAAAATTTATTGCTTTTACACGAGTCATAAAAATTAATTACAACCTTCATTTGGGGTAAAGTAAAATTTTCTGTCTCGCATTTCTTATCAATTCCGTTGCAGGATTTATTTCATCATCAATATTACAATAGTCATTTTCGTTTTTGAAATGCAATGTCACTTCCTCTTCAAATGCCGAGTTATTTAAAATAATTTCCTCAAATTTTGGCATGAAAATTTTACTATGTAAGTACTAATTCTCATTAATTGTTGTAGGATTAAGTTGATATCTTTGATTGCCAAATTTAAAAGCGACTGAAAAATATTAACGTCCTGAATTTTTTCTTATATATAAATATTTTCAAGTTATGAAATAATCTATGTGGAGAGTATTATTTCCCAATGCTAAAAAAAAATTACACCTTCATTAAATGCAGTGCCTAATCCGTATGAAAAGGGAAAATATCTTCCACATTAATACTGCAACTTCGTTACTTCAAAATGCCAAGTTAGTCCATCAAAATGAAAGGTTACAACCGCCATTCGTTAGTGCAAAACATTCGCTTAAGGCAGTAAATGTTTGGATTTTCATGGCGCAAGAGCATATGGGCTATACTGCGAGGTACTGCAGTAAATGCGCCAATCCAAATATTTTTAATAATGAATAGAAAATCGAAAAATGTGTTTTATACGCTGGTTCCAACGGATTTATTTATCAAAAGTAAAGATTTTTCCAATTTGTCTCACATCTGGGTGCAGTTGGCACTTAAAATACTTCCATTGTTAGAGGTATGCTCAAATTTGCAATTTCCGTTATCCTTATTATAGAGTAGATGGAGACTCAGACCTACACAAAGATCTATCTGTAACTAGCCTATGCCAATTGTTGATTTTTATTTTAAAGGTAACCCCGTTTACTGTTGCATGTCACAGGCATGTGCTCTTGTAAGGAACGGTGTCTCGAGAGACTAGTAAATAATAGGTTAGTTTTCCGTTTACCATCGATGTGTTCACACATATCGCGTCACCAAAACTAGTTTCTGTAACGTTGTAATTGAATTAATTTATTTGGGCCCTGCGTTGGCACAGTGTGGTAACGCATTTGCCTACTGCGCCGTTAACTCGGGTTCGACTCCCAACGGTGCAAAGAACGCTTACTCAGAGAGCTCATAAAGATCGTACTCCTCACTGTAGTCCGGGGGTTTGGTTCCCTAGGCTTTAAGAGGTTCAGATTCCTCGGGAAATTGTAGCAGGGTTTGTACGGATCATGGAAATCCTGGAAAGTCATGGAATTTTATTTTGCATTTTCCAGGTATGGAAAAGTCAGGGAATTTAAAAAAACACATGGAAGTCATAGAAAAGTCATGAAATATTTGTTTGGAAGCAATTTAACCTAAAACTCTAAAGTTCTACATTAAAAATGCTGCCTGTGGTGAAAATCGCATCACGAGATCGAATCATCATTTTACGGCACCAAAGTGTCTTCTAATGCACGTGACCACGTAACTCACAAAACGCTGCAGGGAGGGAGTATCCGTCTGCTCTTGGTTCGAAGTGGAATCAGCCGCTGCTTGTGGCCTACCTCGCTCCGCGCGTTATCACGTGCAGAGATGCCAATTTGTACGGCTTTTAACTCCACCTTACGATTTTACTATCGATATCAAGAAAACTGGCAAACCTCACTCAAGATCCTCACGCGCAATTTTCTACTGGCCCCTCAAAAACTCATTTTTTTTATTGTTTTTTGGTTAAAAAAAAACAGAAACCGCACTTTGCAGATGGCCCACGCTCCCCATGTTTGTACGCGACGCTTCCGACTTGTCCTTTTGTTTCTCTTATTTTTTACGTCCAGCTTTGTATGTGAAACTTGCTTCAAATTTGGATTAAAACAACGAAATGGAACGTAGTCGTGATTGTGGGAATAACTGAGAGGGGACTGGCAGACAAACTTTTATGGACAAGTGTATCGCGATATGTATAGTAAGGAATGGCTGTTTTACAAAGCATCGAAAGTTTTTAAATTTTTATGTGAACTCGCAGTTTTACCATATTTTGAATAACTTTTTACTCTCGGCATTTTATTAAAATTTCAGAAAAATTTCCTCATCATACTTTAAAAAATAGCGTGCGATTTGTGCCGAGATTTTGCGGCATATATTTCGGGATATTTCCCCCGTCTGCTTTCGTTATCTACACATGCAGAGGCTTGTAGATTAATTTAAAAGTAAATTTACCTATTAAATAAATTTAATTAATTTACGTAATTTATAATTCTATTCTGTGAAAAAACGCCACCTGGTGCCTGTTTCTAGAATTTAAAAAAAATTGACTTAAAAAACGATTTTAACGTTAATTAACGAGTAATGATATTTTTGATGTATGATTTCGTTCTTGATGCACCACCTATCGGCAAAATTATGAACTTTTTAAACGTGCTTAATTCACGACTGTTGGTCATTTTTTAGTATTTTTCCATCAAAATAGAGGAATTTTGCCCTGATACACCACTTACTGGCGGGGTACGAAATTAGCGGTAATTA
>QLNU02015360.1:262303146-262313251 GCA_006491805.2 Dysdera silvatica | reverse complement strand
GTGAGGAAAGTGAAGATGGCCCTTAAGAGAAATAGGATTCATACAAGACACGAAGAGCCCAATAAACACATCAGCGAATATCTGGATACCCTCAAACAAAAACTGGGTGTATACGCCAGAAGACTCCGAAGATACAAAGACTATACCAACAAAAAACAACAGAACATGCAATTCCAAGCAAACCAGAAGGCCTTCTACAGGAAGCTTCGAGAGACCCCAGCGAACAAAGACAAGTACGAAGCCCCAAAGCCAGCAGAAATAGAGACCTTCTGGAAGACACTATGGTCCAATGAAGTACAGCACAAAAGCGCCCCCTGGATTCAGCAAGAAATGGAGGCTACGAGAGGAATAGAGGAGATGGAGTACACGGGCATCACGATAGAGGAACTCCAGCAGGTAATCCAACGTACGCACAACTGGAAAGCACCCGGTATTGACGGCATACACAACTTCTGGTACAAGAAATTTACCAGCGCCCATGGCCCATTAGCCAAGGAACTTACGGCGATAATTGAAGACCCCAGCAAAATGCCTGAATTCCTCTGCAAGGGAATAACTTACCTCCTACCGAAGGACCAGGATACCAGTAACCCAGCGAAATACCGACCCATTACGTGCCTTAACACCCTGTACAAGATACTCACGGGGTGCATCTCTGAAAAAATAAGCCGGCACAGCGAAAGCAACAACTTAATGACGGAAGAACAAAAGGGATGCCAGAAAGGGACTCTGGGATGTAAAGAGCAGCTTACCATCGACTCAGTTATCCTGGAACAAGCAAGAAAACAAAAGCGAAAACTCAACACCGCATACATAGACTACAAGAAGGCTTTCGACTCTGTTCCGCACTCGTGGCTCCTTGAAATACTCAGCATATACAAAGTGCATCCCTCAATCATCCGATTCCTACAGAGCAGCATGTAGTGACCCGTTGCATTTCTTGGGTGCAAGACCCTAGAATCAGCCGAGGATCCCAGTCGCCATAGATCTTCTCCACTCCCAGTGCTTGGCATTCCAAGCCTTGTCAAGGATGCTGAACACAAGTAAATACGGATACATGCTGAAGAAAGACAAGAGAAACCTACATAAAGTCTCCCACCTCATGTACGTAGATGACATCAAGCTATACGCGCCAACAATCACCCAACTCCGACAACTCATCAGTATAACAGAGACATTCTCCAAGGACATAGGAATGGAATTCGGCCTCGATAAGTGCAAAATACAGAAGAATAGCAAAGAAGATTTACCAGGCATCGAACTCGAAGACGGGAGACTACTGAAGACCTTGGACGAGGGCGAAACCTACAAATACCTAGGGATAATGCAAAAACGGCAGCAGGAGCACAAGAAAGTCAAAGTCCAGCTCACGCAAGCATTCCAAGAAAGACTTAGAAGCATTGTGAAGACGAAACTGAGCGGGAAGAACACCACGCAAGCAATTAACGCATATGCGGTACCAGTGCTCACCTACTCCTTCGGGATCATCAAATGGTCCAACACTGAACTAGAACAACTCCAGCGGAAAATGAGAACCATCCAGAGAAGAGCCGGACAACTACACCCTGCAACGGCAATTGAACGGCAAACACTACCCCGGGAAGAAGGAGGACGCGGACAAGCGGACCTCAAAGACTTACATGACAAGCAGATCCAGAGCATGAGGCAATACTTCCAGTTGAAGAGTCCCCGATCGCCACTCATCCAAGCCATAATACAAGCAGATGCAAATTACACGCCACTAAACCTGTGTAGTACCGAAGAGCGTGTCCTGGAAACAGCCAACGAACAGAAACTGAGAACTTGGGCCGGAAAACCATTACATGGCAGGCACTACAATGACCTGCAACAACCACACGTTGACAAAAAGGCATCAAATTCTTGGCTGGCCAAAGGCACTCTCCAGCCAGAGACAGAAGGATTCATGCTAGCCATCCAAGACCAAGTGATCGCAACAAGGAACAATCAGAAATTCATCCAGAGAAAAGACATAGAAAGCGACAAATGCAGACACTGTCATGCGGCATCGGAGACAATCCAACACGTGATGGCAGGATGCAAGATCCTTGCGCAGTCAGACTACAAACATAGACACGATCAAGTAGCGAAAATAGTCCACCAGAAATTGGCAGCGAATGCTGGCTTTCTGACAGAAAAATGCCCGTACTACAAATATGAGCCAGAGACCGTGCATGAGAACGAAACACACAAGCTTTACTGGGATAGAGCAATCATAACAGACAAGACAGTCCCACATAACCGTCCTGACATAACCCTCGTCGATAAATCGAATAAGACCACGTACTTAATCGACATAGCAGTACCCAACACCAATAACATACAGACAACCTACACAACGAAAATCACCAAGTACCAAGATCTCAGACATGAAGTACGAGATATATGGGGTATGGAAAAGATCCTCATCATCCCGTTAGTCATCTCAGCAACAGGGATAGTACCAAAAACGCTTGCGACGAATTTGGAGATACTCAACATTGACCCAAACACCTACATTGAAATACAAAAAGCCACAATCCTAAACACGTGTCACATTGTCAGGAAGTTTCTAGACATGGCACATTAAGAAGTGATGTAAAAAGAGGCTTGGGAACATGGCGCTCTGCCCGTCCCAAAGCCTGTTTCCGCCAAGAATGGGCGAGGAAAACTTTTATATATATATATATATTTTATGTGCTTAATCAGCCAGTAATATAAGAATTATGCGAACATCGTGGAATTATTCAGATTTTTTTTTCCTGATTGAATTTCAATATGTGAAACAAGATAATTTGGCTTCATTATAAGTCAATCCATTAATCAGTTTATTTACATGCATGAATGAATTAGATACACAAAAACATTATTAATCAATTATTAATGTTAATTAATTAATTATTAACATTATTAATAAAATATTAAAGTTTTTCTATCAATTTGTGAAATCGAAAGGAACGTGATATAAAATAGATGGCCCTGAAAAACACTTGCCCTCCTCAGGACCAAATATAAACAACGTGCGAAATAATTGCAACGGATGAGAAATGTTAGTTGTACACAATGTCAAATAACAACCTTGAAAAATTGTACATAGCTTTTGTTTGCTTATCATTTTGGCATTAATTTTAATTTCTGTCCCGGTTTACGTAACTAAAAATTGATAATAGCTGAAATTTTACTTCTGCATTTTTTTTTTCCTTTTTTGCAATTTTATGATCATAAATTTAAAAGTCCTTTCATTTTTCATGATACAATCCCGGCTCAAGGGGGTGCGATCGCCTCACCGCCCCCTTGTATCTGCAACTGGCGTTAGATTACTTTTAGTTCACATTATGATTTTAAAGAATAATGTTTTTTCCGTAAATTATAGTTTTCCGGAAAGAAAACATGTGCTAAAATTTTTATTTAATTGTAAAAATTAACCTAATTATTGAAAATATTAAATGAATGTTATTGGGATTTAACCTAAATATGTTAGTATTGTTGAAACAAAAACAAAATTGTATTTACTTATAGTTTTTTAAAGAACGTTCAAGGGCGGTCAAAATGAAGCAGCCGCGCTTCTAGGTATAATGAAAGTGCCACGATTCTAGGTATAATAAAAGTGCTGCGGTTCTAGTGCTAAGATTCACAAAGAATAGAGAGTGTATTTTTGTGTGAAACAATTTGTGTTTTTTTATGAGCCAGCGGGCCGCAAAAAATATGTCGGCGGGCGGCGGATTGAAGACCCCTAACGTAAGCTATTAGAAAATTGCTTATCAGATTAAAATTATTTCACTCTTACGCGGCTTAAAAAATTAAAACAATTAGTATTTATAAATTTAATTGAGGTTTAATTTGACGAACTCACAGATTTCAAGCAAAAAACACGATAAAATGGGAAATAAAAATACGATAACAATAAAATGATTACGGAATTACATCCATAGAGACCTATAGTTATCATTTCTGGCTGGAAAGCAGAAATTGCATTGCTTTTGATCCGACGTCAGTCTCACCCTCAGAATGTGGCGCCATCCAGTGACAAAAAAAATTGTGAAGTAGTTAATTTGACCTCGGACAAAATTTCGGGTACAAAACACAAATTTTGCTGAACTTTTATAATTAAGGAAAAAATAGAAATGTGTTTTAAATTGATGTTAGACAAGCAATGTTTACATTGCTTCTATGGACCGCACGCCACTGCCTGGGTCGAATACTATTTTCTCAAGATAGTTCTCGAATGGTACGGTAAAAAATTATGAAGAATAATGCAGTGACGTACACGCACATGCATATCCCGAAAACGTTGCCTTCAGTGGATGAATAGAACCCTACACTTGAAGCGGTATCTGTGAAATTCTTTACCTTATTTCAAGTGACAACAACTAAGCATAACTCGGAGTCAGCCTAAGATAGAGATATCTATGTTTCTAACCATGGGCTCCCATAAATAGTATGATAAGGGCAAATGAAGATTGCAGCCCCTCTTATCGCTGTGCAAAATTTACGTTTTTACGGTTGATTTTTGCGAAAAAATAAAATATTGTGTTTTGAAAATGTTTGTGCTTCCCAAGGAAAATTAAACCCGAGTTTTCTACATGGTAGACATACACACACAAGCACGTTAGCTTAATATCACCGTGGGGCCTTTCATAAAAGAAACAAATTTGCCATAAAAAGACTTTCCACCTTTTTATCTGCAATAATAGTAGAACCTAACTATTAACTTGTAGCGTATGAAAGTGGGGGCTCAAGCCCCTCCCCGATGTCGGATTTACTTATAGGTCAAGTACGACTAGGAGTAGGGCCTCGAGATTTTGGGGCCCCGCAAGGACATTGAAAGAGCTTGGTGTTATTTAAGTTTAAACGTTCTTTTAATCTTATTTGTTTACAAATATCAGAGAAATTTTCGTTTGGTTAATGAACCTGAATATGGAAGATAATGAATTTCAACGAAAAATTCATGGTTTTTGACCGAATATCGCCAGCACTACAATATTTAAGGACCCGGTTTACCTTACCCTTCCAGCCAAAAGTCCCCAAAAACCTTAATTCAGCACTACCCCTCCCACTGGACATAAAGGCACAATTTTTTTAACGTCAAGTAACGTGATCTTTCGCGTAACTTGGCAAGGTGGATCTATTTGAGCCCCCACAATTTTTCAATTGTACGCATCTGCTACTGAAAATTAGTTTTGCAATGTTAAATTATCCGAGAATCTACATATCTGGTTATAAATTATCCATTGTAAAAGGACGTCCCAAATTGTTTTAAAATGAAATAATTTTATTAAAACAAATACAGAGCTTTCTCTCCTAAACCCTAATTTGAAATAAATAAATAAACTATGAAACGTATGTTTTAAATAAAAGAACATTAAACGAAAAGAATCTCTTAATTATTTATTACTTTCCATTGAAATTTTTCATAAACGTCAGGTATCGTAGACGAAGGAAAAAGTCCTTCAGTGAATAGTAGTAACGTGTTCGTCTATCTAGTAGTTGTCCCGGGTTTTACTCCCAACGGTGCCACAAAAAGAACGCTTACACCGACTAACTGTTCACTGTAGTTCGGGGGTTGGTTCTCAAGACCTTAAGAAGTTCGGAAAACTGTGGGTCTCTTCGCAGCCTGAACCTTGCTATCCTCTCGCCGTAAAACTCACAAACGAAAAACGATGAGGAAAGGCTTACGAATATACCGTATTCTGCAGATGTTTCAAGCTTGCTCATGGCTCTTTGGAGCCACACCAGCAGTAGAGTTAAACAACGGACATTTGACATTCAGTAACTTTAGTTTAAAACTTTGATTTATTTTTTCGTAAGCGACAGCAGCAGAGTTAAGAAATTGCCGCTCCCAGAAAGGAAAGGAATAGCTTTGAAAAAAAGATTGCGCTTATAGCACTTTTAACTTTTCATATATGAAGATAATTTTTTTCACACGAGTTATTGAAACATGTTTTAACTAAGGATTCTATATACGAACTAATCATTTTTGGACTCTCAGATTCTTGTAATCTGCAATTGTGCAATTTTACGTTCTTCTGTTCAGGAACGATTTATGTCAACACAGACAGTAAACTTATGTTCATCCTGTATTGTATATTTATGTTGCGGATAATCTTTTACACAACATTGTCGAGTTTGAAAATTTTTATTTTTGACCTCTCTGCTGGCGTCTCCAACAGGTGCTACCCCTAGGCGCGTGTCTCTTGCGCCTACTCTCTGGTAAGGGGTAAGGACATCTTTCGTCTTCGGGATTATATATCCCTTGTCATGTTATCGAGTACTATCAAAAGGGATTTTAAAAGATTATCTTCATTTTAAAAAGCATGAGGTTCATACACACTGTAGACACCATAACTTCAAAGAGAGATCTCTTCGCTTTTTATTATTATTTCCTTTCTTTCCCTTTTTTTCAAATTCAAGAAAGGAGACATGGCAACAGCTGTCTTGGAAAATCAGAGCGCGAATTTCTTTTATGCAACTATGTCGTATATATCTGACCTTAATCTGACCGATAGAAGCTATGTATTAGATTGCGTACGTTCTCCTGTGGTAACCTTTTTCACATATTTCTTTTGGCTCTTTGTATTATAGTCAACTTTTTCCGTCGACTAGCGTAGAAGGCGTTAATTCTGACAGTAAAAGAAGGAATGGCATTTCCGAGGGATAGTATACGGAATTACTCCTACTATCCAACGATCTACGAATCAATTTACCTCCCTCTCAATGTATACATACAATAGATTTAAATATCAATATGTATGTAATACATGTTCCCTCATATAATTTTGTACATACATACATACATAGATACATACATACACGCACGCACGCACGCACGCACACACGCACACACACATACATACATACATACATACATACATACATACATACATACATACAGTAGAACCTCCATATAATGAAATCGACGGTTCCATAAAAAAAAATTCGTTATATAGGAAATTCGCTATGTGGAAACGATGTATTCATGAACCAGGGCAGGGCAATATGATACCACAATTAAAATCCCATTTTTCAGTTAACGACTGTTTCTCATAAATAACATTCAACCATTTAAAAATGTACGTTTTTAAATGTGAAATATACATATAAAAAAATAGTTGAACAATTCTTACCTTAAAATGAAAATGTATTTAATGCTTCTTCCATACACATTCATGCTTTTGTAGAAAAATTTCTAACATCCTGCTGCACAACAAATGGTGATGTTGATTCATCATACAAGTGTTAGCACCCCTGTGGGAAATTTGCAAGGTCTGGATTTCTGGTAATCAACCGAGCAAAAAAGCGCGACAAGTACTATTAGTCAAACAATACAATGTATTCAAGGACAATTGGGGCCTGTTCATAGCCTAGCAGTTTCGCACTGTATGGGGCAATCAGATACAGATATGTGTGCTTAGGAAAACTCTTTATTAGGAAGTTTAAAGTCCCTTAGATGTGCCCCATTCTGTTTGTTTGCCAATTACCTTAAAACCATATTGTATTCCCACAATATTAGGGAAGGTGATATCGCTGACGTGACCACTCGATTTTCTGTTTTGGTCGTTAAAAATTTCGTTATATAAAAATTTATTTCGTTATATAGAAACACTTTCATATGTAATGACCATGGGGATTTATCAAAACTTCGCTATATAGAAAATTTCGCTATACGGAAGTACGTTATATGGAGGTTCTACTGTATATATGAAAGTACGGAGTTATAGCTTTGTGACACCCCCACCTTTTTTTTAACCTTGTATGAAGTTTCTGCGTATGCTAATGCGGTGTATGAAAATATCAAGGATACAAAGTAAAGTTCCGAACCAGAAAGTCTTGCACAGATTAAATAAATTAATTAATGCATATATTTGCATCTGTGCATGGAAAGTTCTTAATCAAACGGCTTAATTCCACACATGGAAATCAACAAGAAGAGCTAAAAAGCAGAAGCCATTATCATTCAAATACAGCCTGCAGAGAAGCTATTTATTTCTCTTTGAAAATAATACCGGAAGAAATCGTTCGTGCGCGTGCTTATAAAGTTAAGTTTTTGTCGCAACAATAGAGAGACTTTTCAAATGTTTTAAAGCTGCAAAATATATATGTAAGAGGAAATCTCTGAATACTGCTTTGTGAAATCAGAGTTGTATAATTTGAACATGATAATAATAACGGGTAAAATAGAGCAAACAATTCAAGTTCGTGAAAAGTCATCAAGAAAGTGTATCGGTGCGAGTTGATATCGCTACGTCGAAACTTTTTGGAAGACAGCTATCTTTGTTCTTTATGTGAAGCTATACGTGTTCACTCCGGAAAACGAGAACTTCATAAACTGAATATAACATCCGTTCTGTCGAAACTGTCGAATTATTTGCTAGGCGTAAATCCGGAAATCCAAAAAATATGACGTTTTTCTGACGACACGTAAGCGCCGACAACTTTAGAAACCACTGCCGCGTTGAAGGAAAACGGGAGTGAAGTGTATCCGGGAATTCGTTACGGGAATCACTGTAATCAACGCGAAAGCACTAAGTTCGGGTGGGGTAGTTGAATTTCCCGTAAAAAAGGGGGATTGTTCCGGGTCCTGTTTTTTATGAGACAAACGAACGAAGCGAAAGAAAACATTTTGATCCTAAACTTCTTTAGCAAGAAATAATAACGAGTTTTTCTCTCTAAGAAATATGAGGATCATTTCATTCAATTCCCGTGAGTGGATTTGGATGATTGGATAACTAGGCGATTTTCCTTTCGGGGCTGACAAATTATTGACTGACGGTGCCGTTCTTTTAAAATCAGCAAGACAAAATGACCAGGCGAAAGTTCGTTTTGGACGGTAATGGGATCTGATTTCACTAACAGTCAAAACCAACGTCAGTCATTGATATCTGAGGAAGACTTTTTCTCCCAAATTTCATAAATTAGTACCAAATCCTAAAATGCCATCTTTTGTAAACTGATAACAAAGAGAAGACTTTAAGAAATTGCGTTATATTTTTACTATGCACAGAGGTGGATTTACGATTTTTCTGCCTGCAGGCTGACACGTTTCGCCGCCGAATCTTATCAAATGCAACCAGAGGCATAACAGAGATTTTGGCGCTTTTGTCAAATTTTTAATTTCACGCCTCTGAACATAACGATTCAAAATTGATAATCCATTGGGCCATCAAAAAATCCACCCCCGCCTTTGCAAACTTTTTGGTGGCAAACCTTTCGTCGAAAATTTGCCGCCGTAAATATCAGTCTACTTAGCCTACTGGTACCCCCGCCATTGACTGTTCACGTGGCATTGACAAGAAGAAACAGCTATTTCGATTGCTCGATTTAAGCCAGGGGTCTTCAATCCGCGGCCCGCCGACATGTTTTATGCGGCCCGCCAACTCATGAAAAAATACAAATTGTTTCACACAAAAATAACGTCCCTGCTCCCTTTGAATCTGAAATCTATGTATTTTATTCTGTTGGCATTTTCATATTTCATAAGAAATATTTTAAAACACTATAGAACCAAAGTAACTCGAGGTTTCCCCTCGATCGTGTTTTACTTTAGTTTTCTAGCATATATGTGCGTTAGATGCAGTTTTATTGATTTGCAGTGCAACAGTGATTTAAAACAAATTCAACTTAGGACTCATCAAATTCTATTCTAAATATGCTGATAAGAATCTTCTCAACCACCTATGTGCTCTGAAAATGTTACTATTCTGAAGCACTTACATCTGCACATAAGCTAACGTAAAAAGTTTATAAGGTGGGTTACAGGTTTACAATGGGGGTGGGGTGACAAAACTACAACCCCATATGTTCATATATATCTGCACAATATTTTATTGCAGTGGGAATTGCAATCCCCATAACCCCCCACCCTCGTACGCCAATGCATCTGTAAACAACTGTTTCCAAAAATGAAGTTGATAAAATGAAAAGTTAGGACCAGAATAACTGACGTCCACCTTGTAAACACTCTTAGGGTTGCAATATCAAAAATAAGACCTGATATTGACAGGATTGTTAAAAATAAGCAGTGCCAAAAATCTCACTAAAAGGTTTGATTTCGCTTTACATATTAACAACTAAAAGTATTGTAAATGTTTTTTGCTTCCATACGTATTTT
>QLNU02015360.1:262286912-262298552 GCA_006491805.2 Dysdera silvatica | reverse complement strand
ATAAAATTTAAAACTTTTGATTAAAATAAAAATTTAAAAATTTTTGATTAAAATAAAAATTAAAAACTTTCGATTTAAAAAAAATGCAAAGTTTAAAAAAACAAGCCAAACATTCGTGCAACCTCCCGTCCCTCCAGCGCCACCCAGACCACCCTGGGGGCATGGCGGCTCCGAACTGCCTTGCTGCTGCAGCAGGATCACCAATTCCCCCCTACTGATGATTCTCCAAGGAAGGCAAAGGAGCCGTGTATCTAATAAACATTTTTAAAAATAGATTGTGCCTACGGGAACAGCTAGAAAGAATTTTGGGCGCAGAGAAATTTCTTTTTAATATATATGTGTTAGTTGGTTTAGTGTGTAACTATAACAGGCTTAATTCTTAGGTCTAAAATATGCAGAGGAAAAATTGAGGCTAGTAATTTCACTTTCCGGCGCCCATGTTAATCCACAGTGTCGAATATATTAACAACACGAGTTTTGAACATTTCTTAAGGGAAAGAAATGTTCGAAACGTACAACATCTATTTGTAAACCGTAATTAAAGGATAGTCCCCGAACCCTGCAACTTCCCTTCACTTCCGTTACCCCATCGGTCTTAGCAACAACCACGATTACATAGTTGATTCCGTCCGTGACATCAGCGCAATCAGTCTTCCAGGTGAGTTGACATCGCCCTCTTAATCTGATCAATTTTCCTCTTCATAATCCTTCACTTTAACTCCCCAGCAATGTCTTGATCCAGTGTTTGAATTTTGACTATATATAATAAATGTCATATTGAACGTAAGGGCAACATTTGTATATACAAACTTCAGTGATTACTTCAACTGAAAAATATTCGTATCTTTTACTCGTAAAGTAAATTAAGTTTAAGGTATAAAGACAAATTACTTCGGAATGAATTCTGGCGGCAACTTTTGTCTTCGTTATATGAATGTCTTTATTTAAAACTTGTCTTTATTATGTAAATATCTTCGTTTGAAATTTGTCTTTATTATGTAAATATCTTCGTTTGAAATTTGTCTTTATTATGTGAATATCTCAATTTTTTAATTAAAAACATGCGCTTTTTTTTAACGAATCAACCTATGATTTAGTCAAATTCCTCATTAAATTGCTATAAAATGTTTTTGTGAAATATTAGATTTTTCATCAACGTCGGTGTTCGAAAATAAAAATCAACCTCTTACTAATTTTGAAACATACATAGATATAATCCTTGGCACTAGCTGACATTGGCTTCTTCATAAAACAACTAATATTTAATATGAAACAATATATTTACTTCTCTAATTTTAAATGCATTTTAAATTTGAACATTACGATTAATATAAGAAGTCCTGCTTCGTATAACATAATAAATCGTTCGCTTTTCACCTCTTCGTTGTTCCACCAGCCTTATTTTCGCAGCAGGCAACATAAATAAGACAAACACAAAGAGCACATTCGGACATAAGTAAGTTTTTTAAGTTTAGTGAAAATTTATACATGGACATTTTTTTCTAACGCTAATTCCTGTGTATTAAACGCCAAATCCAATTCAAATGGCACGGCCAAAACACCCAGTCCCTATGCTTTATCACAAATTAACCGAGTTGCAAAGTGTGGTTGTCGTGCCGAGTTTTCTCTTACTGTTCGCAAACTTTGATAGTTTTCTATTCTAAAGTGAAAATAACTCTAAAATTGTTTACTATAATTTTTTTTCATAAAACAAGGCATGACCATACCTTCCTGCAATTTCCGCTATTGCACGTATTGCTTTAGTCTCTTGGGTTAAAGGCACAGTGTTTGAGAGCATATTGTTTTAAAACCCCTGTCAATTATTAGACAGTAATCTTACAATGAATTCGAAAATACGGGATTAGTTATTCTATTTTCCAACAGATGGCGCTACTTCTCTTCTTCTACTACTACTACTCTTCTCTACTTCTCTCTAATATCTTGAAGTTATATGTGGCGCCTAAGATTAAAAGCCATTGTGAGACCGGTTTCAGCCAGGGCCAGGGACGGACTGGGTCGCCGACCCACCGGCCCACGGGTCGGTACGCCCTCGAATAAACAAGGACTCGCGCCCTCCGAAAATCCAAGGTATGCGCCCTTTGAGAGGACCCAGTCCGCCCCTGGCCAAGGCCGCCATTTAGAAAGAGATACAGGCATGGGCGCCCCCAGAATTATATTCAAGGGGGGGTGCATCTAGGAAAAATTCCAATTGAATAATGTTATTTGTTTCTTGTAGATTCAGTCCTTTTCCCCAACACTGCTAAGCCAAGAGGGTGCAAGTGCACCCCCTTGCACCCCCTCGGGGCGCCCATGGATACTGGTATCGCAGCGCCGGGGCCCGGAACTTTTAATTGCCCGCGACCAGTTTGTTACCCGAGATCTATATTTCATATTATTTTCGGGCTCGGGAGGTCCGGGCTCGTCAAATGAATGCAACTGAAGCCGAAAACTAAGTTTTCCATACCGAAATTCTCCAAAGAATACAATTATGTGATTCGTTTTCGAGGATTGTGGGAATACGTACATATGGAAATTTGAAGAAAATTGGATAGTATTGTTTAGCAAATTTTTTAAAATTTAAATCGTAAGTCAAGGAGTTAAAGTTATATTTGAAGCTTCGGATTTGGGCAGGCTGAAATTGCAAGTCTTCAGGCCCAGGCGGGCTGGGGCTTCGAGAAATGAGCCCGAACTCATCTCTAGTGGCCGCTTCCAGGTTTTTGTTTACTAGAGTCTTCCCTTGCTCTGTACAGCCTTCGAGTCGCCGATGATCGAGCCTATAAAAGCAGCCTTTTTTTGGAAGAGGTTGAATTTCGTAGATAACTTTTTACTCGTTGTAAGACCGAAAGTGATCTTTCTCCAGTTGCATTTTAATCAGCGTTTGGTCTTCACTGAGTTTGACGCCTCAAAACTGCGGTCCCAAGACGCATAGGGCATACAGTTATATGGGCCCGTGGGGCCCGAGCCCTCCCAATAATTCAAAATAAATGGCAATTTTATATCAGACCTGTAGGCAGGATGAACGGGCAACTAGGGCAAAGCAAAGGGCATGTGGAGCACAGAGCACCCGAGGATTATTCTATATAGTACTATATAAATAGCTCGATGGGGCAACTGGGGCACAAACATAGGACAACTGGGGCTACGCCCTTACTAGCCCCGGCTTGGCTAGAGGCCTGTTTGTAATGTATAAATGTATATAATACAAGCCCAAACCAGATTCCCTAAACGTACCAGAAAATTCCCTGAAAAGTTACGTAATGGTTTTGGTAAAGACACGGATTTCGAAAGGAATATAAAAAATTATAGGAAACAGAAACGAAATTTTTGTAATTTTTAAAACGAAATCCCGGAAGGGGGAAGTTGAAATTACCGGAATTTCAGGAAATCGCGGAACATAATCATCTCTGTTAATATGTGTTTGGACCACTCCAGTAATTTTGAAAACTTTACAATGATGCTTAGACGTTTGTCTTTTTTGCCTATGCTATAATCCGACTTGACTAAAAAGAAAGACTGAAAAAAAGGAGAACCAGAACCGTTAACAAGTACGGATTAACTAGCATATTTAATGAAGTCTTCCAAAAGCAGTAATTGCATCACATAAATTTGAACCTATTATATTCCACAATTCAGTCTCTATTCTATAACACTACCGACTTTCGTGCCTCCTCGAAAAGATAATCTTATCACTCCTCTAACAATTACTATAATGCTTACTATATGCACCTACGAAATCAGTTCCGTCACGTTTATGTAGTCCCTGAAAAGAGCAAACAATCTCCTCATATCTCGCATGCTGTAGAACAGTACTACCATCTCTCCAGCCTGTATTCCAGCTGGTCTTCAACCGTTTGGCTACTCCACTTCTGGTCTCTCTCGTCGCCTCTTCGTCAGCAATAGCCTTCCCAACTGATTAATTCAAAATGTCATTTCGTATCGCTTTGCTCATACGAATTCTTGCGGTCTTTCTCATGTTTTCTAGGCTCCGTATTTCTCGGATTTTCCCGCGTCTCTGAATCTTAACTTCTTTCGCACTTTATGCTCATTAATCAATTTATTCAATAAATTAATTAATTTTCAATATTTTTCGGTCTATAATGAGGTAATTGAAACGAAAAATGCTGAATGTAACAACAAAATGATGATTTAATTAAGTTTTTAATTAAGAAAAAAATATTTTAAATTGAGCAATGTTCATAATTCGGCAATTTATTAAAACATATATAATGAAATTAAACTTTAGTTTTACTTTTCTAATTTTATGTGCTCCTGTTTTTTTGACGGAACGTTTGTATCAAAAGTGAAAATTTTATAGTAGAAAGTAAGTTGTGTAAGATAAATGTTTGTTGCCATAAAAAAGCCAAACAATCAATCAATCAATCAATGTTGCAAATTCTTCGCTCATTTTAATAATATTAAATATGCTATAAAATTACACTATGTATCATATTAAAGGCGTGCTCTCATAAGTCCCAAAAGACGAATAAATAAGTTCGGCAAAACATCCAATTCGTTTAAGACAGCGGGTAGATATATTCTGCGAAACCGATTTCGGATATAAGTATTGTTTTAAAATCTCCGCAGTTGTTCAAATTAGTATTCGTACAATTTTCCGTTACACTCGACTGACTAGGAATAGACGCAACATGATTTTTTTATTTAATGATTAAAAATGCTTATTTTAAGCAAAAGTACAAATTTTAAAGCAAACTGTTAAAATCCTACTGACTTTCAAGAATGTGTTTTTGAAATCGAATGAGTCATAGTGAACTAGTCGCAAAGGAAATTTACCCACCATACGCTTTGACACTAGGCTGCATAATAATTTTCATAGTTGAGCAACCGGTGGAAAACTTGTTCTTGAAATAAGGGGGAAACTGATCAGCTGTCCTTTTGACAGTGTTTTACAAATTTCAGAACGCTAAGGCTTAGCTAAAGCGACGCGGCAGCACATCCAGCAATCTCGCCTGCAGTAGTCATATAAACACACAGAACGAAAACGTTCACGAAAGTCTTGCTATACCCAACATGTTTTACATGCTACCTGTCCAACATGTCTCTGTATATCTATCTTACATATCTGTTTACATGTCTTTGTATACCTTTCTATCTTACATATCTGTCTATATGTCTTTGTATACCTATCTATCTTACATATCTGCCTACATATCTTTGTATACCTATCTATCTTACATATATGCCTACATGCATTTGTATACTTATCTATCTTCATATTGTATACATGCATTTGTATACTTATCTACATATTCGCATACATGTCTTTGAATACCTATCTATCTTGCATATCTGTCTACATATATTTGTATACACATCTATCTTACATAGATGCCTACATATATTTGTATACATGTCTGTCTTGATATATGCGTACATGTATTTGTATACATATCTATCTTACATGGATGCCCACATGGCTTTGTATACGTATCTACATTATGTTGCACAAATGCGTTTAAGAAAATTTAGTTCATAAATTGCGACGTCGTACTGACTCATTATGTAAATGACTGGGGCACGATAAATGCATTGTCTGCTAAATGAAGACGCACATTTACTCGTTTGCGCTATAATGGTTATTTGAGCAATTAATCTGTAAATCTGCGAGTTTTTAGGAAATCAAAATTATTAATTGCTCGGACCAAGGGATCTAAGTCTCTCGCATCGCTGGACAAATGATCATTTGCCCGGAAGAAAGGGGGCAACGTCGCTTTTGAATATGCATGAGGAAAAAGGGGACTGATGAAAGTGAATGCAAAGTAGTCGATTTGGAAGGAGAAGATTCTATTCCTAGATACTGACGACAATGCTATCAAATCTAAAGTCTTTGTTGGGAAAATATTTTAAATGTTCAATTATAATAAACATGGTTTTCTTTTTCAGAAATTGAATTCCTCCGTTGTGCATATAAGCTATCCAACTGATTTTAAACTTGATTTATCTCATGAAAAATAATCGATTCCTTCTGTGTATAATCGACTATTTACTTTCCCTACCCTTTAATATCTATACCAGTATCAACTAGCTTTCTAGGCCCACGACCTTTTGACCTCTAAATATGTGCCTAAATCAATTCCCGCTACTGCCCTGTATGTAAAATCAGTTGAACAATGAAACAATTTTTCCAATCACTGTATAAAAATGGCTATCCTTATATGCAGATTTATTTGTGTTTTATGGAGCTAGAACAGTTTTCCGGGATAGCTGAAACACTGTCGCTTGGAGGAGTGGTTCTCAACTTTTTTCCTCTGGATCTGCTTTTAAGCCTCGTTCACTTCTGCGGCCCCTGAACATATTTTTTAGTTACAATGACTGTACTATTTCTAATAAATATACTTTATCAAATGCACTTTTAATACATAACGTACTATCTGTTTACAACATAAGAAATATTTTAAAAAATATGTTATGGCAAAGTGTTACAGTAATATTATTATACCTTAGTTTAGTGAGATACTTGCAGCTGATAGGAAAAAATAAGTTTTTGTACTCTAGTTACAGCGTTGTTAGAGATGATTAAAGATCATTCCTCTTCGTATCATCAAGCTGGTTACGAGCTTTTAATAGTAGATGAACAACTTGGTTAAATTTTCGGATTCAACAAAATATAAAGGGCGAAATCCGATAAGATCAACTTTGCCTTCACTCAAAACTGTTGGAAGTTATTTACAATTTCACTGCTTATCCAGAAACTTCTGCCTTTTCTAAATCTAAATTAGACTAATATATCACTTGGCAGTTCAATGAGACAATCTTGTAATATAATGTTAGCAGTGGTGGTCCCGAAGAAAATTATTGAGAGTATGCGGTGCTTGCTGCCTCAATCAAAAAGCATCGAGTCAAAATTTCTTGACGATACGCGGCGCACACAAGGCATACCCTTTGGGGACAGCCCTGAATGTTAACATAAACCACATTTACCTCAAATGTGTATACCACCCAGTCTAGGAGAATATCTTCAGTAGGTCGCTGAACCGAAATTGCGTACCATTATACGAATTCTTAAAATGCTAAATGTGTACAGAAAGATCATCATCTTGCATTTCTGTGTCAGGACTAGTCAATGTACCAAATTGCATTAATTCGTGACTTCAGCATTACTTAAGAAGAGTGTTCCAAGAAAAGCAGTAATATTCGCTTTATAAAATATAAGACTACATTTGTTTTTCTTGTAAATATTTAACAAATTGAGCTTTTCTAATATATCTGGTGGATAAAATATACTACATAAAGCAGCAATGATCTGGTTTCCAAGCTACTTATCGCTTAGGAATGATACGATACTAACCCTCTAATTAATAAAAGCAAAAAAAAAAAATAAAAGGATGGAAGGAAGGAATGAAGGAAGGAAGGATAGGCGTACGCATAAAGTTCGTAAGGGGGTTATAGGCTCAATGGGGGGTTACAGAGATACAACTCGCATATTTCTATATTAAAAATACAAATTTTTATTGCAATGGGGGGGTACAACTCCCATCAACACCCCCTGCGTACGCCAATGGCAGGCAGGCGTAAACAATTTTCTTATGACAGTTTGCCACCAGACTTGGATTAATAAACGTGTAAATTCTAATTCTTTTCTTCGCAAAGTTATCGACGACGATTTTGAGATGCATTTGATTTGATGTGGTTTAAAGTTTTTATTAAAAAAAGCAAGGGAGTAATGAATATTTTCCGATTTTTTTCACCTAAATCTTAAGGGTCGACACCACGTAGTGCATATAAAACCATTTGGCACAGCACTTTTTAAATGAGCAACGGATCCGCCATATTTACTTGACCACCATCAAAGCAGCAGCATAAGTTGCACAAACCATTACATCTTGTAGTGAAAGATTGTTTTTCTCAAAATAATCATAACTTTTTCAAATATTATATCTGCTTTGATTATACAATTTTTGGGTAAAAATAGTTTTTTCATTAAGCTGATTATCATTTGAAAACTTAACATGTGTTGTAAGAAGAGCTTCATTATCGTGTAGAGTGAATCTGTCGAGTTGCAGGGTAAATTTCTTAACATGTAATTGTGCAACTAATCGTTTCTCTACATCATCTGCCATTTCATTAATATACCTCGATGCTGACTAGTTGCTCAAAAGGGTGGAGGTGGTCTGAGTAATACCTTAAGCACTTTAGTCTATTATACAGTAGTTCATTATACATGTAGTTGAAACTGCAGACATAAAGTGAACCATTCCCTAATATTATGTGGCTTGCTATCTTTTGTAATTGGCTTAGAAATATCATTGGATGCAAATAAACCTTTATTACCTTTAGATACTATATGCTTTTCCACTAAACATTTGTTTTACTATTATACTTCCAAAGTTATCAGACATTTTTTTAATCAATCCAGTGGTTTGTCCTTTTGAGTTGTCTCTAAATACTTATGCAACTTACGTGGCAACATTCAAATTTTCACATACCTCCACGGCGCCCCAAAGAGATACGACGTGCAGTTTTAAAATTATGGATCTACATTATAGAACTATTTAATATAATACAAAATTACTTAAGTAAAATGCATCACTTTATAAAAGTGCTATTAAAACATCGATTTTTCTGTTTGTTGTGGAGACAACCCGCAGAACGGTTTACGAAGGGCTGTGTTGTTCCCATTGTTAAATATGGAGATGTTCTATCATGGTGTAGGGTTATTTCATAAAAGTAGGACTCAATCTGTTGATCGAAACCATGAAATCAGATGCGCACTTGCAGAATTTCGCCCTTCTTATATTAAGCCAGTAACTGATGGTTGCCTTTTTTCAGTGCAACCAAGCTCCCTACTACATAACGTGGTATGGTAACAGTAGCGAAGCTAAGGGAGCAAGGGGGCGGTCGCCCTGGGCGCCACAATTCGGAGGGCGGCAATTAGCCTTTAAAAAACAAAATTTATTTGTTTTGTTACCCCATTGGGTGGGGGGCGGCAATGACAGTCACTCGCCCCGGGCGGCAAAATATCTAGCTACACCACTGTGTGGTAGGAACAGTTTGTTGAGAATGAGGCTGAAATATTGGATTGGTCTTTTTAAAAACTTACCAAAATTTAGTAAAAAAACAAAAATGCCTAAACCAGTGGAATAGCTAGATATTTTGCCGCCCGGGGCGAGTGACTGACATTGCCCTCTCCGCCCCAATGGGGTAACAAAACAAAACAAACAAATTTTGTTTTTTAAAGGCTAATTACCGCCCCACGAATTATGGCGCCCAAGGCGACCGTCCCCCTTGCCCACCCCCTTAGCTACCCTACTGGCCTAGACCCGTTGCCACTATGATCAAAGACAAGGGTTATCCTTCCAGAGCAGAATAAAGTCTTCTTTTCTTTACTGTTGATAATATTCTGTATATAGTTTGCCAATTATCTGTGCAAGGCTGAACAAGAAAACTGGTTAATTACCGAGCGATCTGAGCCCTACTTTATCATAACAATGTGTTTGAGAAGTAATTTAAATTACCAATTCTATTCTCAATAAACTTCTCGCTTGCATTGTTTTGTTTTTTAATTTTTAATTTTAATTTATGTTTGTATTCTTTACACTTTGTTTACTTTTAATATGTTTTTGCTCTATTTAATTATATTTTTTTCTATATAACAAGGACTTGCCAACCATTGCATTTTTTCTCCACAGCTAAAACTGTTTCAACATAACTTCGTCTAGCAGTGTTTGGACTTTTTAGAAAATCTGATCGACTGCAGCTGTAGTCACTCACTCTCCTCCCACAAGCGACAGTCATGGCCAATATACAGCAAACAAACTGTTGTCTGGCAGGTAATATCCAGCTGAAAACAACGGCTAATAGGGTCATTTTGAGACCACGTGAGTATTAGATTGGGTAATTCGATCCAGATGTTGCTTCTTGTTTCCTTAATGGCACTATCAACCAAACCACAGGTGATGTAGATACTTCAAGTGAATCTTTGGGGATTGGAGAGAACAGAGGTTCAAATATCTCATATCAAGCGAAAGAAACAACAATTTCTAATTCGGTTTACAAACTAAAGGGCTAATAATGATTGTATGCCGACATTAAATAATAATTATGCATAGCATATATTAAAAATTTTAAAAAGAATAATATAAGGAAAATGTATAAAAAGAATTGAAAGGTTACCTACAAACAGTACGCATAAAGCTGCTGTCCGTGATATAGTAAAGGAGCAGCTCAAGAGGCTCAAACCCCTTCCATTGGATATCAAAGCACATTTTTATTCTTAACGCCGAATCGCATAATTTTTCAAAGCTACTTCAGCCCTTCTTTTCCCCATTAATTTTTAATTGCTACGTTCCTGGTTGCAGGTATCACAGAATGTGAGCAAACTGTGCCAACAACTGAGGAACATCTAGCAGAATCTGTCACAGGACACCAAAATGTTGTTTAACTTCATGCCGCATCACATATCGGCTCGTATCGCTGCCAGAAGACAATATACTGTGCATTACAGAGATTTCGGTTCCAGAAAGGGATTTTGGGGGAGGGAATGTAAAATGCAATAGGATCTACTTATAACGAGATCGCATTTAGGGAATTTCCAGATATAGCGAGGAAAATATGGATTTTGTTTGGTATACTGATTAAGCGCAATGCAATTTAACCGCTTTTAGCGAACAAATCTTCTTTAGAACCCGGATTTAATGTGCAATTACAAAAAATAAAATAGTAAATCAAACTTTTTGTAAAAATTCCGTCGTTATATGCGGTTGGTCGTTATAATCGGCGCTCGTTATAACCGATTTTCACCGCATTTTTATGGATTTGGGAGGGGAAATTCCACTAATTTCCCGTGGATCCGCCACTGCGTACTAACAGGTAATTTTTTCTTTTACCACTGCGCTGTAGTAAAAGGATCTTTTACAATCAAAACATAACCATTTCTTTATTCTTACACACACTCATTACGTGTGTTGTTTCATAATAATCAAACGCTTTCTTGGGGGTGCTATTTTTTTTCCCCCAGCGGCGTACATATAACACAATTATAATGAACTACAGAACCATATAGAGTGAACTGTAAACAAAAACTGGGTGACAAACGGTGCCATTATCGCGGATTGGGTGCATGAGAGATATATGAATTATCAAAACATTGTCTTATTGGTTAAGATAGATTAATGAATAATAGAGTGACGAATAATCAAAATTCTACAATTCTTTGATTTTTAGTTAAAACGCGTGATTTGTAAATAATGTTTTGAAAAATAAGTAATGTTTGGAAAATAACGTAATATTTTGTGCATAATGGATGTGGATTATATTCATAGATAATGGGTGGTAAAAGAAATTTTTAAATTTCAATTTACATATTGGAAGAGGCAGATTTCTAATTTCTTTAATGTTTTAATTTTGGCCGATTTAAATATACTTCATCAATTTGAAACAGAACAGATGCTTATGCCATGCAGGCATTTGATGCTATTGAGGTAAGCAAAATGGAGGTTCGAATTGTGGTTTTGAATTTTTAAGTTCGGTTACGTTTTTACGCCTCAGGACGTATTTGTACGTACGTGATAACGTGTTATACTAGGATAGGATCAACAGCGTAGCGTAACCTCTGAACCATGATATATTTACACGCAAGCAATGAAACAAGTCGTGAAACAAGTAATACCAGGGCACTTTACA
>QLNU02015360.1:262268936-262280535 GCA_006491805.2 Dysdera silvatica | reverse complement strand
TTAACTTATATATTCAGGGTATTCACCCTAGGTCTATCACCTCTGTAATTATTGTCCAGGAGAAACTTGGTGCATGTTTCCCCAGAAAATGGATTGTAATTAATCATTATATGTTTTATTTTATTAAATGCTAAAATCTCAAATGACATCTTGGAATGATTCCTTTGAGTGGTTTTCTTTTGCCTATCAATGTGCATGCTTGATATACATGTCTAATTAAGTTCTAGCTTAAGGGCGTAATTAAGTAGTTAATTAAGGCATTTACATCATTTTTGATCATTGAGCGTGGGACCAAAAGGATGGACTCACGTTTATTGATTTAATAAAGGGGCAGATTGGCTTATCTTTCCCGAAATCCTGGGTTTGTGGAATAGTTTCCTTCCATGATTACTTTTAAACTAATTATGGAGGGACAGCTATATTTGAACTTACAACGCGTTTATTCTCAATAATGTTAATTAATTAAAAATAAACAATTTAATATTTATACTCTCCCCAACAAAAGTAAAAAGTTCGTAAAATCGAAAATTTATAAATGGAAATTAATATTTCTTCTGTAGAATATTTTGCGAAACCAACGCAACAGTTCGTAAAAACGTGTAGTTCGTAAATTGGAGGTTCGTAAAAACGCGAGTCCCTTTGTAGTTTGAAGCACCCCCTCCTTCTGCTTTTTGTTCACAATCATGCTTTCGTACTTTTTCACCTGGTATATCGCTAAAGAGTACAAATTTCAGTTCCTTTAATGTCTATATCATCAATGTGGAATTCGCCATATCACATAACTAAAGCTTTAACCTGAAAAAATAAAAAAATAAAAAATAGGGAGGTTTGTTGCTTTTGACAATCTCCCAGAGGACTCTTAGGTCAAATCTTCCCAAAGCTACTATTTAAGATTGCATAGAGCAGGTCGCAGGTTGCGTGTGTATTGACAAATTTCGGTTCTAAATTTATACATGTCGCAACACACGTGTGAATAGGCGCCACTGGCCTTTTCCCATTGGCAGCCGTTGATCGTCACATTGCATGCGACCGAATGCAACTTACTTCCAAAAGAAAAACCTTTTTTTTTTTTTTTTTTAAGTACCAAAAAAGTTATCGAGGTACTAAAAAAAGTCCCATTTACAACCGTGGCGAGAAACTGTTTCAGTGAGGTCAGAACTATTCAAAACTACAACTGTTTAAATCACTGGACAAATTTATAAGTTTTGTCATTTTTAAAACAAAGAATTTTGAACAGTTTTTAAAAACATCAAACGACTTTCCGCTGAGCAAGCAGTTAGCGTTTTCTGCCTTGCAGATAGTAGTCACTGCTGATTTTGGGTCTCTTTGCTACAAATACATTTTGTCTTTTAGAAAAAGGACAAACACACATACACAAAACCCCATGCTCGAGCGCGTAGCCATACGTATCTCTCTACTTTCATTCCCGATTTCGTCTCTGACAGTTTGAAGAAGACCCTTTCGCCGCCGGTCTATTGCGTTCTTCCTCTAATTGAACAAATTAATGCAATTAAGCTAAACGAATTAAACGACATTGTGAAGTCAGACCCCCTCGGTACATTAAATTCTTTTTCCACTAAGAGCCCTCGACACTTTGATCTTAAAATCAATTAGGCGATTGCATGAAGATAGAGATATATGCGGTAAAAAAGTTAAAAATGTTCGTGGCGCTTTCAATCCTCGTCAAATGCTCCAGCAGGGCCAGTTAAGAGCAACACTGAAAAAGACAAACAAAAAATTAAATAAAATGAAACTGACATCATTAAACAAAGACGCGTTAGCTAATTTTCCTAATTCAACGTAGCATCTAAATGGACGCCTTTTTAGAAAGATATTTATTCGAACAAAAACCTCTCACGTTGTAACAATTCCCAAGATTTTTATTAACGAAATTCTGACTGGCGTTCATTATTTTACTAATTAACCTAAAACGAATTACAAAAATTAGCAATATGAATTAGCCATTTATAAGCGGTAGTATTTTAATTAGTTTTTAAAAGGTGAACCATGAATAAATTTTTTTTTATCATAAACGACTGTTCCGTTTTTTAAAATTGTCAAGCGTTTAAATTCTTTTCTTTTCTTTTTATTTGAAATTTCGATGAAACGGAAAGCAGTAAAATTAATCCTTTATGGTTACTAGTTTTTGATTGACGTAAAACTAAATTTAATTACGTGGGAATTCCGTCGTGTAAATAAGCTAAAATGAAATATACGGGCAATCAAATCATTCAATCCGCTGCATTTTCATGAAATTTGCTGCAACAAAATTGTATTTTCCGGAGTCGAATTGTATGCAAAATTTATATTCTCAAAAAATGTATTTGTCCCCGTCAGCTTCTTTTGCAGCCAGATTAAGCAGATCGCTAAACTTAAGTACAGCGTCTAAGATTACGAAATGTCGAAATAATATTTCGGCATTCCATTCCGAAATACTATTTGTTTTTTTCTATATGTCGGCCTCATTTTCGAATATATAAATTCGAAATATTGATTATATAAATTCGAAATAAAATTTTGAATATATGAATTCGAAATACTATTTGTAATTTCTATATGTCGGCCTCACTTAATCGGGTCACGAAAAATTGAATACCCCGCTTACAGAATAAAATCTACTGGAACAAAAATGATTCACATGGGATCAATGTTAAATTTCCCCGCATTAACAAATAATATTTGCGGCCTTGGACAATCGAATAAAGATTGGAAAATCATAGCTTTAAAATCAATGCTCAAATAAAGAAAAAGAGTGTGCAGAGGAAAATTCGTCTTTGCAAATAAGATCCTCATCCCCTCTGTACGTTACGCTCACAGTCCCCCCCTTTTCTCTTTTAGAACTGCAGTGGGGGTCTTTTCATTTCTAACTAATTACTCTGCCCCCGAACACTGGTCGCTAGTCTTCGTATTGTAGAGAAGGACTTTCTTTTTTAGATGGATATTAAGTACACAAATACATTAGCGTAAAACGTAACGATTTGAGTTCGTGCGATAAGCTAAAAGTTTTAGAGGCAATGAAAAATAAAGTAGCACATAAGAGTTTGGAACTTCCGCACAAGTAGGCTGCAGGTGCAGTGACGTAACGGGGGGGGGGGTTGCCACCGGGGCGAAAGCCCTGAGATCAAAATTTCAATATTTGACTAGTAAAAAGGAGTGCTAACGAGTTTGGGCGGGCGCAATACTTAACTTGCCCCGGACGCTAGCAACCCAAGCTGCGCAGGTATATATGCTAGTGTACAATTATTTTTTTCATTAAAAAATACATAGGTACGTATAATCCTTTTTTTTTATATAGTACAGTAGATTCTCGTTATAACGAACTCCACGGGACCTCTAAATCGTTTCGTTATAAAGAGAATTCCGTTATAACGGAATTCAAATTACTTTATTAATATTACATAATAGGTTACGTAAATATAAATTATGTAAAACATTTCTCACCCTAACCAAATATGATTTTGATCAGTGGCGGCTCGTCCATTGGTACACATGAGCACGTGAACCCCCGAAGGGAAATTAAGACAAAAATAAGGATATAACAAGTAAATAAAATATCAAACATGTAATAGAAACGTATAATAAAAATATTTAATTATATTATTATATTATATTATTTAATATTAAGTCGATTATTACTTTATTTGCTTGCTGACTACAGGGATGCAAGGAGCAGAGTGGTAGGCAAGTCGCATGTGTGGTAGGAAAAACTGTCCTTGAAAAGCAGTTATGGTGCGTTCAGATATTACATAAGCAATATTTTGGCCATTTTATACCCCTCTCCCTCCTAAGCAAAAATTAACATGGGCTAACAGGAAAATAAGCACAACAGCAATGCCCTCTCTCCCCAAAGGTGCTTACGTAATACTTGAACTCTCCCTTAGCACTGAAGACATTGGAGGATGTGCGACGTCATCTCCATCCCCCCATGGGTAAGTAATACTTTATTCCTTATTATTATGTACATCAGGAGACCATACAAACGATTTGCTTGGGAAATGGAAAGAGAGCAGTAGCGATGCTAGTAACGGGGCTCTCTGGGGATGGAGATGACGTCGTTTGGGGGGCGGGGGTCAGTTGTCCCCCTAGAATTGAAATATATGCAATATTTTTAATACATTAAAAGGTTAAAGTAATTATTTGCTTCGGTTTAACGTTGGTAAAAAAAATGCTCCTGTAAGTTGCCTTAACGACTCCTTGACCCCCAAAAAAACAGGTGACACTTTATTTCTTGCATTTTAAAGTGATTTATATATGTATATTGTATACCTAAGTTTTCGTAGAATTTTGTACATTTAAGAAATTACGCTATCATAATTTATTCACGAGTTACAGCCGAAAAACAAGAATATGGCCGATTTTCGAGGGGCGGGTCCACCGCCTAAAAATATTTTTTAGCTGATAAAAAATACGTATCTAATGTTTCGCCCCTTTATACAAATCCACCAAATTTCATTAAAATAGGAGGGGAACACATGGGTTGCTTTCCTTGTTAGTGTCGAACGCTGCTATTATTAACATACCAAAAATTAATTTATTTTATGATTATGTTCAAAGATTATATATTTTATCCAGAGCATTAAAAGATGGAAACTTTCGGAAAATATAAACTGTTAAGCAACGAATTCTAACTTCGAAGAGATTATGTCCAACTCGATGGTCATCAGGGCACGATGCTCTTTTTGCTATTCGCTATAGATACGCGAATATTATGAAAGCTTTAATTTACCCCGTAATAACGTAAAACAAAAGAAAGAAACGAAGCTATTGGCATAAAAAAATATATGCAAACATATGAATTTCTCTTACAAACCAAATTACCACAGTGATTCAAGCAAAAATATTAGAAACAACAAATTTAGTATCTAAGGTTCTTCAATCACCAGGCGATAACCTAATTAAAGCAGCCGAAATGTTAGGTGAAGCTGCAAAAAATTTAAAAAGATTATTGGAATTATAATTATTTCTGTAAAGCAAAAGAAACCGCCAAAACCATAGCTTCCTGTTAGGGCGTCGAATGCCAGTTTTCGAAAAAAAGACAAATTCGTACTAAAAGATGTTTTGGTGAATTAAGTAAAGACTCGCGTCTTAATGATCCGGAGCAATCTTTTAAAATTAACGTACTTTATACAAACGTAGATATTATTGTCTCTCAAATCTATAACGGGTTCACTAGTATGAAAGGCACTCTACTTAAATTTGAATGTGTGTACAAAAAAAAAAAATGACGATGAATTGCAGAGTTCTGCAAAATATCTTGCTAAAGAACTCTCTGCTGACCTTTCCTCCGAATTTCCCCAAAAATTACTTTTAATGAGAAATATCCTTAAAGCAGATATATTAAAAATGCAAAACGGATTTATTAAAGACTTAGCTGAGCTCTTGATTATTAAAAATACATTCTATACTCAGTATTCCAGATGTTTCAACTGCACTGAAAATTTTTTAACTCTTTCCGTAACATTGGCGAGTGTAGAGCGATCGTTTTCGAAACTCAAATTAATAAAAAACTATATTCAAAGTTCAAAGACACAAAAACGACTATCCGCGTTAAGTGATATAAGCAGTGACGTTAATCGGGCGCGAAAAATAGACATAGATTCTTTAGTAGAGGAGTTTGCTGAAAAAAACTGTAAGGAAAAAAAAAAAGATTTTTACAGTAACCAACAAAAATAAATAGTAAGGACAAAAGTGCCAGTGCCAATAGAATAATGCTTGTGACAGCTCTTTCTAAAAATAATATCAGCAGTGGACGAACTAAACATATTTTTCAATAAAATATGCGTTTGCCTTTCCTCATCTCCCTCCCTCTGAAAATCCAACAATATATTGTTGGTTTGGTGCAAATAAATGTGGAGGTAATATTTTTTTTTATCATTATCTATTTTCATATATGTACATAAAAATTAATTTTCATACAAGGGGGCCCCAAAAAGTGCCTTTACGCCACTGTTTGGACATCGTCATAATTTTGAGTTCCACTGAACTAAATTTTTCAACAAGAGAGCACTACCCCAGGTTGGAGTCAACCCAGCAACCTTCCAGTTAAAACCAAGAAAAAGATGTGCTGTCCATTGCCAGCGAAGCCATGGGTGCGGTGTTCTTTTTTCGGTATAAATAGTTAAAGAAGGAGACTAAATACGGAGAGTGTGTGGAATGTGGAAGGATTAAATAATTCGAATTATTTTTGACATCACCAGTGGTAATTCACCACAATTTTGAGTTCCACTCATTGGCGTAAGTAAGCGCGGGTTCCGACACCCACCCCCCGGGGGGGGGGAATTAACATCAGGTGTATGGGAGCGAAGTCATGATATAACTGGCGCCAAAATTACTTTAGCCCCGCTTAATCTGAGCGGCTGCGACCGCCTATGATCCCAGAGTATTTGGTCAATTGACCTTTTGTATGTGTGACCAGTGACGTAGCTAGATATTTTTCCGCCCGGGGCGAGTGACTGTCATTGCCGTAATTACTGTGCCTGTCATTGTTTCTTAAAGGCTAATTGCCGCCCCCAAATTGTGGCGCCCGGGGCGAACGCCTCCTAGCTACGCTACTGTGTGTGACGTTATATTTCCCATAACGCACAAGAAACTTCTAAATCGTGGTCAAAATAAATATACACGTTGTTGGTTAAATGCACTGGCATCAGTAGACTGTGCACGTTATTATGTATTATATTATGGTAGCCTTATAGCTACAGAGACCCCGATTTCTGACAAAAAAGAACTTACCGCAAAGTTCTGAGAATCAGAAATTTATAATTACATTGTACTGGTTTTTCTTTGTGTTTATAATGCGGCAGTATACCTAAATAAAACTATTTCATTTATTCACAACATCGAAGTTTAAGCAACAAATGTCAAGTAATTGATAATATCTCTAGCTAACTTCGTTTAGAAAATGTCTATTTTTAAGTTCATTATCTTCTCTTTACCTTTGGAGTTTAAACCAGTGAAGAACTTTATTTTGTAATGCTAAACCCTGGTCAGTTTCTTTTTTTTTTTTATCATTGTGTTACGTTAAAACGTTTTTGGGGGCATAAGCAGTCGCAGCCTCTCAGATTAAGTGGGGCCCGGTGCCGAAGTAATTTTGGCGCCCCTTACTACTAAATATGAATTTTATGATGTAACGAGTAACGTTTTATAATGTAACGAGTATTTTTTTCTTTTATTATTTCATTTTTACAGCGTAAAAAAATTGCAAAGGATTGATTTCTAATGAACGTCTTTGAGAAGAGCCTTCGGCGCCCTTCCAAGATGATTAGGCGAGGCCACGGCCCCGCCCCTGCGACCGCCTATGTTTGAGGGCCGCTAAAATTTGTTTTGCCCGGGGCCGATAATACTATAAGCACGCTCCCGATCCTTATTATGGAACAGCTGAAGACTCAAACCTTTGTAAATAACATAATATACACACAGTAGGGTAGCAGTTCAAAAGCTCATGGGGGCTCAAGCGGCTTTAAACAAGGTTAAGTGATGTGGCCTTAGAAAAGTAATGTGTTTTGATATCCAAGGGGGATGCTCGAGCACCCTGCCCCTGAGCACCCTTTTACGCCACTGTGTACACAAGAGATCTACCATAGAAATCTATTTTAATATATATTCTTAACATCAAATAACAATTTCCATCATCATGAACAATTTTATAAAACAAAATGAAATAAAATAAAATTCTAAAATAATTTATTTTGAAAGAGAAACTGTTTTTCAGAGGAGGGTGATTACATACCCAGGGGTTCATCCCCTAGCCTCAGCCTGGCTATGGCTTTGGATATGGGTCATAAATTAATAAATTAAAGTGAGTATTACATATTAAGTAAAATGTCCGAGAGAATCAACTTCTGTATATTCTCGTTTGAGAATATACAGAAATAATCGAGATTAGATAAAAGCAGGGTGTAAATGAAGACCAGAGATGAGGAATAGAAGAGGAAGAAAACTTTACTTGCCAAAAATAAGAACGAAAAGAGATGAAACAATATAAATTATAATGGTCCAAAAATATGGAATTCACTAAATGAAACAGTTAAAGCAGTGGTTCCCAATCGACTTCCCGACCCACTTTTATAGTAGTGAAGTAATCCGCAACCCTCCATCCGCCACCTTCACATTTGCACAATAAAGGCATTTTTAACAGAGGAAAGAGAACATATTAAATATAAAATTATACATACAGTATGTTAAAGCATACTATAAATATACAGTTAACAACCATCAGTAGGATTTCTAAGTAAAGACAACGTTATAAGCGTAAGCTGTCTTTACTTATAAATCGTATCTTCTTAATGCTACGTCAATTTACCTTACATTAGTAGGATATTGCAATGTAGCCATGTTGAAATATAAAAGCGTTGGAAACATTTGGTATGAAATTCCTTATAAAAATAATTTCAACTAGAAATAGCTGTCCCCCCACCCACCCCCCGAAATCAGGTCGCGACCACCAGGCTGGGAAACCACCGAGTTAAAGAGATTAGTAGCAGCTTCAATGCTAGGAAAAGAATTAATATTATATTATAATAATTAAAATCACCGCAAGGAAGAATTTTACTGAAGTAAATCAAGGCCGTAGCCAGGATTACCTCGGGGGTCATTAATCTTTGTTGGCATGTATCGATGCACCACAGCACGTAAGGCTGTAGCCAAGTCCCATTATAAATTTAGTTTCGGGGGAACCGGTTCTAAGATCCTCTGGAGGGGCATGGGGAATGGCAAGAAAGTGGGAGGAGGAAGGGGGAGATTAGGATAGATGAGATAGAAAGATTTGCGGTCGGTTATATTTTTTCATTATAGGTCTTAAGGGGACTTGGAGGTTTTAAACCTTCAAAAAATGATTTTTTTAATTCTTTGTACAAAAGTATGGGTATTTCTGAGCATTTTAAGACCAACCGTAAACTTCTAACTTAATCAGAAGCTGAGATATAGCAAAAATAGCAAACCCAATTTGAATAATTTGAAGTTTTAAATGTACCAATGCGCCGTGGTTTCAACTTTAAATACCCTAATTTCAAATTTAACACATTGTTTTAATAATTATTTTTCTTTTTTCTTTCTTTTTTTTTGAAACAATAATCCAACGGGGATCACATCCAAATATACATGTACAAAGTAAGCGAAAACGAAGCGAACAACTTTCATACCCGTCGTTCATTCTCGCTTTCTGTTGTAAACAAACACGGACGCACGCTTTATCACACGTTTCTGATTTTTCAAACGTTTGATTCTTTTACCATTTTATTTCGTTAGTTATTTGTTATTGCCTATTTCGTTAATTACTAGTTGTTGCCTATTTCAAACATTATTTGCTGTGAGTTATTTTGGGTTGACGTTATTATTTACTTCAGTTTTACTGGTGATTGCCTTTCATTATTTACCTGACTAATGGCTAAAGCGAAATCTAAGTCGGGAATGCGTCCGAGAAAGAGGAAGCGATGTTTTTATGGGACAAAAGAAGCCAGTATTGAAGATACATCCACTGCTGAATATAGTAGTGCTTCTGCTAAAAAAATGAAACTAGATAATTGCAGTCAACCAGCAAATAATTTTGAATGTGAGAATGCATTTAATGGATATCGAATATTTGATTTGGACTTGCTGGTTAACACGCTTGAAAATTTTGTATGCTGTAAGGTATATGGTGGTAAAATGAAAATTAGGGAGGAATGTCAGCAAGGGCTTTCGTCCAAATTCAGTATTTGCTGGGAAAAATGTGTACTTCAGGAAGCATTTCGCAATTCAAAAATGCTGGGTGTAAAGCATAACATTCCAGAAATTAACAGACGCAGTGTTTAAACTATGCGTACCATTGGCTTGGGTTTGTCGAGTTTGAAGACATTTTGCGGTATCATGGATTTGCCTACTCCTGTTTCTAGCTGTCGTCCAATCTTAACGAGCATTAAAAATGCTCTTGCAATGACTGCAGAAACAGTGATGAAAGAAGCAGCAATAGAAGAAAAGTCATTGACGACATTAGATGGTGGTGTATGTGTCAGTGGCGATGGCACCTGGAAGAGTCGAGGTTTTTCTTCGCAGATCGGTGTGTGCAGTGTAATCGGTGCTGAGTCAGGCAAAGTAATTGACGTCGAAATTTTGTCCTCTGCCTGCAGAGGTTGTAGCAACTACAAAGGACTGAAAGTTGGTCAGGCGTATACTAACTGGTTGCAATCTCACCAATCAAAGTGTACAAAAAATCATACAGGCTCAGTAGCGAAAATGGAAGTCACAGGTATGTGTCGAATTTTTACTCGGTCGGAGACCCACAGGGGTATACGATACCTTCGGTATGTAGGTGATGGAGATACGAAAACTTATCCTGAAATTAAAAAGTTGCGACCATATGTCAATGCTGTAGACATTGAAAAAATAGAATGTATTAACCACATAGGCAAAAGAATGGGCGCCCTGCTTAGAAAAATGAAGCAAGAAAAAAGAGGACAAAAACTCGGACAGCAGACCGTTAAGCGGTAAACGCAGGCTTACTAATAAAATTATTGACCGCTTCTCCGCATACTTTAGAAATGCTATAAGAGAACATAAAGATTCTCTAGATGGAATGAGAAAGGCTGTATGGGCTATCTTTTATCACTCACGTGCCACAGATGAGGAGCCCACTCACGATTTTTGCCCCAAAGGCGTTTCTTCATACTGTAAATACCAAAGGGCAGTTGTCAACAATTCACACCATAATTTTAAACACAACAATTCAGTGCCAACTGCTGTTATGGATGCTATTAAACCAATATTTAAAGATTTAGCACATCCCCAACTTTTAAAAAGACGTTTAGGAAATGGAACGTAGAACGCAAACGAGAGCTTCAACTCAGTAATCTGGAAGTATTGCCCAAAAACTTCAGGAAGTGGTCGGCCCATTGATGAAATAGCAACCTACGAAGCTGTCATCGCATTTAACAAAGTTAGTCAGGGTCGTCTCCAATTTATGGAAAACCTAGTGGTTATGCCAGGTGTCAATGCAAGACATGCTGCAATTGCAGCAGATAAAGTGTGAGTGATGAATGCAGAAAAGCAAGCTTCGATGTCCACAAAAGCAGCTCGTAAAGTTCAACGACAACTGTTTTGTAAAAAATTAAAAAAGGACTTGCAGCATGAAGGAGTGTTATATGAAGCTGGTCGATTTTAATGGTATGTAGTGAAGCATATTTAATTTTATACTTAAACTTGACTTTAAACTCAATTTTCTCTGAACGTCAAAATTGGATCTTGCGCGCATGATATAATTTTTGCTGTTTGCTATATTCAAATAAAATTTGGCAGTTTCCTTCGTATAATCATATTACACAAAATGAGTGAGCTAATTTTGTTATACTAGTTAAAATTACAAGATCATGCACATAAACTATTAAAAAATCACGTAAATATCCATATTTGAGAAAATCAATAATTTAAAAATTCATATTTTATAAATAAATTTAAAATACTGCTCACTCAATCTCTACATACAACCCTCCTTCTTATTATAAAACTGTGTTTTTAGCTCTGAGTTATTGTTAAGTGAATATATCATGCGCGTCGTAAACTTCTAATATTTAAATCATATGAAAAATCAATTTAATTTTTTTATTATTAAAAATGAAAATACGTTACA
>QLNU02015360.1:262246697-262268836 GCA_006491805.2 Dysdera silvatica | reverse complement strand
GCACATAAGCAGAATAATAAAATCCGGTTGTATTTGGGGGGGGGACCATGGCCCTCCCGGCCCTAGCCTAGAACCGCCACTGACCATTACACAGTACACCAGCTATCACAGTGATTAAAAAAATGGTTGCTAAGCATCGCAGTGCGTGGAGACAGACAGATGACTAGATGAGATGAAAGTGGGAAAAATAACCAAAAAAGTATAAAGAAATATAAAAATCAAAGTATAAAGCAAATTGTGGTAGTGAGATTCATTAGCGTACGTAAAAATTTCATAAGGAAGGTTGAGAGCTTCAGTTCCATATATTTAAACGTATATATACAAAAAAAAAAAAAAACCCCACCGCAATGGGGGTGTTATAATCACCCACCCCCCTATGCCCTGTACGCTAGTGATAAGGCTCAGTCCAATCGTAGTGGGAGCCCCAAAAACAAAAGTCTGGGACATTAATTCAACCTACTCAAAAATCAACAAAAAGTTCTACCATCAAATTAAAAAAGTTGAACTTATAAGAACAGCCATAGACGGGCGTAGAGTCATATTGGCCCTTGGGAAACGAACCCTCCCAATAATTTGAAATAAATTGCAATTTTACATATATTGTAATGTATAAATGTTCATAATATGTGCTCCTCCCAGCCCCACCCCTCCTTCAATAATTTTGAAATTTTTACTTTGATGGAAACAGACTCACATTATACAAAGAAATCTTTAGTTACTTGATGGCCTTGGAAATGGCTTAATAATAAAATGTAAGAAACCTGCCGTATACAGCAAATTTACAGTTAAGTAAATTTGTGCAATGATAATTTGGCAGTAGAAGTGGAAACGCATAGCCCAAGACCGTAGCCAAAATTTAATTTCGGGGAGGGGTCAAAAAAGTTTGGGTACAATCACAGTATGCAAGGCCCTAGCCAAGTCCCTTTAAAAATTTAGTTTCGGGGTGCCCATCCCTAAGATTCGCCCTCTAGATACAAGCATGGCATAGCGTAATTTTAATTTTGATTCAACGGCAAATTTAGAAAAACACAAACTGTCTTTTTCTATCTCATGGTTAATGTCCACGTTATCGCACATTGCATCTTGTTATCTCACAATGTCTGTTCGAATACATTTCAAATTTCTGAGATATTATTCCTCATAACTAGCCACAAACTGATATTATATAAGTCTCGTTATCTCAAAAAGCATTATCACTCAAGAATGCGGCCTGCGGCTTGAGATAAATATGGCAACCTTAGAAATGAAAATAGATCTGCATGGGTAAAAGGTGTTTACAGAGAGTGATGAACTGAATATTATGACAACACGTTTTTTTCTCGATCGTTTACCTCCCGTTGCCAGGATTACAAAAATCGTGTCATATTTTGAGTTACTTACGTAGGGGGCAAGTGATGACTATACAGGTGTGACTCACTAACCTTAACCGGTTTCGACAGCGATCCAGATTTTTTTGCGTAAAACTTCCGCGTACTAATCTTTTCTAGTACGTTTTATCATGAATCATAATTGCTGAGACAACGTGCATCATCAAATGTCTCAAGATAAACTCATCGGCGTCAGCCTAAAAATGCCGCCAAATTTTTCGCGGTATTTTGTAAGAGGGATTTAAACGAGGCAAACCGGATTTTATGAGTTAGTGTTGCCATTTGGAGGGAAATTTTCCTTGTCGTGAGGAGTTTCCGATCGAAGGAAATATCAGTGGGGAAAAAAAAGAAGAGCTAAATACATAAGTTCTAGGTAATTGTTTTATAAAACAAGAGATATGTTCTGCTTAGTGAACATTTAAGTTGCCAATTTCCTAAATTATATGAAAAAACAAATTAAACAAACGTTGTACCATAATTTTTATAAACCCCTTCTCCGCTAAAATCTCTCTCCTTTTTTAGGCAGCAGTATTATACTCTACACATATAATCATCAACAGCTTCTTCTTCTTCTTCTTCTTCCCTTTAATCCTTGAAGACGTAGGGACTTCACAAAAAATCTCCAATCTCATCTCATTAATTAAAAAATAACCTTTATTTCTCTACAATTTATAGAAATTGTATGACTTTAACAAAATGTATACTATACAGCTGAAAACATGGACGCTGACGGCATAAAAATATTAGTAATATACCAGTAGAAGGCATTTTGTTCGAAATTGGAGGGATAAGGAACCCATTACTAAAATGGGGACGGGTCCCCCTGCTAACGGCGCCCGTGGCTGAAAAGATATCGTAAGATCACTTGTAACAGAGAGTGTGACTTAGTGTAAAGCGGGTAATATGATAATTTTGTAGAGGACGAATACTTAAGCCCTTGTTATAATCTCGTCTTGCCCATGTTAACGCATTTCTATTAAATATATGAATGAGAGTAACTTTTACTTTATACTAACGTTTCATAATAATAGAGAACCTACGCTGTAGTGCAGTGTTTCTCAAACTTCGATCGCTCGCAAACCACTTTAAACATTCCTTTACCAGTGGCGCCGACTTCATGGGTTCGAGACACTTTTTGCACCCTCAATAATTTTGTTGTGGGTTCCTCGAACCCATAATATTTTTGCTCGTGGGGAAAATACACGTACGGAAATACATGCACGAAGTTTTTCGTCATCAAGTCTTCAATATTTTCATTATTTATACCCTGTTCACTGCACCTTTTATTAAAGAAAATTCTTCATTTTGTCTGGGTTCATAGAAAATACAAAAGTTTAGTCTGTAGCTCTACACACAGAGACGAGAATCTTTAGCGGCCATAGTGAAAATATGTTATCCGGTAAGTTGACCTATCCTATCTTTCAACAGATGCGGGATCCACACTTTTCTCCACTTTTTACTTTGTTTTGTCTCCTAAACACCGGAGGAATCTTGCTTTAATTTCAATCAACTTCTTTTTAAAGAGAGACGGAGGGAGTGGGGTGGACATATCTGAGTATTTTGGCAGCAATCGTAAAACTATAAAGGGTGTATACATTTAGGAGAACATTAAATAATTATCTAGAGAAAAAATATTTCTATATAATCAACTATAATTTGCTTCATTTTAAATATTTCAGGTGTCTTATTGTACCAGATAATCTGATAATGAAATTTAAATTACACTTACATCCTTTTAAAAAGGGCGTGGGTCAATCGATTTAAAATTTTTGGAACCCACAATAATTTTTCAAGTCGGCACCTATGTCCTTTACTCATTGCGGACCACCAGGGGTGGTAATTCCCCAAATATATTCCTCAGACCACTTAATGGTCTATTACGGACCACACTCTGAGAAACACTGCTGTAGTAGGTGCTTTCCAATTTGCAGTGGTATTTCTTCTACTATTTATAAAATTTCAAGTGCACCATTTCTATGTTGTTGACATTTTATTCTTTAGTTTGAGGGTGTTGTGTATGCAGTTTACCTTGAGACCTTAGCTACAGATATTTAATACAGATTATATTCCATATCACTCTCTCTCTCTCTCAAGACTAATACAATAACCTAATAGATTATTCGACCTTCTTTAATGATGGTTTCGACAAGAACGGATCTTATCATAAACTAAATGACGTGGAAGGTTTTGTTATCGAATAGTTATACGAGTATATACAATTCGGGGAGTTCGGTTGCTACTTCTACAAACATTCACGAATACAGTCAAATCTCGTTAACACAAATTACTTTTAACACGAACTTTTTCCTAAATCTACTTCAAATTGTATAGATATAATAAGAGCCCAAGATTTCCGGATAACACGAACTACTTTTAATACGAACAAATCGTTTGTCACCGGACGTGTTCGCATTAACGAAGTTCGAGTATACTGCACTTTGCACATAGAATAAAAGTTCGAACTATCATGCAAAATCAAGCGCAGTTGATGGAGAACGAACATAAGGTGTTAGTTCGACTCCTGTAGCATAAAGAATGTGAAAAGGAAATGGCAAGAGCGGGTATTGTAGACACATTTCTATTAATGCATATGCCTTATTAAACGTTTCTAAGCTAACAAGGGGCGATTTTCATTCCTACAGAAAATCCACCCTGGGAAGGATCGACAATCATCGGCACTAATTAAGAATATTATTTATATATTAATTTTATAAGTAGGCCTACTTGCTGCTGATTACGAAGATGCAGTCGAAATCGTATGCACACATAGATGTGGCAACGAAATACCGTGCAGTTAAGCAGTTTGTGCACTGAAGTGCACTTCTTTAAAGTGCTACGCGTAAAGTATTTTTCCCCCAAGTTGTAAGAGTACAAAAATTTGATTTTTTTCTATGGCGCCGGACTGAAAGAACACCCTGTAGTTTGCGCACTCGTGAGAATTTCAACCTACGAACACTTTTATCTAGATGTAATAAATGTGCATACTCCCGACACATTTCTTCCATGGAGTAGGCGGGTGGGGGGAGTTGATGATGGCCATGACCTCATTAAATATATATGCTGCAAATTTACGTATACAAATTGCATAGCCTGTAACTCCCCCGCCCTTAACACCCATCTTATAAGCTCTCTGCGTATGCTATTAACTTTCCCGAATTACTTATAAATGTTTTGCATGCGAAGTTCATGACGAATGGAACAAATAATTATAACATGAGTAAGCGGGAAATGATGCAGCTCTTCTTCTCTTTAGCTTGTTTTATCTGATTGGGCTAAATATCAATGCAGGCAAACCTGTTGCTTGCAAAGGAACTGTGCCACTGACATCTCGTTTGTTTGAGTTTTACGGCGCAAAGACAGCAAGGGTCATGCTGCGCCGGGACCTACTGTTTTCCGAGGAATCCGAACCTCTTAAGGCCTTGGGGACCAACTCCCCGGACTATGGCAAGCAGTTAATCGGCGGTAAGCAGTTAAGCGTTCGTTTTTGGCGCAGTTGGGTGTCGACGCCGGGGTAACTGCGTAATAGGCGAATGCACTACCATAGCACGGCCATTGACGCCTCGTGTAAGAACTTTTAGATTATTTACAATTCGCAATGAACTTTTTTCATACATTTTCTCTGTAGTTCGTATTTACGTATACAATTCGTAATTACATAAAAGTGCTGTGGTCCCAAGACCGTAGCCAATATTTAACTTCGGGGTGGGGGTCAGAAATAGGTACAGCATGTATCGATCCAATCACAGCATGCGAGGCCGTAGCCAAGTCCTATTAAAAATTTAGTTTCGGAGGGGCGGTCCCTAAGATCCCCACCCATGGATACGGGCATGTGTGGTCCCATACATCCATAGGGTCCTTATAAAATTCTGACGAATACCTAAAATTTCACAAACGTTTCATTGTTTCTCTCCCTGTCTCCTTAATTACATTTTCCTTATATTCACAAAATAATACCTCCATCGCCGTAAGAAAAGGGTCTCTAAAACATTTTCGTAATATAAAGAGCAGGTTTGCATTAAAGTATTATAAAGTAAATGCAACGTCTAATTTAAAGTATTATAAAGTAAATGCAACGTCTAATTTAAAGATATTAAAAATATTTTAACAATAATTCTGCTAAAAATAATAAAACATTATTTCAATAATGGATACTTTTGAACATCTTTTTTTCATTCCGCATTTGTTATATCTTTCTCTTTTTTCAATCCTTTTTCATATTTAATTTTCAGCATTTTTTGAGGTTTTGAATTTTCCCACTTTATTTTCTTCAATTTCTATCTCGTTCTTCTTTTAATCTATCTTCCTATGACGAACTTTTCCGTAATTATTTATCAAACTTTCCCAAGTCATTTCAAAAGTATGTAATTGACTATAAAAGAACAATTAGAAAAATAAACAACGTGATCAACTTTACTTTTATTGAACTTTAAGACCGAAAAACTCCATAGGTATTGATTTGCAAATAATTGACACAAGGTAGTTTTCTACCTTATTATGCAATACTCTTTTAAAAATTCATAACAGTAATTTATAAATAAATAATTTCCTTGATTATATAAATCAGTTTCCCGCTTCATTGTGCAAGAGAGAAATTGACAGCATGTCACTTTGTCTGTTTCAGAAAATTGATAGTCGTCCAACATACGTACGCGTATGTAGATTAAGTACAACACGAATTTTGGCTACCACGGTTAACTTGTTTTCCGAGCTAGAATAATTCCTGCATAAAATCGACTGTTTTCTTCCCCGCCCCACTAAAAAGGAAAATGGCTAACTTTTTCTGTCAATTTCAACATATTCTTGCAATATCATCAACTAACCTGACCACAAAAAAGGATATGGTCATTCCATATCAGTTAATCTGGCCATATCCTCTTTTCTGATGGTTACTAACTCGAAGAAGACAATACAATAGGACTGAAAAAAAAAAAGAAAAGAAAAGAAAAAACCTCAAGTCACTAGCCTCTCCACGCTTTTTGTCTTCCTTATTTACAAATCATTCTATAATATTTTGCTAGTACGAAAACACTCTTGTCTTCGATTTTTTCCCCCCGCAGACATCGCTGGATGTGTGTAGTGAAGTGAACTTAATTATCTATTATTTATATTCAGTTAATCAACAGTTTATACTTAGTTAATTATTAATTAATCAGTGCACGTTACTTTGTATCCGGGAGAATATTATTGAACTGTTTGTTCGTGTTTTATGGTGCAAGGAATGTGTTGCACTAAGATCTACGATTTCTCAAGTAATACGAATCTCTGTAGTCTATTGGCGCAGTATAGCCCAGATGCTCTTGCGCCATAAAAAAGCCAAACAAACAAACAAACAAATCTGTGGTCTAGGAAATCGAATAGGCGGAATACAAATCGGTAAAAAGAAAAGAAATGAAGAGAAGGTAGGTAGGTAGGTAGGTAGGCATGCATGCATGCATGCATGCACTCAGTACTAGTGGAATTTAAATCAGGATTTTACTGCACAATGTCAAACGGACTCTTTGCTCTCGAATTTAAAATATTTCTAAAACTATGCAAATCAGTGAATAAGTCAAAGGTTTTTGCAACTTGATAATATGTATCTTCTACTTAACATTCCACATGCTTTAGAAACACATATCCTAGGGACTGCGAGCCCTTAAATACGCCACTGACATGAATTCGTTAAAGAATAGACACTGTGATTGTTTATTAATATAAACCTTCAATACTGTTTTATCGAAGTCTTGTTAATAAACAATAATAAGACTTCAATATTGCCCTTGAGTTCAATAATGTATTTTTAATCCATGTATTACTAAATTCAGTAACATACTTTCCGTCTGTATCAGGTTTACATTGTTTAGAAGTTAAATACAAAGCATATATGAATATTCAAACACGTTTTGACTTTTTCAACACACAACTTTCACACTGCGGTTAAGTGCAATTTTTAAATAACAGAGTGCATAAACTAACAGACAATACTAGTTTGGGAATTTCGTAGTTGTACGAAATGCAAAATTATAGTTTGCAAGAAACGGAGGGGGGTCTAATTCCCATAACATTACATTCGTGTTTCTCCCTTGCGTTCCATTCTCCGCATCTTCCTTCTCCAGAACCTTTGAAAGCCAGTACGATCCCGATGACTCATTGTCGACACCTGTTCATACCGACAGTTAACCATAAAAAAAAATACACTATAACGTTAACTTTATAGCCTGCGGTACCTAATGGTCAGGGATGACTCATCAAGATTTGGGTAAAGTGAATAGAAAAAAGAAAACACAGTAGAAAAAAAGGACCGGTACAGTATAATAGGACCCTGTACCTCACTTCTATCCCACTGAATCTGTATTTCCGAACTTACGAATATCCTTGAAGGCTCAGATTTACCAATATTCATCCTTTTTCGCAAACAATAATCGCAGAGATGTTTAATTACTATTATCCAGACCATGCCCGTATCCAGAGTGGGGATCTTAGGAGCGGTCCCCCGAAACTAAATTTTTAATGGGACTTGGCTACGGCCTTGCATGCTGTGATTGTATCGATACATGCTGTAAAAATTTTTGAACCACCCGAAATTAAATCCTGGCTACGGTCTTGATCCAGATTGGACAAAGATACATTGCAGGGAATATTTAGTTATTAAAACACGTAATTAAAATTACAGAACTGGAAGTTTTCGGACAGTCGAAATCATTTTGATTACCCTTGAACCTCCCATGGACCTCGGTAACTCGAAAAGTAGATAACTCGAAATAACACCTCTTTCTCTTGAATTTTGTGCCATCGAGGTTCACTGTTCAATTGCGAGTTATTGTGTTATCACTAAGGCCTGGATTTTCATGCATAAAATTTAGCCCAAATAATACGCAAATATTCTCCAAATTATTACAAAATATGCAAGTGCATAGAAATTTGGACCCTACTCATAAGCGATGTTTCGAAATGTATAAAATAACAATTTATTGAAACAGTGCAAATGTTCTTGAAATTATTGCATAATATATACTGAAATGCATAAAAAATATCACTTTGTTACGTCCTCGAATATGAGTATGCACAAAATTAATACAAAATACACACGAAAATGTATAAAAGGAAGCGTTCAAGTATTACGTATTATTCCCTTGGGAGAGTGTGTGGGGCGTGGTACTTATTTTCCCATGTTGGTCAATGTTAATTTTACTACCGGGTGGGGATTGAAGTGGTCAAAATATAGCTTACATAATATTTGAATACTCCGTACGTACGGAGATGTGTTTGAAAATATGGCATCACAAGCATTGGCTTTGGCCCAAGGACGCCGGCAAGGTGAAATTTGGGGGTGGGGGCGAAGGCCTTTAAAAACGGAAATTTTCTACCTCACCTTTTTAATATTACATTTTTTTTTTTCAAAGAAAATCAAAATATGGATGGGAGTGCAATGGCCCTCCCTTGCCCATACCTCCTGGCGCCCATGGCTTGGGGTGGAAAATATTACACTTGGTCTTGACTTGGAAAGTATTATACATATTGAGAAACATCGCCACAGAAATATGCAGACGCCTAAAATTATTTTTTTCTAACTTTAATATTATCTTATTATATCAGTTGTAATGAAAACATATTCTGTAGCAATTTTTATTTTTATGTAATTTTTTTAAAAAGAAACGCTTTAAAAAAAAAATAAAAAAAAACCGTTGAATTCAACTAGTTGATTGAATTACAAGCGGATTAGAAAAATACACACTTTTTGAAAATTTTATGCAAATTTTGCAGAAATATGCCAAAACATGCAGGAATAAGCCAAAATATGCAGAAATATTGAAAATATGACAAATATGCAGAAATGTACAAAAATATTCAAGTGCATAAAAATGCGGGCCGTAGTTATCACTATTCAATATATTGAAATAATTTAAAAAAAATATTTGATATGCATTGGAGATGTAGTACTTTAGCTTAAAAATATTCGCTACATTGCTCTTTCAAATTCTTTTATGAATCCATTCCATGGGGTACGTGCACTGCGTTTTTGGTAAACACTACATTAAGCCAATGCAACTGTGTTGAGGACTTGAGTGGGAGGGAAGGGATCCTCTGAGAACTTACAAACCAAGTCTTCAGAGAGACTCCTCCACCCCCCACCCCCCCCACTGATGTACACAAGAGGAGGTTGATGGGGGTCGTAACCCCCTAAACCTATGACAGAATTGGGACAAAGACGACGACATACACTAGGCACCACAGTTTTTTCCACTGCAATCCTAATTGTGCCAAATGCAGCGAAACTGTCCATTTTCATCTTAGAGTTCGTAAACAAAGCCATTAGCAGAAAGTGATCGAACCCTATAAATAAAACTGACCGAGTGGGAGGAGAACAGAGATGCAAACGACGAGGGGCTGAGCCAAGACGGTGGAAGAAAAGACCCCTGATCGTTTTCGAAGTGGGAGGGGATATTGTTAAATCATGGAAAGTCTTGAAAGATGTGTGATAGAAAGGGACCTCACACACAAAAAAAGACGAGAGGTCAAAGGGTGAAGCTCCTTAAGTTTTTGGCAGGGGGTCAGTTGCTGAGTCATCAGGGTAACCTTCAAGATGAGATCATCTGTAGTTCAAATAAACACTTTTCTTCCAGCTGACCATTGCTAAAATGGAACCTAACTCCCCTCTCCGAAATGATAACAATGTGGAGGGAATTCTGAGTTGTTGCTATGGCTGCTCCACGGTTCTTCTTTTTTTTTTTCCTAATTTAATAATCTTTATTATAAAATATAAATCAAATATTTATTCCTAAACGCAATATTATGTTTGTTTAAATATTATTATAGTTTTATTATTTTGTTTAAATTATATTATAATTTATTGATATAAGTGAGGGGAAAGTACATTGATATATACGTGAGTTTGCTTTTTCCGACTACAGATCATTTTCATTAAATACCCATTAACCGCCAATAAGCCACTTAAAGGTCTTTTTATATCATTTGCTTGAAGTTATATGCGCCCGAACTCCTCCACCAATAATTTAACATAAAATGCGATTTTATGTGTATATGGAAATATATAAATTATGCCGGTATCAAGAGGGGGGATCTTGGGACCGGTCCCCCGAAACTAAATTTTTAATGGGACTAGGCTATGGACTTGCATGCTGTGACTGTATCGATATATGCTGCAAACATTTTTGAATCCCCCGAAATTAAGGCCTGGCTACGGTCTTGATATAAATGTATATAACATGTGCTTGTTGTCCCCGCCCCCTTACAATTTTGAAAACTCTACGTTCCTGCTTCACATGCTTATGAAAATCCGTACACTGTGTACAAAGACTGTGTTCTCTAATTAATATGCACAATGACCAAACAATAGACGTTTCAGTACTGATATATGGCAACACTGCAAACCCATATTGTATGGGGAATCTAAATTGTGGATGAAGAGAGCCAAACTTAATTAAATATCTCATTTATGTATGCATGCATCGAAATTAGGCTTTCATGTTTGTTTGTTTTTGTTTTTGTTTCATAACGGACGCGTAAGGGTACAGTTGTAGCACAGCATGTTGGCCCAAACACTTCGTAATTTCGCACATGCCCGCTTTAATTAATAAGAATGTGGAAATTATATATCTTGGTAAAAACGAACTAATATTTTTGAAGATATTAAATTTTTTAAAAATTATGGAACTAACGTAAATATAATTGCATTTTATAATAAGAAATTACAATATGTGTTTTAAATAACATATCTTCAGTTTTTTTTAACTGCTAAATAATGTCTTTTTTTTTTTTAAACAGATCAGCAGTCCGAAGTTTACCAAAAAGGTTCGAATCCCTTGTTGGAAAACTGGAGATTCTGGCCTAATCTTTGCTGTATTTGCATCATGAAACACAAGCACGCAATTATTCATGTTTACAGAGTTAGTTCTTCAGATTTGGAATGCATTTATAACTGATCTTACTTATTTTTAAAAAAAAGTGCAGCAAAAAAAAACAAAAAAAAAAAACTACGATGACTTCTTGATATACTGTCAGTAACACAGGTGAAGAAACCTCATACTCCAGTCAGGAGCGCCCTATGTAAGTAATTCAAGGGGGTGTGCTGAGAAAAATTATTACCTTCTTCTCAAAGCTGTCAAACATTTTAGTGAATGTACAAGATACTAAAATGCTACAAAAATAATTGATACTGCTTGACAATTAGTAATGAGATAAAAAAAAATCTTAAAAATTTTATTGTTATTTATTTATTATTATTATTTTGAAATAAAAAGTACCTTATTTTAAAATGTACTTGTAAAACCTTTGAAAATAAATGCATAGCAGAATTGTGCAAATAAAAATTTTGAATGGTTGGGGGCTGAGCCCCCCACAAGGGCGTCCATGACTCCAGTGCTAAAGGCAACCCTTTGACTATCTACATTGCGTCGCATTACACACGATATCCTAGCTTGAATTAGTTGAAAGTGCACACGCTGTGCAGGGTTAGGGCAAGGAAAACATAGCCCTTGAACGAACTAAAGATATTAACATAGGAGGGCATGACTATCTAATCTACACTAATAGTAAACAAACTGAGAGGTACAATTCATTGGGCTTGTTGGAGCGTTTTAGAGTTCATGTTCAAAAGAGATGGCTCGATCGTCATTTGAAATCAGACAGGCATCTTAACGTAACCTCCGACCCACAATGCCCTTATTCAGGGTCGGGGACAGAATTTGCTGACCCCTGAGCAGTTCAGCAAGCCGGGTCGCCGACCACTTTTTAAAAGCTAAAAACTTATAGATTATCTAGCTCGTGATTTTTTAATAATTCTCGTGAATAATTTTTAAAAAAAGAATCAAAACGGAATAGTTTCGTGCCGGGGCCCCCATAGGTATTTTGACTACTGGGGGACAGCGACCCCCTGCCCCCAACTTTTTTCTTACCTTATCCAAATTCAGACTTGGAAAAAAAAAAGGCGTGAACTATGGTTTTGCCATCGTGAGAAACGCCTCACCAGGAATTGAACGAGAGATGTCTTATACGCCTTACAAAGTTACAATTTACTTCCGTTAATTAAAACGCTACTGGATATATCGCATAGTCATCTCTTTGAAACCTAAAATCGAGCTATGAAAAGGTAAACGTGTTATTTTAGCATGCTATAGCACTTTTTTTCACGACTAAGGAATTTCAATCATGAACAAGCGCAAAATCCACATCCAGGCGCAATTATAAGCAATTAAAGCTCAAAATTTAAACTTACGTTAGTTTTACTCACCAAGCATAAATTTATTTCGTGATGGCATGGGGGAAAATCGCGCTATGATTTTAAGAATTTGCAAAAATTAAATAAGAGAAAATAACTTCCTTCAAATTATTTTAATTTTTTAAAAAGCGAGAGAAATATTGAAAATATCAATTAATTCGAGAACACTTACGATTTATTTATTTATTTTAATGATCATTTCTCAAATAATGATGAACTTTCATTCAAAAATTTCTAAAATTCAATGACAAATTATCTCGGTTCAAGGGCGAATCCAGAAACCTGTTGGGGATGGGGGGGGACGATTTGTTCCCAATTCCTATTTTTAGCTAATTGTCCCATACTTTTCATTTTCTTTTCCAAGATACGTATCAGTGCCTGACTTACGCAGGGGCATGCGGGGCATTTTCCCCGGGCCCCCGATTCGGAGGGGGGCCCTAAATCCTAGATTTAATCTAGTACATTCGTAAAAAATACACGAGCTACGCAAGTGGTGAAAAATTTTTGTTAACCTTACTTAATTATAGATGGCGCTGGGCTAAGGCAAAAAGAGCTTGAATTCGCTTATAAGTAAAGTAGACATGGCCTAATAATAATAATAATAATAATATATATATATATATATGGCTCCTTTCGTTTAAGACCAGGAAAGCATATCTAGCAAAACATAATGTTATAGCTACTTGGTTTTATAAATAAAATTCGTTCACTCGTATGTATAATGATAATAAACATAGTAGTCAGAAATCTGACGTGGGTACACGATGTTTGGGGGCCCCTTCATGGATGTCTGCCCCGGGCCCCAGTATTTCTAAGTCGAGCCCTGATACGTATAATCCCGGCTTAAGGTCGCGAAAGGGGGGGGGGTGGCTATCGCCCCCTCCTTGGATCAGCCTGTGTTTCGGATGCGCGAACATTTCAGAAGTTCCTTTCTGAAGAAAAATCGTTCCCTCAACGAATTTGAATTTCCACTTCGCTAAAAACTTCGTTTCAGATAGGAGCAATCACGCAAATAGATACAAGGCCTTACACAAGTGGTAGTCACATTTCAACAATATTACAAATTCCTTATGAAAAAAGAAAAGCCAAAATACCCCCTTCTTTTGAAGTCCTGTACGCGAGTCTAAGTTGATAGTCCACGTTTTGGCCCTTATACACGTGACATTTGAATCTACACATACGTTCGTTGGGCTATCGCTAGTTTTATTTTCTTTTTCTCGGCTAAACAACGTTCAAGCACCCTTCTTCCCCCAGCGAAAGCCATAAATCTCATTTACTAGCTAATACAAAGCATGTGGCATCTACGGGCATCTGAAACGCAGCTGCATGCTCCTCCAACTCGACCGCGCGTTAAGCTAACACCCACCCTCTAATAAAAATTTACGAGTTCTACACTTGTTTTCCAAGTGTCCTCCGAAGAAGTAATTCTATCTTCAAGTTTCAGCGGCATCCCGGGACGAAAGAATGCTAACAGAATCCGATAAGAAGACCGGCGGCGATTTATTTTTTCTTTACCGCCTTGCTTGCACTTCGTAACACCTACAGCATGAAAAAGTCATCCGATTCTATTGGCATAAACTCAGTGGGAATTCTGGACGGCATCACTCTATATATTGCAAGAAGAGTTTCGTGATGTGGCAACGAAAAATGCTTATCTGGGGAAACGTTTGATTTGTAGAATACAAAAGGTCAACTTTGAGATGAGGTTATGAAAGGGGAACTGGATCAATGATGTATCAGGGCCATAGCTACAAACTCTTTATGGGGGGGGGGCTTAAAATTTGACAATACTTTGATGTATTTTATTAGCATTTTTAAAAAATAATTTAATGTACCATGTATCTGCAATACAAAATTGTTTAAAGAAGTTAATTAATTTTTAGTACTGTACGCTTCGACGAAACGTTAAAGACATGTAATAATGCATATGGATTATATCATCAGTTATCAAAATGATTTCTATGTACAAGTCAATTTTGATAACAAAATCGAACTAAGCCGTTTAACATGCATGAATGAAGTTCTTAATATAATTATTGAATTGAAAACTTATGTAGGGGTATATTAAAATGTATATTCCCTTCTCTAGACTAGATGATGATTAGATAATGAGATTTAAACCCAAAGGCAGATTTAAGGGGGTGGGGGGGGGACGATCGCCCTCCCTTGAGTGAAAATTTAATATTGAAAAGATACGAGGTAAAGATTCAATGAGGTATTTCCAAAAATCATTAATCGCCCCCCCCCTCCTCACAATGAATGACCTCTAAATCCATCCCTGCTTAAGTCTTTGTTAAAAACATGACGTATGTAAGATATGCCGTGAAAATCTGTTTTGAATACATTTTTAACACTAAAGAACGATTTCCGTTGTGGTGTACAAAAATTTTAAAACAAAATTCTACAACAACCAATTTAAAAGAACAAAAGAAAAAGAAAAGACAAAAATAATGCGGGGGGGGCGGTCTGAACGACTCTGTGATGGATTTACTTGGAAATATTAAACAAAAATTTTGTTCTCAACTTCTTCCATTTATAGAATTTAATTTTCAAACCACTTCCTCAAACGTTGACAATAATACTACAAACCAGAAAAATAGACTGAAATTAATTGTCTCAACAGTGGTTAAGTGGCTTAATTGAAATGCATCACCAGCCAGCCAACCGGACACTTCGAGCAATGAAACGGTCAGTGAGAGTCAATTCGAATATTTAAGCTCATTTCTATTAGTAATATTAAAAGAAGTGTTTTAAGAAGAGAACAAAAACTAACATTAAATAAAGTTGGTTTTCAATATATTACTAATTATATTTTGGTTAAATTTTAGGGAGCCGAAAGCAGGTTTGCCCGTTTTGAGATCGCTTTTAATGTTCAAACCCCAGTCCAGTATGACCAAAGATGAGAATTTAATGAGCGGCTCCATGGGGATCCAGTACACGAAAACAATGTTAAGTAATCTCCTGGATCTATGTTTATATTTGCCAAAGTGGATATGGGAACAGCTAATAAAATTATTTGTACTAACAATATTAATAAAGAAAATTAATAAATGCAGGGACCTAATATAGTAGAACATAACGTCATAAGCCGGATTCACACATCCGAACTTGATTTTCAAGTTATAATATGAGAAAACTACATTCAATGCACAAAGCATTGTATTAAATACCCAGGCATTCTATCTCAAATTTAGGATGTCCATGCATATCGTTCTATAAGCCTCAAACCTTCCTATATAAAGCACTTCGAGACAAGTTTGTCTCCCAAATAGTACAGACCTGTCATATATCGGTTAAGTTGCAGGAATGATCGCTTTGTATGAGAGATCACCCGAGAATCTCAACCTCCGGAAAAGGGTCGAAATGACCGCATCTACAGGGCGTCGCATTCGTAATCATATCCAACCCATTAAGTCGTGAGGGACCATACTACAAGCGACCTCCCACCTACGCACCCCTTTCACCGTGCCCGTGTCCATTATGGACTATGGTCAGTCACCGCGGGGGGCGTCTTTCCTGCTGTCATAGTACATATTTTCCACCCGTGTCCCTAGAGATTAGCCCCTGGCTTTTGAAGGGGACACCACTATACGCCACATAATCTGCAGAGTTCCGATATCTCTATCGCAGCAGAGATCATCCTTCGAATTTAGAAATTTATGACCAAAACTCTAATGTTCTAAATTTTGGCTTGTCGAATTGTTTTATTATAGATGAGACTTCAGCAGACCAGTGATGATGGTGATGATGATTGAGCATTAAATTAATGGGAAGGGTGGCCGTCTGAGAGAGCACTGTAATCCCAGACAGCAAACCAATGACGTAACAAGACTTCAAAAGTGGGCCATTTCCAATTGTTCACCATCTCCTCCTCGGGTAAAAAGTTACAAGTCATACACATACCACCATCATCATCATCAGTGGCGTAGGAAAGGAAAGTGCTCATGGGGCTTAAGCCCCCCCCCCCTCCCCATTGGATAACAAAGTGCATTGTCTTCCTTAACGCCAAATTACTTGACCTTATTTAAAGATGCTTGAGTCCCCCATAATTATTGACATTGTTACGCCCCTCCCTATTCATCATAACGTATATATGGAATTTGACTTCGTGACTGAAGAGATTTCATATAATTATGTTGAAGATGGCTCAATTTTGAAGTCTGTCACGCCACACCACTGTTTCAGACTATACTATCGCCTAAGTTTTTCGCTAACGTTTAATATTTCACACCGATCATCTTCAAAAAGAAACAGCTAATCGAGCGATCGTTTGGTAGTTGGTAGTGGCGTAGGAAAGGGAGGGGTTCAACCCCCCCCCTCCATGAGTTTTGAATTGCTACGCTATTTGAATATTGACATTCCACAACAAATTTCAATCGATGTAGCAAGTATGCGGCGATCTTTTTTAAAATGATTTTAAGAACCCGAAAGAGTTTTTGTGAAAACATTAAATCATAGGCGTACGCAGGAAGTTCATAAGGGTGGTGTTACATAGGGACGGACACAGACTTTCATTTGGGGGGTTAAGGACAGAATTTGCCAGGGTCTTGGAATAACCCCTTCATTTATCATGGAAGTTGGAATTTTTTACAGTGAAAAAAACAAACATATATATATATATACAGAATTGCTTCGCAATGAGGGGATTATGACCCCATCACCCCCTCCCTGCATACGCCAGTGCAGAGAATAGTTCATCTTACACATAATATTTTTTTGGAATTCCAATAGCGTAAATTATTGGGAAAATTTCCACCGATAAAATAAATAGCTGCAGTGACCACTTTTCATCCATATACAAGCGAACTAAAAATAACCAAATAAATTATTTTGATATCTAAACCCGCCACTAGATCCTTTCTTCGCTCGAGTTAGTGTATACAGATCATACTCTAAAACTAGTCCCAATAGACCGTAAATCATCAACGCGTCAAAGTAACGCTGGCTGTAAGTTGCTTTTAGTTTTTATAGTGCGCTTGTATCCGTATGAGTGCAGCTGGCTAGCTTGCTGGTAATATAAATAACCCCATACGTAAAAAAAAATGGAAAATCCTAATGAAATGTGTTATTTATATTTACCATAAAACTTCATGTCATCCATGAACTTTTATACTCCAAATGAGAGATTTTCTTAATTACGCAATAGTTTATTAATCTATTATATTAACATTTGGTGGTTTGCACTTCATTGTTTATTTGTTATGCACGCACGATTAAATTGTTTATCCAGATCTGGATAGTGTAAACCTGAACCAAACTTACTTTTTCTCATATTTATTAATAATTTAGAAAACTTGAAAGACGGGTAAAATTAATGTAATAACTTTCAAATAAAAACATTAATAGAAAAATTAACAAAAACTAGAAGAAGAAAATTATAACTAATTTAATGGATTTTAGCATGCTAAATGAGTGAGTATATGTTACAGAAAAAAAATTATTTTGTTAAATATTTTGCTGTTTATATAATTCTGAAAAGTATTTAAAAAAAAAAACGGCTTCATATCCTTTGTGTGGACAGTTTTCGCAGACGTGTTTTCATTTTTAAACAAACAATATTCAAACTATTTTGTAACTATTGTCATAGAAGGCGTTCAAGTATTACGTAAGTACCTTCGTGGGGGGTACCATTGGTCTTATTTTCCTATGTTGCCAATATTAATGTTTGCTTACTAGGGAGAGGGGGGTGGGCGAAATGGCCAAAATATTTCTTACGTAATACTTGAACTCTCCCATAATGAAAAAAAAAATCTTTACATGTATATTCTACGCATGTATACGTAGAATTACTTTTCCAACTTTCAGGGATTTTGTGAAACTGCAGATATCTTCCCGTTTTCAGTTACGCCTCACCCCTAGATAATACATACATGAAAGAGTGGCTGTTTGCAACCGGTTATAGCCTCAATATCGTTTTCACACCCCATCTCATCCGGACAGAAGACTGCCCAACGACGGGAGACTGGACACTAGGCACGTGACAGACAGATGAACGACCGTGGGTAATGCAGATTTTCCGAATCTCATTCGTCTTAAGTGTGTAGGCCAAAATAAACCCCTTCCGTAGGCCATTCAATGTCCTAAATAGTTAATACATTCGACTCAATGTGAGTCGCGTGTCGAGACAATTCCTCTTTACCGGGACCTCTCTTCTGTATGATTCAAATTACTTCAGTTTTGGTTATGCGTAGTCTTGTCATGTATGATTATATGCTCTTTATTCACGTATATAGTCAAGACCGTCGCCAAGTCCCATTAAAAATTTAGTTGGGGGGACCGGTCCCTAAGATCCCCTCCCCACCTCTGGATACGGGCATGCATATAGTATATAGTGGAATTTAGATAAGTGAAACTTCAATGAGTCGACAATGTCTGTAAGTCGAAGTAATGAGAATGCTGAACAAAAAATGTGTTGTTTATATATTATGTGTCTGATGACTAGAATTTTCGGTAACTCGAAGTTAGTTTTTTTTTTTTCTATTCCGTTCGGTTTCGACTTAGGGAGAGTTCAAGTATTACGCAGGGCCGGATTTATCCATTTTTGCGCTCCAGGCACGACTTTTTTTGGCGGTGAAAAAAGGGATGCAAATATAGGGGGACCCCATATATATATTTTCATCTTTTTTTTACACACTTACTTACCTTTCTTCACTTTTATTAAAACTTGAAAAAAAAAAATCGAGGTGTCGCACGTGCATAACCAGACACCACCTCACCCGTAGCTACGCCTATGCCCTCCTCTACTCGCCTTATAACTATATTGTCATGTAAGCTAAATTTAGAAAAAATAAACTGAAATAAAGAAATACAGTTATTGGAAAAGAAATAGGGATTTCCCCAATTCATTTAGGTAGGTATTAAAATAAAAAGTTTACTCACAATTTTTATTTTTACACGGCCCTTCTCCTCCTTGTGTTTTTAAGGACAAAGTAGTCAATTATGTCGTCGTAATAGATCTTCCTAGTTTGATTGTAAAAAAATCCCATATTATATAAATAAGATGAAATTTTGGCTTTCGTAAAATGAAGTAAGTGCAGATTGTAGGAAAATTTATTTTACAGTGTTCTTTTATTAATTATTATTTTATAATTAGTATTCTTACATTTACATCGAAAATTTCAAAATAAATATCTATTCCTCTATTTACATGAATTAGCTGAATTACAGAGATTTCACAACAAAATTTTTCCTTCTGTCGAATTTTTATTTTTTGAATGTTCCGCAAAATTTTTTTTTCGCCGCCGCGTTTCAATGCACCCTTAAAATTTGCGCTCTATGCCCTAGTCGACCTTATGAGAAATTCAGCTCTGGTATTATGTAAGCAATATTTTGGCCATTTTATACCCCCCTCCCCTGGTAAGCAAAAATTAACATTGGCCAACGTTCCACTGTATATCAAAAGAACGTAATATAAAATAAAACCCGTGTATATATATATTTAAATAGTTCATATCCCAAGACTAGGCTATGAGTCATCTAAGACAGGACCGAAGGATTAAAGTGACCTCTGGACCACGGTACATTTGCATACAACCAAATTTAACTGAGAGTCGAACCAAGGCAGTCAGCCGGAAGGCGGTGGTCATAACCATTAGGACGCTAAACCTAGGTACGAAAACGCACAGAAAAACTACACGCTCCCTTTCGTAAGACAAATTATTAATGTATGATGAAATGAAAAGTGCTTTAAAAAAATAATAAGTGATATTAATATATCACTTATTATTTTAACTTAATCGTTTGGGTTTTAAATATAAACTGTATATCTCATTGATAGCCTGCGAAAATTCATAGACATAACGATAATCACTAAATTACTGGTGTAGTAATTAGTAATTTAATAATGAAGTTTTAAATAGAAAGTTCATGAAGTAAAGAGGTTTTTAATTATGAAGTAATTAGTAATTATGTTCAACAACATTGTAAACCATAAAAACGAAAACAAATTAAAAAAAAAAAAATCTACAAGTCTTTTTAAACGAATTTGAGTTTACGATTTCTTGTTTTAGGCTAAGAGAATAAGTTTGCCAATACCCCACAATTAGCTAATGCCGGAAAAGTATGTCCAAATAAATGGCCGTTGGTAAAATATATATGATATATCCTACATTGTTTAAAACGACCACGTTCCGTACGTTTTCGCCATCAAGTAAGGGCGGCCAATCCTTTTACGATCCATTGATGTGATGGCCGCGACTATGACTTCCGAACCTACGTCTGAGGGCAGGCAACCTGCGTGATTTACTTTAAATGGCAGGTTGGAAAGCCACTTCCGTTCAACCACTTTCCTTCCCATCGTCGACATTTTTTTTAAACAACCAACGTCCGAAAAGGGGACGCGATGCCACTACCAAATGAAACAACATGTAACGAAGTTGAATCTATGCCTTTTCATTTCATTTTCTCACGGCGATAATAAGCCTCATTGAGGGATTAAAAATAAGCTGTAGCCTCACGTGCCCATGGATGCACCACTTTAAAAAAAAAAAACTGGTTCAGCATTTTGAACGGTTTTCAAACGCGTGACGTCACTGGCACGTCTCGCAGGTTGCACGTGGAAACTGAACACTTCGAGGCTCTTCGCGTGCGCACGTGTCAGTTGTCGCCGGTTCTCTCGTGTGCAAAAATTAAATCCGGAAACTAGAACTAAATTCAGTTGACGGCACGTTTCAGCGCTTGTTTACGTTTCTGAAGTGACGTTTGAAGTGAACGTTTCTTCCGTTACGTGGGCACGCGTCAGACGTCGTTTCCTCTGATTGGGAACATGGTTTTTTCATGGAGTTGACGTTACCTGACTGAAGTTAGGTTTTGACCCACCATTTGAGTTTAAAGTCAAAGGTGGGCGCGTGTTGCGACCTCTGGGAACGGGGAACGTGCCAGTAACGTACGGTTATTTAGTATACTGTACAAAATCGATTACTCAGGTAATTCGTTCCAACAAACATATGAATATATCTATCTCTTTGCGCGCAATTACATATGTTTTTTCCGTATTTCTCGCGACGTATAATTTTGTACAACAAACTGTAGGGTGAGTACTTTTTATCCGTGAGCACCTTGCAAATAGTCACTTTCAAATAGTCAATTTCAAGGGCTTAAGCAGGGTTTAAATTGGGCTGGAGCCCACCGTATGCCGGCTCCAGTACTTTTTCCATTTTTGGCGATTATTTAAATATTAGCCAGAACCCCTAAATAGACGCTGTCATGAAAAAGTAATAAATTTGAGATTAAGGTCAAGCATTTTGTTGTCCAGAAAAATGAACATAAACAATTGATATGATTTATCGATTCTTTTGCAGCCATTCGATTTTTTAATCGATTTATCATAATATTAGGGCTCCTGCACTTTTTTTTTGTTAGAAATTAAGTCCTGGGCGCAAGGACAACGAAGAACATATTGCGCCAAGCAAATTCTATACTGAAATGCGTAAATTTAACCCTGGGCTCAACTCGTCATTAAGTAGCCCTATATTTTCAATATGTCTGAATGGCCTCTATGATGTGCTTGCTAAGATATCCCAAATTAACTTTCGCTTTTAAAAATAGAACAAAAG
>QLNU02015360.1:262190818-262229513 GCA_006491805.2 Dysdera silvatica | reverse complement strand
CACTAGAAGAATTACAATATTTATGCAAACATTACAAAGATTTATTATTTATTGGATCAGCACAGCATTAAAGAATACGTCTTGACAGACTGTTTAGATTTGAAAACCTTTTGGCTTTTAAACTTAGTTCATTTGAGTGCAAGTGCAATGTTTTTCTAAAAATTATGGTAATGTATATCCAAATCTTCAGCATATCATAAACATTTTCAGGTTATTTCCTGTTTCCAATGCGTAGGAGGAAAGAGCAGTTTCTACAATGAAAAGGGTTAAATCTGATTTCAGAAACAGATTGAGGACTATTTGGCTTAATCATTTGCTTTGAATGTCGTTACAAGGGAACTCTTTAAGCGAGTTCAACCCATAAAGTGCAACGGTTACTGTTCTAAAAAAAAAATCGCCATCCTGAAATCAAACCATTTGACTATCAGCCATACAAAAAGCTAAAAGTTTCAAATTCCTCAAAAACTCAGTTTACTAATCATCATCATTATCTTCTGATTCAGATTAAGAGACAATTTCTTACTTGTTTAATTTCATCTCACATTTTATATGTACAGCTACGGTACGCTATATATATTTTTTTGTTGTTCATTGGCGATCTTTGCACTGCTGGGAGTCGAACCCGGATTAGCGGCGCACTAGGAGAACGCGTTACCACACTGCGCCACCGCAGGACATAGTTTTCTTTAGTACCTTTTGACCTAATCAATAAACTTCGAATTTGGGAGAGTTCGAGTATTAGGTAAGTAATACGTTGGCCATTTCAACCCTCTCCCCCTAGTAAGCAAAAATTAACATTGGCATTTACACGTTCTTCCTTCTTAACGCATATGGTTAGTCTTCACGTTGAAAGTGATCTTATTAAGGACGATTTTGTAGAAATTGACACGTGAAGTCACTTTATGAATAATTTTACATGACAATTTTAGGGTTAGTGGCTTAACACTCAGTCCAGTATTATCACGTCACGTGATCTCCAGGGCTCGACAAATTGCCCGCCTTAAAAAAAAACTTCCTGCTCACTAACTGCAAAAATCCAACCACCAATGGCACAACTGCATTTGTCGAGCCCTAGTGATTTCAGTGGAACTTCAGGCCGTTGTGCACATTGCAGCGGGAATTTCTTACTTCGAAGTTTAGAAATTTCTATACAGAAATTAAATGGCTCATTTCTCTGAATGTGGAAATTTGATTAATGAATTTGTTATTTATAATTCTTAGATTTCAATTTACCTTAAAATTCAGATACAATCAATCGTTTTGAATACCACCTCACTGTTTCAATGATATTTTCCATTAACGTCGAAAATTTATAATTTTTCTTAACAAAACTTTCGTGAATAAGTACGTAACTCCTCATCATGTATATCATTTCCAACTACTTTAATTTGATTTTTCTTGAATAAACCGTTATTATTAATGTTCTTATAATCATCTTGCAAATTGTTCCAATGACCTACACCTCTATACTCCATGTTATTTCTATATAATTCAGTTTTTATCTTTCGCAGTTTAAAATCTCGTGCAGTCCTTAATTTTTTTTTTGATTACTATATCGTGTTGTTTTTATTTATTCCATATGCATAAGTCATTGGCGTAAACAGGGGTGCGTTGATGGGGGGGTTGTAACCCCCATTGCAATGAAATTTTGTATATTTAACATAGGAATATGTGAGTTGCAGCTCTGTAACCTCTCCCATTGAGCCCTTACGAACTTTCTGCGTACGCCTATGGCTTAAGTTCTCTTATCCTTACATACGTTAATTTTGATATACAATATTCATTAATTTAATCCACAGGCAATATTTCACATTGTGCGAATAACCTTTTCCAATTATGTATATTTCTTTTATCAATTGTTCTAATGGATCTTTTTTTTTTGCAAGGATTTCAACATTTTCAAGTTTCCATTATTCAGGATCCCCCATTCAAAGTTACAGTACAATAAATTCTAAATATGAATGAATAGTATAAAACAGTTAAAAAAATTTTTGGGAACACCACAAGACGATCTTTTTATTAATCCAATTCCCTTACTTATATTCTTGCTGACTTTATTTCTGTGTTTATTCCAATTTGGATCTGTAGTTAGTGTAACACCTAAAAATTCAATACCTGTAATAATTTCGATTTCTTGGCCATGGAGATCTATTTTTTCTGTTTGATTCAATTTATCTACTTTTTTATTTTTGGTTTTAAAAATTAATATTTTGGTTTTATTTAACTTTGATTGCATTTGAACCATTTTTCATATTTTTTAACCTCTTCACATCCCTTATTCGTAACTTTTATAGTATTCTTGCCCCAGAGAAAAACACTCGTGTTATCCGCATACCATATTATTTTTCCTTCTTTCGATGTATTTACTACATGGTTTATATGTAACAAAAACAACAGAGAACCCAGTATTGACCCTTGTGGGACCCCTTAATTATTTGTAAGGGAATCAGATTTTACATCATTTACGTGTACCATTTGCTTTCTGTTGCATAAATGAATCTTTCAAAATATTAATTCTATCCGTAATTCCATATCCATTTAACTTACTCAACAGTCTCTGTTTATCACATCGAAGGCCTTGCTTAAATCAAAAAATATGCCTAATCCAATCGTTGTTGTTACTGTATTTAATAATGCATTTTCAGTCGATTTACCTTTTCTGAAACCATACTGATAAACACTCAATATCTGAAACTTATGAATGGAACCAGTAATTCTAATATATAATTTTCCAAACGGAAGGTATTGTAATAGCTCGGTAATTTTCTTCATTTTTCCTTTTACCTTTTTATATATTGGGAATTTTTTCTAATTTATTTCATTAAATATAATTAGTAAGCGTTTCAGGCAGGGACGGACTGGGTCCTCTCTAAGGGCGCACGCCCTGGATTATCGAAGGGCGCTAATCCTATAACCCATGTGGGCACACCGGCCTAGTTCGCCCCCTTTTTTCAGGAATAATTCAGCATTTTCTAAGATCGGTTTGATTTCGTTCAAGCCCGCCCCCGTTTTTGCTCAATAATATTGGAAGCAATTCATTAGTCTTAAATTCTTCCACATACATACTTTGTTCTTTTTCGCTCTATTCATGAATTTTTTTAATTCATCATCTTATACTCTTTTCCATTCCTATATTTGCTACATTCATAAAATAATTATTTAATAAATTAGAAATTCCTTTGGCATCTTGTTTTAACTTACCTTTTTGCCTTCCTGTTAATCTGTTTTAAAATGATCCTGTTTAGTAATAAAAATTTATTTTCTCATTTTTCTAAATTCGTTCAAATAAGCAATTATTTTGGTATGAATGAATATGCAGTATGTTCAGTTTCTTTGTTTCATTTAGTAATTTCCTATCCACCCACCCTTTTTTGTTATCTTGACTATATTTCCATTGAAATACTTCCTTAATTAATTCATTTATTTATAAAAGTAAAATATTTGATGTATTTTTAAATTATTTGTCCCAGTTGAGGTTGAGTACTTTTTTTTTTTTAAATTTCTCCATATTTCCTGGCTTCTTCAACCATGAGATTGAACAAATCCAAAATTCCGACAAGTTACTCTGCTTCTCTTTCACGTAATAGCATTGAAAAATGTTTTAATGATATTTTTATACAAATGTGCTATACAAAGTTGAGTAGGGTAGTTATAACGAAATGCCAATTTACTGGAAGTTGAATTCAAAGATTGGAAAGCGACTGTTTTCACTTTTTAATAAAATAAAAATTTCTTAGAACTAAGCTAGTTATAAAAACGCTGATACTGGAGTTCAAAGGGTTTAAAACACTCTTCCGGTTAAAGCATGAATGCTCCAATTTAACCTGAACAGATAATTGTGGCTATAGGTCGTAACGTTACGTTTTATTGAATTTCTTTGAACTTTCCAGTTTAACGAGGTAGACTGCGTTTTGACAAACAAAAGGGAAAAAAGTCAAGAGAGCTGCTTTGACAGCCATTTCCAGCGGTAGGATAGTTGACTTTCATGCGCGTAACAAGGGTTGGATTCCAGATATTGCTTTCTTTTTTCCCCTTTTTCACCACAAAGCCTCAGTTTGGGATTTTATTCCCCAAGTAATGAAGATTTGGATTCCTTCGAAAACCGTGATCTCGGCAAACATGGTCTCAGCTGCCCTTGCGACATTAAACACCAACTTCCACTGCCGCTTTTTGCATCATTGTGAACATGTTTTAGCGTTACTCGCGATTTAGATAATTCTAAAATATGGGAATTTATATTGTTTACAAATGACGCATGATCGTCATAGCATACAAACGAATTTTAAACATTTGAATAGTTAAATGCAAACTTTTTTTTTTAGAACATTAATTCACATGCAAATATGGAGACGAAATTATCTTCGTTTAGACGTACGCCACTATCTTGGTGTATAATCTCCATTAATTATAAATATCTTGTTTTGTTTATACAGGTACTTTAACATTCAACTGTCTATAATGGCAAGAGCAGGTAGTACAAATACGCATGAGGAATTCCTAGCACTTTCGTGAGAAATCATTGGCATTTCTAGTTTTTATTTATTTATGTTTTTGGAGTATTCCTAACGCACACTCATTAATCTCAATTTGGTATTTTGTCCAGAACTTCACTAATCGAAGTCACATTCGCTAAAACTTGAAAAAATTTACTTTATAGAATTTATTATTAATAAATAACAAAGACAAAGTTTTTACAATTTAAAGTTTATTAAAAAAACAAAAATACAAAGCCTCACCATCTATCTAAATATGCACATTCTTTTAGTATATTTAATATGAAAAAAAATGAGACATGTGAAACTAATGGTATGATAAAAAAAAAACACTCTACAAAAACATAATAGTAAAAAAAGATTTTTATACAACTGTACATTTTTCCAGATATTAAAAAAAAGTAGATCAACGAGGGTTTATCACTCAATTCTCATAGAATTGTTACCCATTGATCAACAGCAGAGCCCTTGTAAGAGTACACGAAAGGATTATCTTATTACCTAGTATTGCCATTTTCAAATTCCATACCAGAAACATCAACTGTTATACAGGAAAAAAAAAACAACATTTCACTAAAATTCTACTTGAAACAGGGTGTCTACCCAAATTCTATTTCAAACTTCCCTGACTTTTCCAGGTTTCCAGACCAAATCTTAATTTCCACTCGACAAGTTCAAAGATTAGACGCTAATTACAGTAAACAACACACAACGCATTAAAATTTGTGTAATCAAAATAAGTTTCAAGACAATAAAATCCATTAACTCAAATAAAAAGGAGATTCTTATGATCAACATTCCTTTACAAATTAAATAATTTAGCTAAAAACACTTTTTTTTCCAAGTTTTAATTATATATTTGGCAAACATTTTCTTCTGAAAAATATATAGACTTAATAATTTTATATAAATTATATTAGTTTTGGTGCAAAAGGGTAATTTTTGGAAGAAGTTTAGTCAAAAGTACAAGTTTTTCAAATTTTTCAGTACGCAATGTGGTATGAAAAGCACAGTTCAGAAAAGTTATTTATTAAGTTTATTATAACAACAATTTTAAAATTTTCTGACTCTGGCCTTTGTATTTCAAATTTCCATGGCTTTTCTAGTCAGAAAACACTTACTTGACTTTTCCATATTTTCCAGATCCGCAGACACCCTGTTTAAATTTTAGGTTGAATTGGAAGTCACAGTCTTCATCTGTTTCAAAACTTCCCATAACCAATCGCATATCAAAATTTTCCCTAGGCGATTATATACATAGTAGGTATCTCTGGTAAAGATATAATTCCTTTCTACTCCACAAATAAAAGACAAAAAAATAACAAAACACATGACCATTCTAGTTAGCTAGAAAAATGGCAGTTGTATTTGAATGCTACAAAAGCAACCGAAAGGGTTACCAACATTCTTCTTTGACTCGACCTCAAAAAGCTTATCACATATACATGAGATCAAAATTATATATATGTATATATATATAATTAAAAAAAAAAAATCACTTGAGCAATTATTCCTTTAAAATATTTAGAGTTGAAAAATTCTATTACAAATCATTACTTAAAAAGCACAGAATGCTTTTTAAGTGCGGAAATTATGGTTCTAGTAACAGAAAATGAAATAAAACTTAATATCTTTTTAAACAAACCAACTATGAATTAAACCACACTAAAGAAATGGTAAGGCTATGACATTTTTATTTTACTCTAAGTTAGATGTTACAATGAATATCAGTGGAGGGCATTTTGAAAGCAGCAAATGTAGTTCAAATAAACTGAACTTGAGAACAAAACGTTACAAAACCATCTAAGTATTTTGGCACAGTAATTCAAAACAAAAATCAGCAGGACTGGTCCAGACCGAAAACAGTAATTATCTCACTGACAATTTCTTTTCTGATCGTTTAGAGATGTAAGTAACGTTTATCCACTTATCCACCGAAGCAGCGATCTGTCACATTTCTATCCCATATCACCTCTTGTACAATTATACAGGGTGTCCTAAAATGACTGTATCACCCTAAATAATGAGTTCTTCTCAACGGAGAAAGTTCATTTATCTCATTTTATAGATTACCGAATACACTACCTTTCTGTACAATGAAGAATCCCTTAGAAATATGGACAGCATGTTAAAAAATACAAAATGCACCCTTTTTCTCTTATTTCAAATGCCACCTTATATATTTTTACACAAGGAAAATGCTTATTTACTTATGGTTCTAACAAGACCAAAATGGACTTCCTACGAGAACAGAACTGGAGATATTACAAGTTGAAGTCTGACATATGCATCAAATAACCTGGACTATTAACAACTACATTGCTATATATTGTAAATGTTATCACTAAAACATTGTTTCCTTCAAAAGTCAATAATACTTGAAAGAAAAAGCATTGCAGTTTCATACTCTGCCAGTTGCAAATACGTTGAGGCAAAGGGAAACACACTATGGTTTATGGCTCTAACGATACCAAAATGAATTTTCTACAGAGAACAGAACTGGAGATATTATGAGTTGAAGTTTAACAAATGTATTTACATTGCATAGCTACTCCAGGTGAAAACAGGATTAAATTTCCGTGAAAGGTTACTAATTATAAGACAAATTTAAAAAAAAATTTACTTTAAACATTTCTGTAAGTACCAAAGTTTAATACCAGCCCAGTTGTGTTCGCAGAAAATCCATTTCGGTCTCAAGTAGTGTCTTCGCCTCAGAGTACTGTCAATGACAGAGTATGAAATTGTGATGCCTTTTCTTTCTTTTATTCCTGACTTCAGAAGAAAACACAATTTTTTAGTGGCAATAGCCACATCACTTAATAATGTAATTATTAATAGTCCTCTAGTGATTTGACACATATGTCAGATTTCAACTCATATCTCTAGTTCTATTCATCGTAAAAAATCCATTCCGGTCTTGTTAGAATCAGATGGAAATAGATAAGCTTTGTCATGGTATAAAAAAATATATACAAGGTGTCGTTTGAAATAAGAGAGAAAAAGTGATTTTTGTATTTAACACACTGTCCATATTTCTACAGAATTCTTCATGGTACAGAAAGATGGCGCATTTGGAAATTTATAAAATGAGATATGAACTTTTTTTGTTGAGAAGAACTCCAGTTATTAAGGGTGGTATGGCTATCCTGGGACACCCTGTATAAATCTCGTTCCCTCATAATTAGAATTGTAAATTTACAAAAAAAATTATGCATGTTCTTAAAAAACGTATAAAAGCATCTGTAGTAAATACCTGATAAAAAGAAACTCTCGTTATAAATGCATTTAAAATCCAAAATTTTGTAAGAACTCAAATTCTAACACAATATTCTACTCTAACCCAATACTATATAAAATTCTTGGCTTTATAGCATAAAAGACAGCCAAGATCATGTTGCGCTAGACAGGTTTTTCTAGGAATCCAAACCTCGATGCCTAGAGAAACAATAACAAGTAAAATTTGAAACTGGTTGGAATTTCACTGGGTTAGGGGTTAAGAAAGCTAAATTGGAAATAAAAATTTTAGAGGAACGAAGGAGGAAAATTAATTAGAAAAGGTTAAGGAAGATAGTAAAGGTAAAAAAGAAAATTAATTGTAGCAAATAGAGAAAAAGTAAGAATAAAACTTACCAACAGCATAAAAAAAAATTTCTTATGCTGTTGGTAAGTCTTACTTTTTCTTACTCTTTCTAATTAATTTTCTTCTTTTTAACCTTTTACTTTCTTAACTTTTTTCTAATTTATTTTTCTCCTTTTGTTACTCTTACGATTTCTATTTTCAATTTATTTTTCTACTTTTTTTCTCACTTTCTTTACTTTCTTTTTTTCTTTTGCATTCTGACTGGTGACAAATTTTACTCGCTACGGTAAACTATGGTCAATCCGTTGTATTCTGTTGTTAGAAAAACAATCAACCATCAGACAATCAGACTATGGTGGGCATCAGCACCCAAAAGTACAGTGGGAATCAATCCTGAATTAACGGCCCACTAGACAAATATTTTACTACTACATCATCATCATAGGGCACTAATCATTCTACAAACGTAAAAGCGCCAATTGGCTTTGTAAACTTTTTCAGAAGAAACAAAATCAAACCCTCCACTGAACTGTGAGTGGTCTTTGACATAGAAATACAAAATACAAAGCAAATTTTTAACATATAGTGATGAAGACTAAATAAAGTTACAAAACGAAACGGTGGCAAAAACTTTTAGCCACAAGAATTACAACTCTGATGCAAAGCACCCAGAGGATAATCCACAATAGATCAAAATCATAGCAAATAACGTAATGCAATATAAGGCAATATAGTTTTCTTATAAAAAAATGTATAAAGTAATTTAAACTTTAATTGCGCTTAAAAATCTTAAAATTGCCCTTCTAAGGGGGAGCCAGCATAAATGCTCAACCATTTGTGTGGTAATGGGGGTTATTTTTCTTTGACAAAGGTAGAGGTCATCGAGAAGCAAAAAATTTCACCTCAAGCGGGACTCGAACTAGCTTTAGAACCCAAGAGTCTTAACCGTTGGACTAGTGAGACACAGCTGCTGATGCCTTTCTTTTTTTTACTTACATCTGTAAATTTCACGTTTTAAAGTGGAGGCTTGTAGAACATCTAATGGCCCACAAACCTCTGCTTTAAAAGCATAAAAAATTTCAGGTGTAAATAGGAAGATAAAGATGCCATTAGCTGTGCATTAGTGGCCAAGAGATTTGGGTTTTAACCAAGAGCTGGTTTGTGTTCAATCTGAAGTGAAGCCCTTTTTTTTTTTCTTTTTGACTCCCTCTCTCCCCCGCTCTAAATAAAAAATCCTTGTTTGTGGATGCTCTGTGAACAATCACTACTTGCTTGATGATTGTGCTGTCCATGAAAAGAGCAATGATACTTGTATTTATAATAATGGATCAAAAAGGTCAATCCTAATCACACATACAAGCCTCCACCTTAAAAGAATGGAAACTTACAATTTTGAGCATGTAATACAAAGTAGTTGCAACAATGAGCAAAGACAGATTGATAGTTTCCTCTACAGAACTTTGCTGGCTCTTAAAAATAAAAGAGAAACAATACTTCTTTTCTCGTTTGGAATTTTTGTTTGCGCAATAGCATCCAACTTCAGGTTAAAAGGCACGTCGGTTATACCCATTACGTAATTTAAATTTTCATTTTAACACAGATACAATATTTAGTAAAATACAAAAAAGTAGAATAATTTTAGAAGAAAAAAAAATGTTCAGTATGGAACAGAAGTAATTAACGTTGCTGTTCCTCTTCCTCAGAACTTTCGGCATGTTCTCCTTGGTCGTTGGGTTCAGGTGAATTTGCAGGCGGACGAGGTACATCCTGACGCGGGAGAGGCTCCGGTACTTCGTTGTCCTCCTCTTCATGCAGAAGATCCTGGGGATTTGACACTCTGGGGCGTCCGAACACTCTCTGACTCGCAATTCGGAGCGGTCTGGCACTCCTTGTTAGTGGTTCGCCCGTCATTGAAGTCCGTTTGGACGGTAAGGTTGTCGGACCTCGAATACGTCGAGAAAATGCGCGATGAAGGTGACTGAATTCTTCCCTCTGGCGTTTCTCTCGCATCTATCGAAAGAAAAAATAATGTAGCTTTATGCGGAATTAAAAATATAAATGCAGAAGACTGAAACAAATTATCGATGATACTCCGTTTCCTATGTAAATTTACATGGAAAAACACAAATTGTTTACACACAATCTCTTACTCAAGAACTGAACCAATTTGATGGTGTTTCACCTTTTCGGGTACAGAAAAAAGAAAAAATTCTCACTACATATCCCCCTTTTAAATCAAATATAAGGTTCATAATTTTGCCCACTTATTTGGTGTAATGGAACACCAACAAAAACAGATCCCCCAAAATCGTCAAATGCAAAACGATCCCAAATGACCAGAGAAATGGGAATGACAACATTGATGTGTGCGCGCTTGGGGAGAAATTGGGGACAGACGATTTACATAACTTCGCGTTGTTCGACACTCGTTAGAAGAAAACATTAGGCCGGGGGGGGGGAAGACCATTGTTTGTTTGTTTGGCTTTTTTATGGCGCAAGAGCATCTGGGCTATACTACGCCAAGGGGCCTGGGGAAGACCAGTGGAGAAAGAAAGAAAAAATTTATATTTATTATCAACACTGTAGCAATCTTTTACCTGCAACGATTTAAAAAAAAAAACCAAAAAAAAAGTCACAATCTGAGTGAGTACAAACCTAAGATGCTCATGCCGCCCCTTTCTAGCTTTGTACTCGATACCATAGGCCCACCTGCACTGTTAAGGTAAATAACTCACAGGAACTGTACTGCGTCTAGTTATTTACGGCAGAAACCGCTTCATTTAATCCTGCAAACAAGGACACCTACTCAAGAGCCCATACACCCTCTCTGAAGGGGATAATTCAGCACCTGCAGTAGGACGGCTTTAACAGCTCCTACTTCCCCGATCAAGAAACAAAGGCCACACGAACCGAGTAATCTTTAAATGCAGTGGGTTTTGGTAAAGTCAACAACACATTGCGACAAACCATTCTATCTATGGTGAAGAAAACGTTAGGGTGGTTACAAGGAATTACAGTGCCGGATTTATAAATGGGCACTTGTCCAGGGCGTTAAATTCCATGGGGGGGGGGCCCAAAAGGCTGGTATTTTTTTTTTTTTTAATTGCAATTTATTTACCGTAGAATTCTGACGATAGAGTGCGCCTCCTCGAGAAGAGCCCATCTTTTTTTTTTTTTCTTCTAAATCTTAAATTCTAAAAAATTGCGTGAAATAACCCTCGCCCCCAAGGGTGGATCCAGGAAGGGGCGTGCTCCTCTGAGAATAATAAATTTACATTAAAAATTATTATTTTCAAGTAAAAAATAAAACTAAACTTACAACTGAATTTTCAAGCTTTGCGCCCTCCTTGAAATTTTGTTCTGCATCCTGTCTTTTCCCCCCTTTCCCCAATATCCAAACAATCGTCGTCAAATAAAATTAATTTATTCATAGAAAAATACCAAATTTTTAGGGACGCAAAAGGTGGCGAACTTGCCTCCATCCTTTTTTTTTTTTAAATTACAATCTATCAATCGTAAAATTGCGTCGATCTGCATTCCCCGTGAAAGCGCTCCTTCACGCCTTTTGTCTTTCTTTAAAATTCTGAAGGAAAAATAAAGTCAGTCTAACCCAGTGGTTCCCAACCTTTTCAAACCGCGACCCCCAGAATTATTTATGACCCCCAAAACACATTAAATACAAAATTATATATTACATTAATTATGTACACTGGAGTCCATTTTCGAATTGCCCCCCTGTGGGGCGTAAGCCCCACGTTGGGAGACACTGGTCTAACCTCTTTACTCCCATTAAACATTGAAAAAAAAAAAGTTCTCGTTAAATAAACTAAATTTATTTATAAAAATATCATTATTATATCTTATAATAATGCACATAAGGTAATCATAAATGTCGTCTCTTCCCTATCCTTCGTCGCATTTGAGGGGACGGAAGGACGGAATTTTATTTGTGTTTGCTAGTACGGCGGGAGGAGGACATGGGCGTAACTAGCTTCGAAGTCTAGGGGGATATTTTCTTTCTAGTGCGGAGGCTAAACCTTATACCTCAATGCTTAGCAGAAATTTTTTAGGGATTAGTCTCCCCTAGGTATGCCAATGGAGGAGGGGGGGGGGGCGCCAAACAACGTTGTGCCCAGGGCGCTTCGTAACCTAAATCCGGCCCTGAGGAATTCACGTTCGAATTTAAAGAATGAATGTTGACAGACCAACGAAATGTAACTTCTTAATGATAGGCGGGGTGCCTGGTTTTATTATAATCGAAACGGGTTTTGTCTAGAAGAGCTAAGAACGGCTGGTGCGGAAGTCACCAACAAGCAAAACGTACATATACAGCGTATGGAATTTACTTTTCACCCGGAAGTCATATGAGTCAGAGCACTCGGTTACCCAATGTTCCAACGAGGAAGACCCCTAGCCGTACGTAGAGGAGGGGGGAAGAGAAAGGGGAGGACAGGTGTTCCCTGGGCCTACCTTCAATTCTGCGACTACGACAAGAGTGATGTTGGACGGTGGAAGGTTTTTATAAAGACCTCCTCCCCCAACTTTTGCTTTTTGCCAAGTGCCAACGGTTACTGCCGACTGCAATGAAAGCGTGGGAATTTCAGTTGCTCTTCACAATGGTGGCTCCAAAACGAGACGGAAGGTCATGTGCAGACCCTCACACCTGCGCAACGGGTCGACCACTAAATCGAAAGGGCTACTTTCAATCTTCCCCTGCTTTCCACACGAGTAGATATTGATTGGGAAAGATGAAATAAAAGGTCTTGATATTAACTTTGTGCGCAGATAGCTGCGCCCGATATCGAGTGTTTTCTGCAACAATTATTGCAAATTTGGCAAACAAAAAAAGTTGACGGGCGTGGGAAAAGGTTATATAAGTGATGGTCAGCTATTGGATTTCTTTCTTTTTTTCAAATAAAAGCTCCATTCCAAAAAGGCCTGCAAACACAAAGAAAAATATACACATACCAAAGGTTTGGTTAATACACGATAAAAATGTTCAATCGTGAAAAGTCGGAATTTTTTAGGAAAACGCTTTGTAGCGTCGTCTATATCAATCACAAACAGTCTATTCTGTTGAATGCGGCACACAAATGGCAGGATTAATTGCACTGCACCGATTTAAATATGCACACAGTTGAGGTGATGGCCGTGTTTCATTTTACGTCGCAGCACCATTTCTGTGGTGAGTGAGATGGGGCCGAGGCTTAACGTATTCTCAAAATCCCTTTTCCGGAAATCGAACCCGAAATTACAGAACTGCGCTTCACCGCACTAGTGTCGACTACAATCGAGGTGAAGATTCCATTACAGCAACCGATTCCTCCCAACCATTTCCATGATGCCAACTACTAAAGCAAAACTATTTTGTGGCCCCTTCTTAACGTACTTCGAGTGCAAACTGGTAGCGTGGAAAAAAAAAGTAAACCCAACCGAAAACAATAAGTGTCAATCTTCGTGGTAAAAGGGCGGGAAGTTTTCTTGGTAAACACTAACATCAAGCAGGGTTAAGCGAGCCATGGACACGGATGATAAGCAGTATTTGACTCGCCTGTACAAAAATTAGTATCCGTTTCATGCAGGCTGCAGATAGTCTGGAATATATGGAAAAATTACTGAAGCATGAATGAGCAAGCCCGATTAAGGTAAAGAGATTCTCCTCTGTGGAGAAGATCAAAAACAGAGGAGGAAAAGGTCGGATCTGCCCATTGGTGACTCATGATTGCTTCCTCACCTGCGAGTTCAGGCAACCGAGCGAAGGTCCCCCCCCATTTTTTCCACACTCGAGCAATTACTGGCTCTACCCCAGCAGCAGAAGAAAAGTTCATCCGATAACCATCCTTGCATGTTTACATGTCTGTAAGGGTTCGAATGGGAGGGGGTCCTAAACGAACTCTTCGCTCTGTCTAGAGAAAAAAGTACCTACCTCTCCCCTCCTAATCCCAAATAAAAAATAAACATCGAGGCCCATTTTTCAGTCCGAAACGGAGTGGGCGTCACTAATTCGAGACGACGCGTACTGTAGTCTGTGGAAAGTCATGGCACACACAACGGCACCCCCTCCCCACAAAAAGGATTTAAACGACACATAAATGTGAAAAGGAAATGCCGGGAAAAGACCAACGTCCATGCCTTCTAAATACAATGAACTCGCGAGCCCAGCCAGTGCTTAATGTCGATTTAATAGTTCACGATGCCGAAGAGCAGGGGCTTTTTAGGAGACCGTAAGGAATCACGCGGATAGAAACACAAACTCAAAAAGACCTGTTTCCTCCATGGACGTTCTTACCTGTCTTCTTTCGGTCACAATAACAAATAGACTCTCTTGCTTCCCCCCCACCACTGGCCCCGTCATCCCTTTCAACGAACGGAGCTGCAGGGTGGGTTCATGGCCGCTCATAAAAAGACGCACGCGAACCAAGAAACGAAAGCGAAGCGCCCAAGAAAACGAGTTTTTTCGGCAAATCGTTCAATTGTGATGAAGCAGACGATTGTGTCAACGATTTACCTTTCTCTCTCTCTCTCTTTATATATATAATTTACCGCCACCCCCTTTCTCCGGCACTTTTTGCATGTTCTGCCATTGGGTCACAAGATTTACCGTTACGTCGAAATGGTTCAGTAACCGGGCGCGTAACAGGTAATTAACCGTACCTGCCTTCAATCACGAATCCTTACGCCAATTCACGTTCGTGAAGCACAACGTTTTCGCCATTCGCTAAATAAAAGTTCTGCCTTTCATTATACATATATAGTCTGTGCCCAGGGCCGGCAATTTCGTAAATCCGTTTCTGGGTTATATAATATGTTGTTCATTAAATTTTTAGCAAACTTGAAGCCGAATATTATTGTGTGCATATTTCGTGTTACCCATACAGTCTTTATTTTCAAAGTTTGAAATTTTAAATTTCAAGACGGATTTAACGAGCATTTTCGTCGGTCCCAAACTCCTCGTTATATACGGGACCTACTAAGAGCCGTTTCTATGTGTTTTGCCGCCCTAGGCGAGAACTGAAAAATGCCGCCCCCAGCCTTTTACTTTCATCACTCAATCGCCTATATCCCCTTCTCTACCACCATCAACATCCAGCGGTTCAACAACGTAAATGTTCTATTATGCTTTTAATCATTAAACCCGTTAATTATATTTATATTTTAAACTTATATTAGTTATTTTGTAATATTAGAATATTGTGAATAGTAAAACAATTGCTACATGTTATAATTGTTTAATTTCAACATTTTATATTTTTGAAAACTGAGATATTAAAGGAGTAATATTTCAAAACACAACGTTGTATTATCAGAGCTAGAAGGCTTAAATGTATTAGATATAAAAGAACTTGTGTGCAAAATTAAACAATGAAACACATCAAACATTTTTACATTCGTCAAAGTAAAGACTTATTAGGTAATTGTTTCGTATGCTTTTGTGTGCGAAAAAATGAAAGAAAAAATTAAAACATCGAATTGTTTTCTCCTCATTTGCTCAATTTTTTCTTTGTTTGATTTAAAATTATTTTTTTACGCCATTTTGCCGCCCTAGGCGGTCGCCTACTCTGGCCTAATGGTAGAAACGGCCCTGGTCCTACTACATATATATATTTAAAAAACCCTGTTTAATAACACGATTGCTGTATTCGTATTTTTAGGTCCCAAGACTGCGTGACGGGATCGACGGTTTAACGTGCCTTTGAAGTAAGTCACACCTGGAGGGAATCGAGTATCGTCTCGTGAGCTTAAACGGCAGTGGTTGTAGTCATTGTGCCACTCCAATGAAGTAGAATGTACATTGCTGTCAGCAGCATCAGGAACGACCAAGCTGGTGTGGGGACTCAATCTGGGTCACTTTTGCGGGGGCTTCTCTCGTATCAGCCCCGCATATATATATATACACACATAATATATATATATATAAGGTTAGCCTTCCACACAAGACGCCAGGACCTTTCGATCAAATTGGCTGAAGGTCGGCTAAGAGCAGCACTTAATAACACGAGGGGTCAAAATGCGAATAAATAAAAACTGTCGATACCTTCACTCAAATTTCATTACAAACAGCATTGAGATTTCGTGTATTTCCATTTTCGTAAAGCACCAGTACACTCACTAAAAAACTGAAACTGCACTTTTGTGACGCCAGCATTACAGTTCGTTCACGAAAAATTGCCGGATGGTATCGTTAGAAAATAAGGGGAGCTGACGTCACAAAGGGCATAGCCGATTCCAGCAGAGGGAAGGGTGTCATTTCAGAACTGTTTTTTAGTGAACGTTTGTCTGCGCCAAAAACCAGTTCAGGAGGAGAGGAGCTGGCGCTCTCCTCTCTGCTGTTATCGGTTATGCCGTTTGTGAGGTCAGCTCTCGTTATTTTTCAACGGTACCATCGGACTTCTTTTGGTGAATGGACAATAGGTCCAATGCATAACCTCGTCTCTTTGTAATGATGAGGCGTGACACACACGTACATATATTCATTCGTACATGTGCACAATTATTTGTTTTTCAAAAGTCCTCAATAGTTATTGAAAGGTGCTCCCACTAATTCCCTTCTCTTAGTAGAACACCACACTGCGTTACAGTCGAAGAAAATACTAAAAACAACTTAAGTAAACCTAGATGAATTGCAACATAAATTAACCTTCCATAGAAAGAAAATTTCAATTATCAATATATAGCGAGGAAAAAGGACACACATACAGGATAATCACGTTTCGAGACTCAAGCGCATTTTCTGTAAAAACGCTGAATTCATTTCTGCATAATTTTAATCCATATGTGGTTACGGGTGGTGAGAGTTTTCGGTATACAATACAACCCTGTCCATCTAAAATCTCGCACAAGAATGAGAAAAATTCCGATGTGAATATTTTCAACGATAGAGTTCTGCTAAATTTTCCATATATTGAAAGCTCTTTAAAAAATAAGTACCTCCTCACTTTCAACAAATTTCATTTTTGCAGACTCTCAATCATTTTTTGATTTTCCTCGCTGTACGAAAAATGCATGAATTCCTATATAAACAGATATAAATTAGGAACATTAACATAGAAATCGAACTTACGTGGCCATCAAACTCGTCGCTCAGGCGACGCAGAGTCTGCCCTACTTCTCGGGTTGCTTGCTGTTGAACCAAGGTCAAAGGATTGTCATTTTCGGACATAGACCGCACCCGCTTATTAGGCAAAGGTAGCAGGATTCGCACTGACGGTAAGTTAAGCGCTGTATCATCAGTAGGAACCTCCGTTGGGTCAGTTGGCCGACGTACTGGCGAGAGAGGCCAGAAATTGCGCACGAGTCTTTGGAAGGGACCGGCCGCTTGAGGATTCCAAGCAGCAGTGGATGAACGTCTCACTGCAACACCAAGAACCCTTCTTACGTTGGGAGATGCACGTGGGGCAAAAAGTTCATCATCATCGGAGTCATCGGACAGGCTGTGCTCATCATTGATTCGTAATGATCGTCGCATTCTTCGACTCAATTGATCAATTTCTTCGTCAGTGACGGAGGGTCGTGCCGCAGAAGGTCGGGAACACCAGGGTCGTGCCGCAGAAGGTCGGGAACCCGAAGGTCGTGACCCCGAAGGTAAACTGGAACCTCCAGAAGGCCGGGACCCCGACGGCTGGGACCCTGATGGCTGGGACCCCGATGGCTGGGACCCCGATGGCTGAGACCCCGACGGCTGAGACCCCGACGGCAAGTTGTTACTAGAACCTGAGGGTTCTTCGTCGTCACCTCTTCGATCACTGGCTGCAAAGAACATAAAAGAAAACAGCGCCATTATAAACTATTCACAATGACAAGACTTTAAAAAGAAAAGTTACAATTCTTAATAGCATATTGACATTTTTGCATTTGCATGCATCACGTCCCAAGATGCGTCATTTGGAGACGAGACCGAATTCTTAACGTGACGAACGACACATTTGCTGGGTGCCGAACCCAAAACATAGTCGTCCCAAAGGCAGAGTTTATGACCACGACAAGGCGTCATATCGATATTATTGACTGGAAAAACGCGATACAGCTGACAGCTATTTTCACGTTACACAAAAAGAATCATCAATATGGTTTGACGGGGAAAAAAGGCAAAAAATTAGTTTCCAGAGATCCCGAATAAAGCATTACAAGTTGACAAACGACTCCACAAAAAAAAAAAAAATCCAAGCATACACATGTATCTCCGCTCTGTAGCGCACCCAGAATATTCCGGGGGGGGAACCAGATGGAAAAAATGGTCAGTGGCCATATCAATTACTGTTGTCTTTTAAGCGCGGATTCAAGGAAGGGGCATGGGGCAATTGCCCTCTCCCACGAGCTGGGATCATATCATGGAAAATGAGATGAACAGTATCGGAAATTTAGCTAAAAATGGGAATCGGGAACAAATCGTAGCCCATCCTTGAAAAATTTCGGGATCCGCCCTTGTCCTTTTGTGTGCATTTATCATTATTAAATTACTAATAATTCTACAGTGCAAGATACTTAAATCATTAGAAGTAGTACTAGATTATGTTCGTAAAATTTTACAATGGCCAGCCCTTGTCCTCCATAAAAAATTACCGTTTTGATAATAGGTTTAAGAATAACCCTATTCTGCAAAACTTGCTTTTGCTTGCCCTCTGTCCATTACTTCATCCACAGAAGCATTTTTCTCTTCCACGACCCTTAAAAAATCATCGCCTATGAAAACCGAATCCGTGTGATAAATAAAAGTTTCATGTTGTTTGAACTTCTTCTAAGTCTTTCAATTATTAAATCCCTTTGAAACAAATTGATCCTTGGCTTGTGTCGATCTTAAATCTACTTCATGGGGTGAAAAGAGAACACAAAATTTTCAATAAGCACTGTCTTCTTTCTTTGAGTAAGCTATATACTTATGCTTACTCATCCAAGGTAAGCAGAAATTTCGCCTGTGGTGAGGTTTTCCTTGACTTAATACAGCACCAATGATAGCCGTGGGAAAATTTCAATTTGCATATGGTTCCCAAAGATTTTCAGCATTGTTATCCTACCTTCATCAGTGAGGTTAGATTTCTTCACATAAGTAAAAATATCTGCAGTCAGAATTTCCACTTCAACTGTGTTTGATATTATGTTTTGCTCTACCTTTACCTCTTACAAAGTTGTTTGAAGACAGTCGCGGGCCACTGCTGTTGCTTTTCTCAAGAGCAGTCTCATCAACGTTACCGAAGTTCAAGGAAATGTCGTTGGGACCATGGCTATTTTCAATCGTACTTTAAAAGAAGAAATGACCAGTGTCTATTTGAGTAATAATTTTTCGCTTTGTTAGTCCAAGGGGGGCCCGCGTCCCTAGGCCCCCTATGTGGGTGCGCCACTGTCTCCGCTGGATACGGAAATCCCTCTAGCAGGCAGGCTGACTAAAGTATAATTAAATTTGCGTTTATAGCGTTAGCTACAGTACCTTAACAAAGTCAAAGACGGCTTGCCATCGAGTCGAAAATTGCAAATGTTACCACGCAAGTTTAAATTTAAAACACGTAGCGCGGTTGCAAGGGGGGGAAGACGCGCCATATAGACACATCAATATGCACGGGCTGTAAACGATGGCGTTCGGAAAGCTCGGGTAATTTGTGGAACACTCCAGCCCTTGCTGCAGCTTAAAGCAGTTCTTTCTACCAGTCAACTCTTTGATAGATGGTTGTCCGGAAGGGTTGAATATTGCATATTAAGAGGCATTCCCAGTAACAATGGGACAGAGCCTTTTATGTATTATATATATAAAATCATATTTCATCCATGAATGAGAGGTTTGACTATCGAAATGGAATGTAGCTGCGCTCGATTAAGTTTACGAAATTCATCTTTTATCCGTTACTTCGCCATAGCCCACATACAACGGGTCATGACAAGGAGACATCACGATACGAATGATAGCTTTATGATACAAAAAATGCCACTATGTTGCCCAAAGACTAGCGATTTTCCGAATCTATCTCCTGGGGATCAAAACCTCCAGCATACGAATTGCTAGAAAACGTTTGTGTGTCTTATGGCGCTAGGATCTACAGTGTTCCGAAGAATCAAACCTCTTAAGATATAGTAAGCAGCTAGTTGGTTCATTAATGACGTTACGTTATTGATGGTTCATTAAACACATTTTTCAAAGACTGTTAAACTGGGTCAATTTTGAATGGAAAGTTTTACCAGATTATAAGAGGACAAATTTTTAAACCCTCTAGTTCCCTTTCGTTCCACATACCTTTCTGAACGAACATTTCATTAGACGAAAAGCAAACACAGAAATCGGTTCGATATTGATCCTGATTTGAGACCAGAAATAGGAAATATTGAACCGGACGGGGAAGTGATTATTGGAGGGGGAGGGGGCATGATTGCTCCCATCGTGTTTAGGTTTAATAGCTGCTAGTAAAATTGAATACGTCTCTCCCCCCCCACCCTTTAACTACATCGTTGTCATTTTTGCGTGGAAATAAACATTTTTGTTTATTAGGAGCTATCGCACATTTTCCGCAAAAAATTACTTGGCACAAGTAACTATTAAAGAGGTATTAAAATTTACAAAATGAGGAAGGGGGGCCGTAGTGCTTGGTTTTTGAAAAACAGGAGATCCGTAGTAGAACTTAGCTAATTGGGAACCATTGGTAAAGAGCAGTGGTTCCCTCCCAACCATCTTCAAGCCGCGACCTCCCTCTGTCCGCTACGTTTTCACGATAAAAGCATTAAATATATATAATTATATCATATTAATTGAATCGGTCATTTTTTTGAAAAGGGGTTATGTTTCATCGGTTTCCTAAGGAGTTGACCCTTTTTCAAAATGACCGATTTAATTATATATATTGTTACATTAATTATACAGTGAAAATCGGTTATAACGACCTCCAAGGGACCGTGCAAATTCGGTCGTTATAACCGATATCTTTTTAAAATCATAGTAGCCTACAGTAATGCACTATTATTTTGATAGTAAAAAGTATTAAACTGTTTGGTTTCAAAATTAAATAAAAATATACTTAATTATAATGAATTTAATTTCAGTTTATATTACGTTATAGCCAAACTAAGTACATAGTACTTTCTTAGTTTTTTAAATTGAAAAAATTGTAGAAAATACTACTAAAGTATATAATCTAGAAAACAAATGTAATAAATAGTATTTTATTATACTAATGACTTCAGAACAGTTCCAGTTTAAGAGTTTTATGGGCTCTACGCTGAAAAATTAGACTGGGCCTATTAAGAAGATGGTTCTCGTGAAAGTTCATTATCTTCAATATTCAGGTTTAGCAGTAATAAAAATTACTCTTACATTTGTAAATAAACAAGATTAAAATAACGCTTAAATTTTGATAACTAATTTTAAATTTTAATAACTAGCCCACGTGGTTCTGATTTATGACTGTCAAGTCGCCTCGTTATATCCGATACGAATTTCCCTAGTTAGAATCTACGTAGACTACAAAATCGCCGTCGTTATAACCGATACATTTAATATAGAGTAGAATAGCAAACCAAACTTCTTGTAAAAATTCCGTCGTTATAAACGGTTTTCACTGTATATATTAATGTGTATTATAGATATAAAATTAACAACCATTAGTAAAATATTGCAGTGTAGCCATGTTGTTATAAAAGCGTTGGAAACATTTGGTATAAAATTCCTTATCAAACTAGTTGCGGCGACCCCCACACTGGGAACCCAACCATTGCTTTAGATCATTCGATATATACTGCATAGAAATAAAACAAGATGCACGTTCACACATATTGCTCCATAACAGAATTTTAAAGGAATCCATCTTTCGATCACACGGAGACTTTCTTCCGTATGTCCGTCTATTTTTAAGCAATAAAAGCATGATTTTATTAAGAGGATCAGGATGTTTTTGCCCTTCTATGTGTCGTCATGAATGCGTATTGCTGCGTCAATTAAATCAGATCGCTTCATTACAATTCAACTGGTTCCCTGCAAAGCGACGGGAGACATGCAGATACATGTCCAAACCAGTTGAAAAATCATCACTACATGTCTACAACTGAACGTTTCGGTGCAACCCATCGCCCTCAAGAAACGTGATGAAGATGCCCCAGAGCCAACCATGGAGGTCCGGGAAATGTCGCATTTCAGGAGAGATAAAAGCCTCTTGTGGGAATATTTCCAGGGGGAAAAGATGAGGAGAAGCCATTGAGGAAGACATTGAAAGAAAGTGAGAGGGGTAAACAACGAAACGCCATCTCGCAACGGACAATGGGGATTGCCTGCCGGCCTCCAACAATTAATATAAAGAAGGGGTCCGAATCAACGACGGGGGGGAAGAGAAAAAGGACTTCCTTTATTTGTCGAGGGGCGACGATTACGAAGGGAGAACCCTGGAATTAATGTTACGTGAAGGGGGTTTTATTAGCGTTCGGCTATTGGATAGGGGTTCAGGGAAAAAAGAGAGTTGAGCAAGTTTGGTCGGTAAAAGATACTCGGATCTGCTTGAAATAATGAAACATTACGATAAATTTGCATAGCTTACAGTTACTGTTAAAATAAAAAATACAGTTTTCGAGCGAATTTTTGACGGTTGAAACAAAACTTGCACTGCAAAAAATCACGAATACGTATATAAATAGGCTAATATAATAAATATACACGGTAGGATACGCCCGCAACCTGAAGTAACACACCTCGAAAACGTGTAGTATTTTCAATCGAAAAAGTTTCCTAAACGTAATTCAAAACTTGCTCGCTAGATAATGTAACTACGGTTTGTGTGTGGAGGGAGGGGCGAAACTTTTCTTTACCTTCCCCCTAACATCAGTGGCGTATGAAGTAGGAAAAGGGAGGCCTTTCGGGCTCAAGCCATTAGATAATCAAAACATTATTTCCTCACATTTCACAACATAATCTTCTTTAAAGTCACTCGAGCCCCCCCCCATAATTTTTGAATTGCTACGCTACTGAATAGAATTTAGATTTCTCGAATTGTGACACTTGTTGCAGATGTTCTATGCGAAAAATTGTACTCAAAATGAAATATGCACAGAACTAAAGCACATAAAAGTAAAACCCATTATACAAAATTTATTTGAATCGGTAGAGTGAGTGCTTATTGTAAACTAACAAATATGCAATCATTTTAAGAGAACTTCCTTTTTTTTTTTTAAATCAAGTATACTTACCCCTTCACATACATATACTATTTGTAATCTCAAAAAGTTAGCAATTTTTGTGTTATTGCTGATGACAATGCATACAGTAGAACCTGCCTAAAGTGACCACCTTTGGGACTGGACTGCAATGGTCACTATACAGGACAGATATGACTAAGACCCTACCAGTTCTCTCATATAAGAAGTGGTTACTTTAACAGGTTCCACTGCATATGCCAACTAACGACGTTTCAAAATGTTATCTGTTTGTGTTAAAAATCTTTTATTATTATTTTTGATTCTCTGATAAAGTATCTCACGAAACTTGGGAATTTTTTTTTTTAAGTTGGCAGAATAAAGGGTAATTTATTAACCAAAATTAGATTTGGAAAAAAAATAATAAATAAAGAGAGGCGAGGGTAGGTTGTCTAATCAATAAGACCAAAAAAGGAAAACGAATCTCTTTCAAACTAAAGCAATTTACAGCAATTTTATGAGAATGAACTGCATTCAGATCATGATACAGAAGTCCAAAATCAATTTCTTAGGTTCCCAGCAATAAATATTATAATCCCCCCCAAACGTTATGAGGGAAGCCTCCGAAAATTTCCTAGCATTCGCTCTGGGTCATTTCATCATTATTACTCGGTTATATGGGTGATTCGAAATGGCTCGCCGATCTGCCTACTTCCTTCCGTCCATGGCCGTCGCACACGTAACGGCCGAACTATGACCTATACGCCCACGACAACGCCCTTTGTTGTCCGACGCCAACCCTCGAGATAGAGAGGGCCACGGATTTTATTCCTCGCTCGATGCCATAACCACGTCAATAAAGTTACGCATTGTGACAGAAACTGCCAGCCCGTACCAATGGCTCAATTCTTCGATCACTGCCAACCAATTCACCCCCGCACACACTCCCAACCCATAAAATATTATAGTCGACGATCTGTATAATATTTACAACGGTGCTCCGAATCACCATAAAATTATTACTGGGACAGTCGAACGCCCAGTAGTCGTAGAAACAGGTTATCATCGATGATGTAGTAGTTACAGTATACCGAGGAGCGAATTAGTAAATTGGTGATTAACCACCCCCAATAAATGCACGCCAACTAAATAGTAAGCTTCCAAGTACCGCTATAAACTTATAACAAGAATAGTTGGTTAGGTAGAGAGACCATATAAAATATTGCCCTCCCCTCTTAAAAAAGAATTCAGCGCAATAGCTCGCACTTTTTTTCCCGGGCAGTAATAGAATCGTTTATATTCCCACGGAGGCTAAAGTATACACTTTGCATGCCTAGACATAAAAGTCGCAGTATGAGCCCTCCGAGAGCGATCCATGGTCGCAAACATTTGCAGTAAGATGGCTGCTGCATTTCTTCGACACCTTGGGCGAAGGCGGTTCCAAAAAGCACTAACGGCCAGTATACACGAAGGGTTTTGGCGCAATGCAACCGTATAGTAGATCGAGTACGAAGAATCTTCCGTATTACCCGCCTTTTCAGACGTCATTTGGTTGAAGGGAGATCCCAAGTCGACGGTTTGCAGCCCATCCTTTTAGGATAAAGGCTTTATATGCTTGAAATCGCCATAGCTCGTTTCGGATTGACGCAGACGTCTCTTATGAAATCACCTCCAGCTCCCACCATAATCGTAGTCGCTATACGTACAATGTGATAAAACAGCTGGATTGAGGAAGCTTTACATTCGAAGCACTTGGCATTGAAACCAAAACAACGTCAAAAAATCTCCGCAAATCATTTATCGTACGGTAGGGTCTGACAAGCAGAATATTACCAGGCAATCTTTAGTAACCGGTTTACAGGATGAGACAGAAAACCATTTGAGACGCGTGCCAGGTCATTTTAAAACTCGTTTCTGCAACAAAAAGCTTAAGAATAAAATCATGAATTACGAAAAGCATTATCAGCGCGGGAAAAAAAAAAGGACGACGTTCGAGTTCGATCGACGTCAGAGAAGCCATAACTGAACAATTAGCGGTAAGTCCGCTACCACAAAGCTCGAATCTAATGATCGCGGTCGCAGATTTAATTTATAGTTGACAGGCGCTGCCGGTAAACCCTATGCCCTGATCATAACTCAAGAATTTCCGCGAAATGGTCAGCTAGCGTCCAGTGCCAGGGGGGAGAGAGCGTTGTTCGCGGGCATTATGGGTTTATATATACGGGGAATACATCAAGACGACGGGCAGACACTGTTGCTCAGGGCTGTAGAATAACGCATACATAACATCAACCTCTGAGGCTAATGCAAATGGCCTTCCTTTCACCGCCGGCAGACGGGTGGCCACGAAAACTTGGAATCCTTTATGCAAATCGAGTTCGCGAATAGATCATCGTTAAGAGGACGAAGAGAGAGAGCGGTGGACAAACGAATTTAAATGGCGGGCGGGGAAGCGACTTCTCCATACGTCAACGGTCGTCGAAATATCTGCATACCGCGAAGCATTTCCCGGCTGACGTTCTTCACATTTTGTATGTTATCGAATATGCTTCGATGAATAGCGGAAAGCGGCCACTCGAAAAGCATGCCGAAAACAGGCTATTGGGCGATGGAGATGGAGAGATAAGTGGTGGTCTGAGGGAGAAGATGGCTTCTCCTATCTTTGGGCCATTTATTTTTATGGGAATGGCAAAAGGGGCTGGCTGTGTGTTTTATCCATTCATCACCCTCTCCTTCAACTTATTACGGCATAGCAGCGACTAACTTAAAATGCGCAACCGAGTCGCATTCGAGACGATTCAGCAGAACGCTGCTTCCAAAGTGCCTTTCCGAAGGAATGTCTACATGGCACAAAATTCTCTTTCCAGCTTCCTACTCTTCCTTTATACCACTCTCTCTCTCTCTCTCTAAACGCGCTGTGGACGAGGGCAGCGTTTTCCAGTTTTCAACGGCAGTGGCATAGCAATTCAAAAATCTTAGTGGGGGGCTCAAGTAGCTTTACATAATATTATATGTGATGCGGCTTACGAGAAAATGTATTTTGTCATATAATGAGGGGCTTGAGATCCTTAGGTCCCCCTTTCCAACGCCACTGCTCAGCGGCAAACCGCAGCATCAATAATGAATAGCCGGCGGAGGAAGGTTTCGATGTTTTGCGGCTTCCTCTCTCATTGCCTTTTAAATTTTCATCGAAGACTTTGGGGAAAAAAGGTGGAAGGACACCCGAAAAAGATTTGTCCTATGGCGCGAGGACATATGCTTGCTGCGCCAGGAACTAAGTTTTTCGAGGAATCAACCACTCGACTACAGATTAGCAGAAAAACGGCAAGCGCTTGCCACAATTTGGATTCAAACCCTGGATTTCTTCACGGCTGGAAAACGAGTTACCACTAAGCAAGCTACCGTAGAGCGCTAGGAAAAAGAGCAGGAGCTCAGTCACACTTGGGCTCTGCAGTGGTAAAGCGTTCGCATATCGCGCCGTTATCCCGGGTTCGATTCCCGACTTTCACCGCAGTCCTCGAAAACCTGTAGGTCTCGGCATGGCATGACCCTTGCTGTTCCTGCGTCTTAAGGCTCCCAGACAAACACCAACCATACTTCAGACGCAGTAGAAAGGAACTTGTATATATACAGCATTACTTTCTGAAGGAAGTTCGGTGCTAGGTAAGCTAAGAAATAGGCAAGATAACCTTTTTTTTTTTTAATGGATTGATTCAGTTGGCAAGGGGGAATTGATAACATATATAACGGCCATCAGTGACGTCATTTCACCACCACAGCTGTGTGAGTGCCCAGATAAGGCGACAAATAAATACAAACACTAAGTGCAAAATTTGAGCGCTCCAGTCGTCATAAATCCCATCGGTTTACAAACAAACCGACATCGAAAGTAAAGAGAAAAGGTTTGTATAAACGACGTCGACAGCTCTCACCCATTACTTTAGCTAAAGAGCGTTCACGATAGGCGTTTGAATCTTCCCAGCAAGTAATAAACCGGAGCGCAATTAAAACTTACAGCCGAGGTCAAAAGTCACGACGGCGAAACCAGCGATCCAAGAAAAGCATCCCACGAGATTTCTTTTCCTATATCCACTTAACTCTTCATCAATTCACGGGCGCCGTTAGCGGGAACCCCACACACACATCCCAATGTTAGCATTAGGTTTTCTGTATCCCTTCGATTTCAAACAAAATGCCTTTTAAGGTATATTGTCCGCCCCCCAATATTTTCATGCTGTCAGCGTGCATTATTCAAGTCATTGAAAAAAGTGATCTATAATCTTACCCCAACCCTTCCCCTCTCCCGCGATTATCTAACTATCTACACCACTTCCATAAAACGCGATTCTCTGGACCCGGGAAAAATAGAAATCACGGAGTCCTCATTTCTACTTCCATTCCCGTACTCTAGATGGCAGCAGTGTACGAATAGGCGCGTCTGAAGGCAGGTGTCATCGACCAAAACACCACGTGCATTTGTTGTCTTTAACGCGAAGCTGACAACAAACGCACGAGAGATTTTCAAAGCCGGTGAATATATATCGCGCAATTTATTTGTACTTTTTTTTTTTTATCTCTTTGCGAACGTTTTTACGGGAAGCTTTTGCGCGTACATTGCCGCGTAATGGCGACGAAAGATCAGAAACGAAAAGCACCACAATTAAAAATGTCTTTCAGGACGTCTCAGTACAATGGAAGATATTTTTTTTAACGAACAAACAATCGGAATACGGACTTATTAGTACAGGGGCCATCTCGACAACAACACTTTTCTTTCTGTCGATGGTTTAAACCAACAAGGAGTGGTCTAACGTAATAAGCAAAGGGGTGGGTTCGGTTTTCGCTGTTTTCGTTCCAGCGCCGAAAACACGCATGCGCACCTGAATATCCTCAGGCGTCACGAAGACAGTGCGGATAAAACTGATTGCACACCTCAACCCCAGCGTCTAGGATCTTCGCCACGGGCGGCCCAGCATCTGAAGAGGGGCGGATAGGGGGCCAAGGTGGTTTCCCCGGGCCCCATCTCTGTTCCAGCGCCCCAGGTGCTACGCTGCAGGGCCGAAATCTGGCACTATGAACCTCATTGAAGTCCAATCACCTCATCCAAACGATCGAAAAAAGAATATTGAAAAATATCGTCAGCGGAATGACCGAAGACACCGAGCTTTTTTGTTCGATAGTCTTTGGACTTTCGATTCCGGAATAAGCCAAACTACTTTTTTTAAATGCTAAAGTATTTTTCCGCTACACACTTTTATAGAACTTTATATTATTAAATTATATATCCTCATTTCTAAGTTCAAAATTATGAACAATACCATTTTAAGAACTATACAGTACCATTATCTTATTTATAAAGATATTAAGTACTGCTGTACTCGAGCTTGATTTCAAATCTCAAAGCTTTGATCGAACTCTTTAAATAGGTAAGTTTCCCTTTTCCATCTGCCATACATAAACTTGAAAATGTTTAACAAGCAAGGCTGTTTTTTGATAATTCAGATGAATTAAAGTTGGGATAATTTAGAAACGAATTACTCGAAATGAACTTGAGTAGAGGGCACTTGGGAAAAGACCTTCACCCAGCAGTGGCTAGACTATGGTTAATCACACGATTGTATATAAATGCCCCAACCCTAACTTCATTCCGAATATTAAGGAGAAACAATTCGAAATATCTATCCCTATCGGGGGCGTGAAAAAGTGGGGACCTCAAGTCCCTCCCATTGGATATCAAGGTACACTTTTCTCTTTAATGACGAATCACATTTGCTTTTTTTAAATGCATTTAACCCCCCCCCCCCCTAAATTTTAAACTGCTACCCTCCTGATCCTCATATCAAACTCTCGACTTTTAACTGATTTGGAAAAAAAATAACCATTTCCCCGTTTGGCTCGAGGGCCATACTGCGCCGGGGCATCCAGTTTTCCGAGAGAGAGAAATCGAAATCAACCACTGGACTACAGTGAACAGTTAGTTTTCTTCTTCTTTCTTTTTTGGGAGTCGAACCCGGGTTGACGACACATTACGCGAACAACGATTTTTAAAATGCAATTTATCGTCAAAATATCTGTCTCAAAAAAATAGTGCTCTGCCGTCAGCAATGAATTTCCGGGGTGAAAGGTAATGACTGCGATTTTTTTCACGTTTAAAGGTGGGGTCTGCTAGACTTTCATGCATTTCGAGATCACTTAATTCGATCAAAACGCTCCGCAGTCATTTTGATATTTTACACACAGGAGTTAATTTCGCGTTACACAGTATGCTAACAAGCGTAAATTTAACTATTGGGGGAGGGAGAGGCCCGAGCCCATATATCTCTACGCCTATGATCAAATCATTTGTTGCTAAATCTGGATTGGGACGGTTTTGCATTTACCCTTTTCTTTTAATGAGGTCTGTAGAAACGAGCCGGGTGATGAAGGACAAGAGCCATGCCAAACAGAAATTCTGCTCGAAAAGATCTTACATACAAAATGGGAGCCACCATTAGCAATATAGAACCTTGCCATCAGGGGAAGTGGCAGAGGTTAAAGACAAATAGTTAAAAAAAAAAAAATGGCGGTCGGACAGTCTGGAGCCCGAGGAGATCGCCACTTCGACGCCCCATTTAACGCTAAAGATAGACAAGCATGATTCGAACCTGTTGAGTCTCGCAAACCTGGAAATAAGCACCTGTTTGGGTTTCCACGCGGACCGCAATCTACTCTCACCACCCTCTCTCTCACGACTTGCGAACCCCCTGAAAATCCACAACACATCATGGGAAGAATAGTTCCCCACCACCGCCTACGGGGTCACCTCCAACGATCAGCTGATGAACACGAAAATCCACAGGCACCACGCTATATTTACCAACACAGGCGACGACCCCGCCGCCCCCTTCTCCTCCAGTTCCGAGGGATCTGGTGTTGCTATGGGGAGGGGGCTCCGCTGTGAACTCCTTTTCGACATCTTCCGTTTTCTCAGATCAGCTGAGGGGGGAGAGTCGCTTGTTGCGGGACGTGTCGGAACCTGCTTCCACTCCACCATTCACATGGAGTTGCCAACGTGGCAACTCCTCGACCGGGTCCTGTGCACTTGACAACCGATTTCGACGGTTATTTCAACCTTGAAATCTCACGCGAACGAAAAACCGGCAAAAGGGATTGATAAAACGGTCTCCCTTCATTGTAAAATCATCAGCTTCCCTCCTCAGAGTCATAGTTTATCCTCAGGTCTAAGTATTTCACCTTGCGACATGTATGCATCCCTATTAACGGCCTTCCCCCCTCTTCCCCTAAAAAATAATCAGCTAAATACAGAACCGGTAAGATGGATATCGAAAACCCTATTAGCAGATATGCACAGCATTTAATTAATATCGCACTTCACTATAACGACCTAATTTGTGGAAAGCACTATGCGCACGTTTAAAATACAAATCAACACAAATGCCTTTAAGCAGAACACGTACGTGGGGTGAGTTCAAGTATTACGTAAGCAATATTTTGGCCATTTCACCCCCACCTCAGAAAGCAAAAATTAACATTGGCTAACATAGGAAAATAAGACCAACGGCAACCCCTCCCCACAAGGTTCTTACGTAATACTTGAACCCTCCCTTACTTATCCACACAAAACATTTCAATGTTCACGTGTTAGACCACACCACAAAGGGATCAATTGAAACATGACAAATGTCAACTTTGCGCGATTAGCTCGTGTTTTCAGTTCACGGTTAACTACACAGTTTACTACGGGTTGGGGTATACATAAGACGAATCAGGCTACAGTAGGGATCACATCAACAAAACCTTATAGCATTAATTTTTCCACATCAAATAAAATGACCTTGTGGAGAACGAATCCTTCAATAATACTTCTTTTTCGTGAGTTTTACGACGCAACGACAGCAAGGGTTATGCTGCGCCGAGACCTACAGTTTTCTGAGGAATTCGAACCTCTCGTGGGCTAGGAACCAACCCCTGAACAACGGTGAGCAGTTAGTCGGAATATACCACTCAAGATCAAGTTAGCACCGTACCACTGCAGAGCCTTCCCCCCAATCCATTAGGAACAAAATAAGGGTCAATAGCACTCTGGCGATAAGCGTTTTTTTCGTATAATATTAGACACGTATAAACACAATTGCAATATTCATTTTTATTAACAAAACTGGAGGATTTGGAGTATGTGCGTGGCAATACACACCATTCAAGACTGTAAAAAGTTCCTATTATAGCATTGATAATAATTACCACATACTGTCTAATGGGAACTTAAAACAGATTGTATCTACTGAACAAGTTTCAAGTTATGGGCAATCACGAACGACATTATCTAATTTCAAATTACTGTATGTCGTCTCTCCCTCTTTTTTTTTTTTTCCTTTTTTTTTTCTTTTCTTTTTTGTGCTGAGGCTAGATAAAGTACCGTGGTTTAAATAATTATTTCATCTGCTTCAGAGAGAGAGAGTCTTGTAGATGAGATCTTTTCTCAGTAAAAGGAGACTAGAGATTTTACCTCTTTAAAGAGAGATGAAACCAGTTTTGCCTCCTCCGTCTCCATCCCTCACACGACGCCAAAACCCAACCATAAAGAGATGGACAGCTGTAGGGTGAAAAATAATCCAGAACACGCGCCAGATCTGGAACGAGATTCGCTTACATTAAAAGGAGGGGGCGACAACTTAAAGAAAATTGGATACGCAAGATCCGAATGACAGGGACTAATCGCGAACATAGCAGGGTTGCCTGGATTTCGATGGAGCAAATGCAATGAAGCTCCGAGAGCAACGATCGAAATACGCATAGAAAAAACAATCCGTTCTCACAGGAGCGTTGAAACCAATTTCTTAATATCTCAAATGCAAAATACCAGAGACGACGGTTTCTGGGACCCACAATCACGGTAACAATTGGAAGAATATGTCCTCCGACCTGTCAAAACGTCGTTTAAATTCTTTCGTAACTAGGGCGGGATGCTAGACTGTTCTTTAAAAGGAGAGGAAAAGAAAAAATACTAAATAAATTATAAATTGGGTAGGAATTCGGGAAGGCGATAGACTTTTTTTTTTATATTTTTTCAAACGAAATGGAGAGGCAAGGCAATAATCCGCAAAAGGGGAAAAGGAACACTAATTCAAATATTTTTGGCATCACATCAACATGAAAGCCGCGTGTGTTAGCTTGCATTTCAATCGTGGAGAAATGAGGGGCGTTAAAAAATTTGGACTCGTTCCTTCGTGTTGCCAGCCAACGCGGAGAAGACAGTAAATAATAAAAAGGTATGAAAGAAATCCGCGGATTGCCACCGCAGTCCATTGCGTTTGGCGAAAATCCAAAGCCAACAAGAAGCGAGATTTAAAGTACACCCTCGACACATTCGCGAGAGTATAAAAGATCCGAGATTTTGGGAGCTTCTGTGGCAATTGCCGTCGACGACTTATTGATGCGTTTGCTTTTCAATGCGACGATTTTTGATGCTAAATACGAAAGGGAAAGGAGTTCAAGTATTTATTATACGTAAGCAATATTTTTTCCATTTCAAATCCCCACCTGGTAAGCAAAAATTAACATTGGGAAATAACACCAACGTCAACCCCCACCCAAGGTGCTTACGTAATACTTGAACTCTCACTAAATGCTCATAGAATACGGCATGCAGCGCCCCAAGATAGAAACTCCCGCGGCAGATTTTTCAATGAAACTTCACAAAGCACGTGTACAATGTGTTAAAAAAAAAGAAAAAAGCAAGACTTGCTGTGGAGCTCAGGTTTTTCTAAACGTTTGACAAGGCGCATTAACGCGTTTTAAACAGATGTTGCTGTCCTTAGTAAGAAATCGGGGTAGCATTCTCGAGTCTACTTGGATGGAGTTCCCTCTAGTCGATTCCTGACGAAGGACACCAACGTCCGAAACGTGTCGATACGCACTACCCAACATGAAAAACTAAGGCCCCAACTGCACGCCGACAAAGCCCAACTATGCAGGAGAAAACACCAATGCGTGCATACATCGGACCACTTATTTCTATTTAAAATAAAACCGAGGAAAGCTTTTCCACGTTAAAAGGTTTCTTTCCACCAACCGTTTCTCCTCTTCCAATTTCGATTAAATTCTTATAATACGCTCGAGAGAAAGGAAGTCTTTTGTTCAAAGGGACATCAATTCCACTCAATTCATTTCCATCAAAGAATCACTAAACGCTATGTCAAACACATCCCGAAGTTTTGAATCGATAAATAAGTAATTCCCGCCTTTGCGTAGGGAGAACGATGATGACGAAAAAATGACTAGCAGAGACACCAAATTTACGTAAGGAGTAGGTAAGGCCTGCCCGAGAGTTTACGTTTGATAAACAAACTGAAACTCAAACAGCCTCGAGCTCTTTGTACACAATCTTCCGATACAGCAAAGACTACTCTCCTTTGCAGGAGTAACTTTCTACCAAATCAGTTTCTACATGGTTGTGCACCGTGAACTGGCAAAGGGTTGGAGGTGGGTGGGTGGGGGGCATGGCTACCCACCCCTTCCATCCCGCACGTGTCTCAATTAGCGAGAAAGGGTTGACTCTGCAGACGTTCCCCTCATTATGGGTAACCGCGTCGCAAAAATAATAGTGGCGGAAAGGGATATTTTTTTTTTTTTAAATTTTAAAGGAGTATTATCAATCATGGCGAAAAAAATCGTTGCGGTTACTTGGCTAGGCAAATTTTCATTTCGTACGACTAAAAAAAAATGACGATTGCTGAGGGGTTTAAACGCGACAGAACGAAGGATTTTTGAAACACGGGTTTAGAGGTTAACTCTTCCGGAACCGGCTAGTAATAGCACCCCACCCCCTTCCCCATCAATTTAGAGTTAAAGGGTAACAGACTGCTGCCACCTACAGTGAAAATGAGGGCATTCGTCATCGACTCATCTGGCGACTAGCTTATAAAATTCATCAGTTTTGATAATGGAGATCAAGTCTCCCCCCCCGGATCCCTACTCTTTGCCACTGACTAAAAAAAAATTACACCAATTTTTCTCTTTTTTAAATAAAAAAAATAATTGCCATTTGTTTAAACCAGAGAGATTATTCAAATTTACAGACAATGGAAGCCAAATTTGATTTTGGCAAAGTATAGACAAAGAAGACTGATGGTAATGGAGGGATAATTATTTTCCCTTCTAAATCCGCAAGTAAATATTACAATTATTTTACTACCTTACCCACAATACTTGCTACGGTAATATTTCGAGATGAAAATATCACTATATTAAATCTCAGATCATAGTTCCTCAAACTGGTCACTCACTGACCACCAATAAGGGAAGTCTGGAACTTTCTCCCCGGGGGGAGGGGAGGGGGAGAGAAAAAAAAAGAAGACAGATCTGAGAGATTCTGTTGACCATTTGATAGGCTGCCGCGGAGTGCACTTGGGGAAAAAACACTGCTATGGATAGTCTATACATATAATTCATAAGCGAACCCAGAAAGTTCGGAAGGGGAGGGGTTACAGAGCTACAACTCGCATTCCTATGTTAAATATACAAAATTTCATTGCAATGGGGGTTACAACCCCCATCAACACCCCCCTGCGTACGCCAATGGTATTATTGTTAAAATGATTGAAATGGCAATGGCCTGGACATGTCGCAAGGACTGCCTGACGACGGACAACTGAAATTCTTAACTAGACCATCAAAGACCTAGGCCAAGTTGTGAAGAACCTTTTCATGTTGGAAGGCCGTACTACGTTAGTTATAGTCGAAGGAGGCCATATTCGAGAAATTTCAATTAGATACAGGGGTGTAGCAATTAAAAAATTACGGGGCAGTAATAGGTATTTTTTAACAGATCATGTGATTTGGCGTTAAACAGAACAATGTATTTTGCTACCCAATGGTGGGGGGCTTGAGCCCCTTTTCTACCCACTGGTTAAATATGTAACAGAACCCCGATTATGCGAACTCCGTTTAACCGAAATGGCCAACTGCACTTATTATTTTAGTAGATACTCGTTCAATGCTTTCGGCAAAAATGGTTATCTTCGTTTTCTAATGCACTCCGGCCTTAAGAGAAACCAATATAAATGGTAGACGTTGGAGATGTGTATGTGTATATATATATATATAAAATAGCCCTTCTTGTTTATCACCACTTAAATTGTGGCGGTCAGTTTGACAGAATTATTTCATTAATACTTCTATCTTTTGTATTTTAAATACGTTCATTTCAAATAATAAAGTAAATAAATAAAAAATAAGATGGACAAAATCATATTAATAAAAATAAAAGAATTTGGTTTTCAAAATTTGGATTCATCTAAACGGCCGCAGGTACCCCCCACCCCTGACCAGGGGCGGACAAACTTATTTTTTTGAGGGGGGTCAAGGACAGGATTTGCCATGGTCTTGGAATAACATCCTTCGTTTATCATGGAAGTTGGATTTTTTTACGGTGAAAAAAAATACATTAGAGAGGGGGGTCATGACTCCTGTGACCTCCCCCTTGCCCCTGACCTAGGCAAACGTCTCCTCAATCTAAAAGGGTGGATGAAATAAGGAAAGAGGTTGGGTTAATAGGGAAATGAATAGCTCAAAACTAATACATATGGACGTGTGTGATACTTACATTAGAAAGACTTTCATCCAGCAGTAGAGGATAATGGTTAAATACAAGTCCGTGCAAAAAAACCCCACCTTTCTCTAATAAAGAATTCTACTTTGCAGCTAATAATATTATTATTATTCAAATGGAGGTGTTTAACACCCAAGACTCTCCCTATGAATGGCTGTGGTTGAGTATGATATGATTTATATTGTATATTATATATAGACCGATGGCTATTATTAAAAAAGTAACATTCATCATATAGTAATTAGTCACTGTCTTCACACATGCCAAATACTGACTGAAACAGCGTTTTCAGTAACGTCCGATTGACACAGTGCAAGATTAAATATATACCCCACTACGTATTTCCGCAGTTATTTGTCATTTTTTGTATAAATGTGGGATCATTTAACAGAATTTCAACAAACAGTGAAAAAACAACAACAACACTGGAGTCTGACAAAAGATTTGCGCTATAAAACCGCATGTGCGTGTGAAACAGTTTATGATTTTTTTTTTTTCCCTTTTACCTCGCCTTGAATCCACGATTTGATGAAACGTTACAAAATTGGCGGGAATCGAAACAGGGAAGAGAAAAAATTTTTTTTTTTAATCGAACTTTGGCGCGCAAACTGTAACACTCGTATTCTAATGACCCCGAAAAACGAGAGGAAAAAACTTTCACCAAGCAAAAAAAAACAAACAAACAATGAGACAAATTTTGGCATTTTTCCAACGGCGGTCACGACATAAATAGCTGACTACCGGGTTCAATTACTACTATAGAACTATTTCATTTTGGTGGTCGATTCTTTGGTGGTCGAATAACTTTGCTCCGACGAACTAGCCAACAGAATCATTTTTTGGGATGCTGATTTTCGTTTGCTTAACACTGTTCGGGCATTGCCATTGGCGTAACTTCACGTACAATTGAAAAAATAAAAATAAAGACAACGTGGACGAAGCACACATTTCACTAGACGTTATCAGCGCGAGTACCAGTATCGGCCAAAAGCCTTTACGAGGGGCACGACCCCTGGCGAACGACCTGTCATAGAGGGACCTTCTGCTTGCCAGCCGAGTCCCCAGCCACCAAAACGCACGCAGCTGAGCCTCGCATAGCTAGCAGCAAAAGCCGAAGGGTGCACGAGCACACAATGTCTCCCTCCCCTTTCTTGCAACCGAACACTATTACTACTACTATTACTATACTACTACAAACGGAGGTGCGTTAGCAGGGGGAGGGGGAGGAGATGGAAGCGAGTGCGTCTTGGAGCTGTTTCCTCGGGGCCAACAACTCGAGGTCCCTGGACGTCCAGGGGCAAAAACTCAGCTCTTTCTGGGGGGGGAAAGAAAAAAAAAGAGGGGGACAACAAGGCAGAGTCCGGACTTGACGTGACGCCACTGAACCAGTTTTCCGTCCCTCCCCTTTTCTTGCACGAGACCCAGAGCGCCTTTACTCAGCTCATTAGGATTATTTCTGGTTTTCTCTATTGCCATGGAATCAAACCCGGAGGCATCATCTACTTCAGAACTAGTACTATGACTATTTGATTCATATCTGACCATCTTCTATCGTTATTTCTATTTCTTTCTTTTCCAACTTTCTTCTCCAATCTTTCTTTTAACGGTCTTCTGTTTTCTGCAATGGTTAAGACAAGTGCCTATTTCTTCATTGCCTTTCCTTTTTTCTTTATTTAGTTTTGAAATTGGAGATATTGCATGCAAATATTTCGATGGAATTGTAATATTCTTTTCAGGAGAAGGTTGACTGGTGGATGGCTCTGTATCTGCAAGGTCTTATGCTTTCGACTCAAGTGCATGTTTATGCGATGGTTCCATTCTCAATAATGACGAAAAAAAAAAGAATTTTGGAGAGCTTTTTTATGAATTTGGCGGATTTTTTGAAAACTTTGATGATATTTTTATGGATTTGTAAGAAAAGAAAATTATAATTAAATTGGAGACATTTGACTAGGATTTGCGATTATATTTAACGGCATTTGGCGCAAAATAACAAAAAATTCTCAAAATTAAAATTAACATCCGAAAGAATACGCGCGGCATATGTCCCTGATTTTAACTGCGGCATGTATACCAATTTGTAAGGTATAGATGCCTCACCCCACGCCTTCCTGATCTTGAATTCAAACATGGCGAAATAACAATGAAACCTCTCTATACTAAGACTATGCTTCGCTCAAACAGGGAATCCACTGACATCGTTAAAGTCTTAGCTGTAATATACAAAATACGATAGCACACGAAAATATTTCATAACAAAACTCTATAACTCACCTTATATATTTGTTAATTTAAAAACAAAAAGGCACAGGAACACGATGTTTTTACCAAACACGCTTCAAATACTAAATGGCGCACATTTGGTATTTTTTGCAGTGTCATCCCACAGCCCGCTTCAAAACTAAAGGGGGTGCGCAATCTATATCGCATGTGGCATGTAACCCGGATTTACCCTATACTATAGTTTCAAAACTCGTCTAGATTTTATAATTTTCGGTTGTTGAGTTCAGTTTTAAAGGCAATAAAAACAGCTAAAGTAAATACATGTAATGAGTTTGCCACAGTTGGAAACCGTTTATTTTACTTTATATTTTACATTGAGATTAAGAAAAATATCCTTATTAACTAAAAAATATTATTTTTTTACTTACAAATTTCATGGAAAATAAACGATGACAAAAGGGGTTGCTGTGGTCATTAGTACGCCGCTATATATATATTTCCTTATTCTTTGTCTTTTGCCTACGAATAGATTCATCGTTAACTTCTGCCAGACTAAACTCACCATCCCATTTCTGACCGAACTGTTATGGACCTTCTGATATTGTAGTCAAAACATCCGACGACAGCATCACTACTTTATTCTTCTAGATCGTTTCTTCTCTACTTCTGCCCATCTTATTTAATTAAAACAGG
>QLNU02015360.1:262174597-262190718 GCA_006491805.2 Dysdera silvatica | reverse complement strand
TAATACTACTACTATCTTTTGTATTTTAAATACGTTCATTTAAGATAATAAAGATAAAGTACATAAAAAATAAGATGAAAAAATATTAATAAAAATAAAAGAATTTAGTTTTCAAAATTTGGATTCATCTAAACGGCCGCAGGTACCCCCCACCCCTGACCAGGGGCGGACAAACTTATTTTTTTGAGGGGGGTCAAGGACAGAATTTGCCATGGTCTTGGAATAACACCCTTCATTTATCATGAAAGTTGGAATTTTTTACAGTGAAAAAAAATACATTAGAGAGGGGGGTCATGACTCCTGTGACCTCCCCCTTGCCCCTGACCTAGGCAAACGTCTCCTCAATCTAAAAGGGTGGATGAAATAAGGAAACAGGGTGGGTTAATAGGGAAATGAATAGCTCAAAACTAATACATATGGACGTGTGTGATACTTACATTAGAAAGACTTTCATCCAGCAGTAGAGGATAATGGTTAAATACAAGTCCGTGCAAAAAAACCCCACCTTTCTCTAATAAAGAATTCTACTTTGCAGCTAATAATATTATTATTATTCAAATGGAGGTGTTTAACACCCAAGACTCTCCCTATGAATGGCTGTGGTTGAGTATGATATGATTTATATTGTATATTATATATAGACCGATGGCTATTATTAAAAAAGTAACATTCATCATATAGTAATTAGTCACTGTCTTCACACATGCCAAATACTGACTGAAACAGCGTTTTCAGTAACGTCCGATTGACACAGTGCAAGATTAAATATATACCCCACTACGTATTTCCGCAGTTATTTGTCATTTTTTGTATAAATGTGGGATCATTTAACAGAATTTCAACAAACAGTGAAAAAACAACAACAACACTGGAGTCTGACAAAAGATTTGCGCTATAAAACCGCATGTGCGTGTGAAACAGTTTATGATTTTTTTTTTTTCCCTTTTACCTCGCCTTGAATCCACGATTTGATGAAACGTTACAAAATTGGCGGGAATCGAAACAGGGAAGAGAAAAAATTTTTTTTTTTAATCGAACTTTGGCGCGCAAACTGTAACACTCGTATTCTAATGACCCCGAAAAACGAGAGGAAAAAACTTTCACCAAGCAAAAAAAAACAAACAAACAATGAGACAAATTTTGGCATTTTTCCAACGGCGGTCACGACATAAATAGCTGACTACCGGGTTCAATTACTACTATAGAACTATTTCATTTTGGTGGTCGATTCTTTGGTGGTCGAATAACTTTGCTCCGACGAACTAGCCAACAGAATCATTTTTTGGGATGCTGATTTTCGTTTGCTTAACACTGTTCGGGCATTGCCATTGGCGTAACTTCACGTACAATTGAAAAAATAAAAATAAAGACAACGTGGACGAAGCACACATTTCACTAGACGTTATCAGCGCGAGTACCAGTATCGGCCAAAAGCCTTTACGAGGGGCACGACCCCTGGCGAACGACCTGTCATAGAGGGACCTTCTGCTTGCCAGCCGAGTCCCCAGCCACCAAAACGCACGCAGCTGAGCCTCGCATAGCTAGCAGCAAAAGCCGAAGGGTGCACGAGCACACAATGTCTCCCTCCCCTTTCTTGCAACCGAACACTATTACTACTACTATTACTATACTACTACAAACGGAGGTGCGTTAGCAGGGGGAGGGGGAGGAGATGGAAGCGAGTGCGTCTTGGAGCTGTTTCCTCGGGGCCAACAACTCGAGGTCCCTGGACGTCCAGGGGCAAAAACTCAGCTCTTTCTGGGGGGGGAAAGAAAAAAAAAGAGGGGGACAACAAGGCAGAGTCCGGACTTGACGTGACGCCACTGAACCAGTTTTCCGTCCCTCCCCTTTTCTTGCACGAGACCCAGAGCGCCCCGGGCATTCTCTAACCGCAAGGTCTCGGTTATGTATTGTCGCTCTAACTGGCGACTTAGCTCGAAAAGCGTACGCACCAAACGCGGCCGACAGTTTGATCAACCGCAATTCGCATATATGTATACGTTTTTTGTCACATACAGAAATGCAATCAGTAACGACTAAAAGCGCTTATTTAAAACTATGCGCCTAAATGGACCGGCTTTCCGTTTAATTTAGTATATGTAGGTCGTGCATCTGTCGCCTGAAATAGGTATGCGTTTCTCGGCGAACTTGTTGCGCATTATTGCGTAATCCAAGCCACAGATAGCACGAGAGGATGAAAACTCGACGAAGCATCCCACACGTGATGTTATTCGCGACACAACTCCACCTATAATGCATTGCAAAGGGCCTATTCGTCGGATAAAATATATGACGGTGTTTTGTGTATCACAAACAGAACGACTCAGAGAAGGAGTTCAAAGACACAAAACCTTCAATCGACAAACTGTTCCCTGTCTATAGGCATTTCGCTGTTAGTTACGACACACGTGGTAGTTCAAAAATACGCAAGAAAAAATAATTAACTCCAACTATCACGGTATCATACAATATTGCGTGTATTTGGCCTAGGAGAGTGAAGGTCGAAGACCCTGTAGTTTGTAAACATTGCACAACAGATGATTTCGGCGAGGATTTTGGCGCGCTCGTATTCCCGGGTCTTCACGAGCAACCCCACTCTCTAGTTGTGTTTTTTTTTTCCCTCATCCTTTATAGTTCTCGTAATCTTACTACGACGACTTTCCCTGCCTATCCCTCTCACGTAGTAGCTGGAGCGTGGCCACAACCAGGTTCAAGGCATATTATCTAGCAGCTAGACAGCTAACCCGGGTTGATGGTTAATTTCTTTTATTTTTATTTAATGGAACGAGACCCCCAAAAAAATTGGGACGGACGGGGTCCCTGGCGTCATAGTTCCATCTGTTGGGCCACACACACGTGGATATTTCATTAATATTCACAAAGAAAGGGGTGAAAACTGTTTGCACTTTACCTGGCATGATGCATATGCTAAATTTTAACAAAACACGTACCAAAGAAATAAAGCGAAATGGCTTAAAAAAAATTACCCCATAATCTGCACAGGGCAAATTAGTAGGGGCAAGGACTTGAAATCGACAACCTTGACGTCAGCTGTAGCCATGTATCATGGTGAGATCCAGCACGAAACAAGTTAATTTCGTCAAACAGATATTGTATTTGGCAGAATGGAAATTGACACCCACGAGTGTGCAATTTCCACCGAAATAAGAGGAATAAACTACAATTCGTTCACCACACTTATGTCCCATTTCTTGTTGATTTAATGGGGTAGAATACGCGTGCAATCTATTAATGAAAAAATTTTGAACAAGTTTGCTAGATAGAGAAAATGTCTGCAACTTCAGCTCAAGAGGAACTCATTAATAGCCTAACATTTCGATTAGCAGCATGGGCGTCATTTTTTTACAGGGGTGTGGGCAAAGATTACTTCAGCAGAAATGAAAAACCTCCATTCAAAATTACCATAATTAAGTAACTATTTGATTACATAATGCGACTATACAGTTACCAAATGCTTAAATAATTTATGAACTTAAATTTTAATTAATCCTGCGTACACCTTGTCTACTAAATTTTTTTTAACTAACCTGCAGATTGGTTGTATAAAGCTTGATTTCACGATTAAATTATTTCAGGTACATATTTTAGCATACATAAAACCAGTTTATGTTTGATCAGATATGGGAGAAATGTATCTATAGGCAGAGATGCCAATACTCTAGATCGGCGTGGCCCAGGTTTGAAAAACAGCCGCCATTGTTTCTTCTAGAAAACAACACGTTTATTGGGATGGTCGCAGGAAACCTTTGCTGATGTTAAACATTTCAAAATTATAAAACTAAATTTGAATTTTCATAATATCCCCAATGCATTAAAAACATGTATATCATCACACAAACATATATATATTAATTAACGTATAAACAGGGCCTATCAGAGGGGGCAGGAGGGGATGCTTCCTCGGGACTCACAACATTAGGAGCCTCAACTTGGCACCTCAATATATGTTAGACATGTACTGCAAGTGCCTCTACAATATTAGTTACCCCAGGCCCTGTACTTTTTTTAAAGGCCCTGCGTATAAACACATACAGAGGGTGTTTACACATATTTATAAAGACTTTGATTTTAAATTTAAAATATAAAACTAACAGAGAATTGGAAAAAAATCTGGCAACAGGCTATTACCTGAAAAATGAAAAATCATTTGCGGCTATAAAATGGCGTAAGAAAGGAAGCTGAGGCTTGAAGGCTCGGGGGGGGTCCGTTAATTTTAAAGTTATTAAAAAGTATAATTTTGTTTACTTTTTTCGACGTAACACTTCGCGAAATCTTTACGCCGCTCCTGAAGTTCAGGTAGGATTGACGTAACCTAAAGCCATGAACTTAAATAATTCACATTTACCAATAACGGCAGAGTGCACTAAAAAAATGAAGTGCTACATCATAAATAACAGTAACACCAAGAATTAAGCAAAACGGCTGTATATCGTAGAAAACAAACCGTCAAGCAAAACGATATAGTTTCACTTTTTAATGTAACGCAGTTTCGGATGGGATTTTTTTTACTTTTATATTTTTATATTTTGGGGCGAGTTCAAACACCTATAACCCTCTCCTTGAATACGGCCTTTCTCAGGTTTGGCCTGTTGCATAAAAAAAATTTAATATTTTTCAGTATATATTTTGGTCGCAAAATTCTATTGATCCAGTAGTGTGTAAAAAAAACCCACCACGTTTTTCGTTATTATAATATTATATGCAATGTTATCAGTTGCTATAACCTTATATAACGTCATTACAATATTATATTAATTGTTATTGGTTATTATAATGTTATATAGTTTTATTAAAGAAAACGCTACCTTTTATACATGCCGCATGCATTCTCCTGTTATGTTTTAAAAAGTGGGAGGCGGGGAAGGGGAAATTGGCTTACTCAGAAATATTTGCCTTATTTTCAACCAGTGCATTTCCGTTTAAAATTGAAAGGGGGGGGGGAATTAGAGGGGAACAAATATATATAGCATATATATAAGTAAAAAAATGAAAAAATTTCGTGGAAAAATTGCATATTTTGCTCTTGAGGAATTTTTTTTTTTTCTTTTAAATCCAAGGGTGGGCAAGTGCCCACCCTTGCCCTATGCTGCCGACGCCCATGATTAGCAGCCTCCCCTACCTGGGCTGTAAACTACAAGGTAAAAAAGAACTCTCCAAACAAATATTAACACAGGGCGTCAAATATGCCAACAGCTTTTAAAAAATCGTACGCAAATTCGTTAAACTGATACAAAGGTTGACCAGAGCTTATAATAACGTGCAAAATTTCGGCACTGATCAGAATGCAATTGGTCCGTTCAGTAGCGCCGCTTGGGGGGAGGGGGGGCAATTGGCCTTTAAAAAACAATAACAGGCACAACAATTACTGTAATGGCAATCACTCGCCCCGGGCGGCAAAATACCTGCGACGCCACTGGGCCCGTTTGTTTTATGAAGTAAGGATAGCAAAGGTCAGGTTGCGTCGAGACCTACAATTTTCCGAACCTTTTAAGCCATAGGAAACAAATCCCTGACCACAGTGAGTACGCGCTCTATTTTGACAACGTTATGAAGCAAACGCGTTAGCAGCAAGGGGGAAAAAAACAACCACGCATCGAACATGCAGCATTGTTGGATTTCTGTCAATTTCTTAATCACCACAACTGACAACTTCTTGCATAACGCTACAATTAAGGATCGAAACTTCGAACGATTAAATTCGACGAATCCAGGGTAAGTTTCTAGTCCTAGCAACTGATGTTTATCTTCGCCCAGTACTTTGCAGTTAACCTCCACAAAGAAACTTTCCGGAAAAAAAAAAACCGCTTCCGCTTCTATTAATGAGATTCATTAGCTGCAGTGTACAAAAACAAGACGAGTGGAAACAAAGGGAGCGTCAACAGCTTTACGAAATTCGGGAACACTATGTTGTTAGTCAACTCGTCCCCAACAGATGATAGCAGCAACAGGACTTCGCTTCCGCATGTATACAGTAATTACACTTAAAAGAATGTACTATTTATTAGCGCAGGAGAAAGAGCAACGATCTATTATAAGGCGAAGTTGTCCACAAGGTCAAACGATATACTAGTCAGTATCGAAATAACGATCAAATTCGAACTACGCAAGGAGAATAAAAACGAAATTACTCTGAAGGGGGTTCATCATTCGCCAGAATATCAATTATAATCTGTTAAATAAAGAATCAGTTGTTTGGTATAAGTACCATGAACGTGAAGTTCTGAAAATTATTGGGAGGCAAGCACATTTTATGTGCGTTCATACAATGCAGTATACGTAAACTCCCAATTTATTGAAGATTATTGGGTGGGCTGGGGCCCCACAGTCCCATATAGCTCTATGCCTATGGTAAGTACAGTTGGCTCTACTTAATCAGGTCACGGATAATCCAAAAATACCTAGCTTACGAGAATAAAACTATACTAAAACCAAAATTAGTCCCATGGGATCAGTGTTAAATTTCTCCGCTTTAACGAATAATCTAAACAGGCTGTCCCCAGATAATCAAACAAAACTCTACAATCTAGCATAAAATGCTCAAACAAGGGGTAAAAAAGGGTGCAGAGAAAAATCTCTCTTTACAAACGACCCTTTCTCTACCCCCCATCTTGTTGATGAATGTTCAAAAGGTCTTCCTATTAGGAAGTGGAATGCAAAAACTTAGATTTCTTTCGATGTAAAAAATACAGCAAGTACATGCCAGTCTACAACTTCATTTCATTAAAAAATACATATACATAATATTGATTGTATTTTTATGGCGCAAGGACAGCAAGGGTCATTCTGCGCCAAGCAAGGTGAGACCGTACATACGTACATATAACATTTTTGCACACAAATACTCCTTTCAATAATATTTCATGTAAATTATGTGTGCAGTATACGTAACATCAATATACTAGGCCATTTAATATCCATATGCAGCTATCTATTTGTTTCCACAATAATCAAATATAGTGGGGTTGACTGCATATATAGATATCATGTATTTAGCAAATGAAGATTAATATGTATTAGATAACTCAGTACTTATACGTGAAGTGGAGTATTTATAAAATTGCCGCCCTTAGGCACAGCCTGTACTGCCGCCCCCTCCCTCCTTTACTAAGAAAGGAATATTTGTTTAAAAAAAACGCATATCATACTCTTAACATTTGATATGTAAAGGAGATTTTTCATATAATTATTCAAACTAATAAGATACAATTCGAAATTATTGCTACCATAGTCTCCGACTTCCTGGATTTGAGACACTTTTTGAATCCGCAATAATTTTAGTATGGATTCCTGGAACCTCTGATATTTTTGCGTGTATTTAGCGTATTTGGGAAATATACACGTACGCATCCTTGCACGAATTTTTTCGTTATCAGTTCGTTTACTATTAGTATGTATAAAAAGCATGCTAAGCTTGGATTTATAAATGGGCACGAAAAAAATGGGTGCAAAATTTTTAGGGCCCTTTGTCTTTCGATTCTGTAGTTTGTATTTGCAGGCAAGTTAAAGTAATCGCTTATATGTCATCGCTATTGGGGAAACAGGGCAATAATTAAAAGAAACATTATTTTTTCAACGTTGTTTGGACAATTTTATGTTTAAGCAATTTGATGCCGCCCCATAGGCCTGTGCCTTGTGTACCTACTTAGAAATCGGCCACTGTATAAACGGCACCTTTGGGCCAATCGGGTTAGGTTAAATTCCTAACAAACATGGTTGTACATGTATAAACGTAGAGTGGTTCGGAAGTCCTGTCCCAAACAACCTATAGAGCAAATTTGGGCCAGCAAACATACACATGAACATAAATTTCTCCAATATTTTAAACAGATCAATTTTAAAGAAAATCAATGTTCACGATTTAAACACATTAATTAAATTCTTAGAAATTAACAAATGGTTATCCCTTTCATAATGTGTTTTGTTCATTGGTACTGGATATCAAATACACTAAATGATCAAAAGTATCCAGACACCCTTCTGAACATTGGATTTGCTCATGTATTACATAGGCAATATAGAAAGACATTAGCGAGTTCGCAAAGCTTATACAGTATCATATAAATACTTCTAGGGAGGATGGGGTGAAACAAATTACCACCTCCTCCTCCTCAAAGCTGTGAAACATTTTAGTAATTGTGCAAGGTGCTAAAATGCTACAAAAATAATTGATATTGCTTGACAATTAGTAATGAGCTAAAAAGTACCTTATTTTAAAATGTGACTGTAAATTTTTTTAAAGTAAATGCATAGCAGAATCGGGGAAATCAAATTTTTGAACGGGTGGGGTGGGGGGAGTCGAGCCTCCTCCTGTCCACTTACACAGGCACTCCATGAAACTGCATAAACACCAAACATAAGCATGACCAATGCCAAGTGCTAGATATAATGGTATACAATTCAATGTCAATGTACCCATGAGTAATGGTGATGTGTATTACACAGCAACCAATCACGGTATACTATCTGGCAGTCTGATAGACGGTGTTTGTACAGAAATGTCTAATGAACGCTACCTGGCTAACTGTATTGTGTCAAATGTGAGGTTCGGTGGACGAGGAAAATCGATATAAAGCGCTGCTTTTTTTGTGGTGTTTTATATATATATCATTGACGACTATTTTCAATCCACTGCAGGTTGGAGGTCTCTTCGTTATCACACATATATGCAATACAGTGAAGGAAATACAGAGGAAGCGGCCCGAAGCTCACTACGTTGGCCAGACGGATTGGCAAGCTGGACCTACAGTTTAACGAAGAATCCGAACTTCGGTCACCACAGCCAAAGTTCTGTACTAAAAGACGGGAGATATACATATAGGATGGGATACATAAAACATGTGGAGGGCATGGAGTAATATGTATTTCCTTCTATTTTTTCCTACAAATTTATGAGAAATCTCTATGTTATTGCAATATGCAGAAATTTATCGTTCGTTCATGGGAAGGAATTTAAAGATCGAAGGTCTGAAAACGTCTACATACAAACATAAAAAGGCTTAAAAAGGGGGGGGGGGGAACTGTATATTACGTCCTTTTTCACCAAAGCGATGCTGCGTCGCCAAAACTAATGCTGTACTCTAGAAATGAAGAGAAGAATTTTTTGATGTAGCTCCGCTCCCATCATGTGCCCAGAGCATGTACGCGTTCACTTAGAAGCGTCTGGACATAGCATTCCCGTTGCCATTTTGTCGTGGAGCGGTATAGATTTTGGGCATCTATTGTATGCTGCAGCGAAAGGAACTGGCATTCGGAAAAACTATTTTCCCTTCATACCTCTGACGACAGCACATAGATAAGTACCTTAAAAAAGTTTTCAGTTTTATACAGAGGAAGCATGTTTGTTAAAAGGAAGAAGAAAAAAGGTAGACCGGTGAATTAAGGATAGGTTTTAGGAGTTGGGAAGGAAGGGAAGAACAGGTTTTAGGAGGAGTTAGAAGCGGGGGTGGGGGGTGGAGATGGAGATGTTTCATATACGTAAGTTTTTTAAAAAAGAATAAGAAATATAAAAGTAGGTCCGTCTGCAAACAGTATTCCATGATGGCAACCAGAAATACATGCAAAACGGCAAGTCATGATGATGTAATCCATGAAGGAAGTGGTTGGCGCGACTGGCGACAAAAACAAGGACGTAATATGCAGTGTGGCCAAAGAAGAAAAAAAAAATTTTGTGCATAGGACATTTGTATTTTCATGTCTGGGAACTGAGGATTCGAACCCAGCTCAGTAAACATGAAGACCATGGTTGCAACTATTAAGCCACCGGAACTGCACTGTCTCGAGTTCCAAGATTGCATGAGACATCAATGTAAAGTTCTCAAAATTTATGGGGGGGGGGGGGCAAGAATATTTTAATGTACGTTTATACATTACAGTATACGTAAAATCGCAATTCATTTCAGATTATTTGGGGGGGGGGACTCGCCCCACGGGCCCATATAACTCTACGCAAATGGCATGAGACATCATCCGAGGTGGGAGTAACGACTTAACGCGACTTCCAAACCGCCATACGTTTGCACACAACCCCAAGCTTACTGGAAATCAAATTCAATGCAATGGTGCACTGGGATGAAGTCGCGGGACTACAAGGGGGGGGGGGGTAACAAGAATTTATCTAGGGGAAAAGCAAAACAAGATCGAAATTCTACGAACCGATTTCCGCAATTTTTCAGTAAGTGTAGGACTGAACGCAACACGTTCAAACATATTTTCGAAAAAACTACCGTTTCTTGGCACTGATGTGGCCACCAGGACAAATATTGTCGATAAAGCTAAATTTAAAACGGGGTTGTTTATCTGTTATACCACAAGAAACGAAGTCGGAAGAATCAAGGCCAATAAAGTGACACAATACCGCAAAACTTCCAGATCGAGAAGGGGGGTGACGTAAAACACACCAGGACGCCGCCCACTTGGGTCCAATGTTATCAACTTTTTAACACCTGTTTGTTGACAAGATGGTTTGGGTGAACGGTATCTCGTCTCTGCGTCACGAGATAAATCGAAACAAGAGTAAAAAACAAGGCGCTAGGAAAACAACAAAAGATATAAAGGAAATATCTTCCAATGAGCTAACCTTCAATCTGTGACAAAGGCATAGAATGCGAACGGCACCTCGACTTTGATCGTTGGTCTTCCGCCATGAGTCAACGGTTGTTACCTTTTCGGCGCGCGATTCACCCGTGTTGATGCGAGCGTTAAGTTGTTTGCTTCTTTGTTTTGGTGACCGGGAGGGGGGAAGGAATCAAAACCGCATGGTAGGAAGGAAGTTGGAAACGGCATAAATATTCAAGTGGTGCAAAAATGATTAGTCGCTCGTAGCTTCTGCGAGAGATCACGAGCGCATTTCCGAACCGGACGAGTGCGGGCGCACGAACAATGAACCACCGGCTATGATAACGCGTGGCACCCGAATACTGCAATTTCTAACTACCGCAGTAAGAAAAGGGCCGAGACGTGGCCAGCGATGCGGTAAGAAAACACGTTAATCACCGGTTAGGGCATGAATTCGCAACAAATAGATCCTTTTCCTTTTAAACTGCAGTTTGAAAAGATGATTGAATGCTCGGATACAGATACATCCGGTAATTAGCGGGATGATTCAATTTTTTCTCCCGACTTTAATCAAGGAATGTTACAAAGGGGGAGGAAAAAACACGCCATTGAACTCGCGTCAATAGACTAATTTAATAACTTTACAAAGAGTCGAATATTCCGTTGCGGTACAGTGCATATATTTCGGGATTTAAGTTATATATCACGGACAGATTCAGAAATTACCCACCTCCACGCACAAGGTCTATTCTGAGAGTCTATATAAGAGAAAAAGCCTTCTAGTCATAGGCGTAATATGGGCCCGTGCCCCCACCCCCAATAATTCTGAGAACTCTACGGTGACGTTTCTAGTGCCTTTTTTACCACACTGCTATGTGTATGTTATGACACTTTAATTTACCAGAAAGTTGGTTTTTTTTGCTTAAAAAAAAACTGTACTCCATATCATTTTGGGTATTTAATTGTAAAAACTTTTAAATAATATAAAGCTACTTATTTAATCAGTGTTTGTATTTTTAGGTCCCAAGACTGCAAGGCAGAGATCATACCGTATGAACAGTTTAACGTAATTCCCAAGTTATGTCATGCTCACAAACAGTCAAGTGTACTGCAAATTGAATCAAGGTCAGTGAGCTTAAAGGTAAATAGTCATTAGCAACGTAAGAGTTTTTAAAATTATTAGAGGGGAAGGGGCCAGCACATAAGGTCTGGGTCAAAATGATAGCACCAGTTACATATTTGTTAATTTTATTGACAAGCAAAACAAAATGAAGCCAACAATATAAAATAAAGAACATGTATGTATTACGCTTCTACTCACATATTAAGAACAATTCATGTTGCCATTTGGATAAGCAAAATCTTCAATAAAAAAATTTGACAACAAAATCCTGAGTCAAAATGATAGCATGTGTCATATTTTTTCATGCATATACATATTAATGTAAGTTTTTTCAGGCCATTTGCATACATTGCTAACAAGTACTTTTTCCTACAGTTAAATAATGAATTGTGGATAAAATTAGAACATCAAATTATAGATACCTTATCAGTGGCAACACTATATATTTATAGAAATTAAAACGAATTGGCCAAAATGCTAATACCATGATTCAAAACGATATAACACCAAAAAAAAAATACATACGATCAATATCCAATAAAGCGTCCCTACTGTGAAATGACATTAAATACCCTTGTAGGCATAGATGCCACCAATGCTTTAAGTGTGTTGGCATTAATTTCTTCCCAAGTCTCCCCTGTTGAGCGTTTCAGCTCATGAATAGAGTTATAATGTCTCCCATTTTTGTACACGGAATGTGCAAGTATGTCCCATGGATTCTCATCTCCATAGGGCTGAGATCTGGAGAAATCGCAGGCAAGTCCATTACACAAATTTCATTCTTCAAAAACCACTCCTACGTAGATTCAGCAACATGGAGGGGACATTATCCTGTTGGTACACGAAAGAAGGGCCTTCCAATTTCTTTGTAAATGGCAGGAGATGGACTTCCAGTAATGCTTGGTGGTCTGTGGCCTCATTCGATCGCTTGGGAGGGTTAAATTTGAATTATTACCTGAGATGAGACCTGCCCATGCTACAAGAGATCCTCCTTGTTGCCTTTTAGAGAAAATCACATTAGACTTCCGAATATCATGCCAGTAATAACTTATGACGATTTCTTTTTACTATAAGTGCCTTTAATGCAAGGTAATTGTCTGAAACTTTGTAGGAGCGAGTCAATCTTCTAGATATTTCCCTCGTGGAATGTCCAGCCTTATGCAATTCATTTATTTGGCCCTTCTCAAAATTAGTTTATGCTTTCCCAATCCCCATTGCAAAATGTCCGCACTTATCTTTGGACGGTATCTCTTCAAAACTGTGTTTAGAACAATAATAAAATACTATGTGTTGCCACTCAGTGCCAATTAAATGAAAACAAAAAACAAAAACACACAGAAAAGAACATTTTTTCTTTCATAAACATAAACTGTTGCTATGGACAAAGTACATATAATTTAATGTTCTAATTTTATCCATAAATCATTGTTGAACTGTAGGAAGAAGTGTTTGTTAGCAATGTATACAAATGGTCTCAAAAAACTTACTATACGTGAAAAAATGTGACTGGTGCTATCATTTTGACTCACAATTTTGTTGTCAAATTTCCTTTCATTAAAGACTGTGCTTATTCAAATGGCAATGTTCTTAATATGTGAGTAGAAGCATAATACATATATTTTCATTAATTCATATTTTTGACTTCATTTTATTTTGTTTGTAAATAAAATTAACAAATATGTAACTCTGGTGCTATTATTTTGACCACAACCTTATTATATACAATACATTTATGCATTACAAAATATATGCATGCAAAATTGCAATTTTAAATTATTAAGGATGGGGGTTGCTAAGGCCCATAGAACTCCATACCTACATAGCAGTGAACCCCCTTGCGTATGTCAGTAACACCCACTTCTTAAATAAAAACGTTCATTATTAACCAGAACGAAAGTCGCACTTATATCCGACTTTATCAATTCATGGATAAAACCACCCGCCAAAGGAAGATTGTATCTTTTATGCTAGAAAATCTACATTATCTTTACAAGGGAGGTACTTTATCGTTACAATTTAAGCTTACATAATAGACTTTTTGTATGAAATAGGCATGTATAGTTAGCATGAAATTTTGCACCATATTGATCGTAACTACTAAAAAGTTTGAAAGATACGACAAAGAAAAAAAAATAGCATATGCAGTCATCTCTTACCACTGAATTTAACTATGTATGTATTTATTTTGCATGTAACCTCCATAAGGCGGAAACCTGCATACTACGGAATTTTTTCCGGTCCCCTGAGTTTCCACCTCAGAAAGGTTTCACTGCATATATATGGTGATAATTTAAAAATATGGAATAAGTAAAAGTAATATTATCCACTGCTATATAGATAAGATACAGTGCATGAAAGTAAATGCAGATGGCATTAGGTTAGATGAATGATGTAGATATAAAGAATAAACTACTGTTTATTTGTGTGGAAAGGTTAAATGAGTTGCAATAGAATTAGAATTAAAAAAAAAAAAAATAGGTAATGTAACAAAAAATACTATATATATTTATACACACTCAATATTTTGGACACAAAAAATACAATGTAATATAAACGTGCAAGCTCAAAAATGTCATCAAGGTCCTTTTCCGAGAGTATATGCTTAGAACCTTTTCCGGAAGCATGTCGCAAAATACATGTGCAGCAAATATGCAAAATGTATCAGATGAGGACACCTTGTTGAACACATTTTGTATATTTGCTATGTGTGTATTTTGCAAAATGCTTCGAGAAAAGGTACTAAGTGCGAGTCTTGGAAAAGGACCCCAACGACAGTTCTGAGGCTGCATGCTTATATTACATTGTCTATTTTTTTTTTTCTCTTATTTTATTCTATCACAGCTCCTTTAACTTTTTCAAACAATACTTTATTCATTATATCAACCTCATTCATCTAACCTAATGCCATCTGCATTTACTTTTGTACATGCTATATATATATTGAAATAAATTAATTAATTTCAATGTATATTAGCACATTTGCAGCATGATGTAACAGGAAAATTAAATATGTTATGTAATACATTAAAAAAACACTATATATATATAAATCAACAACTCAATAAATCCAACAGAATATTACAAACCACCAAAACAAGATACAAAAAATATCCCCCCCCCCCCACAAAAAAAAAGAATAAATTAGTGAAAATTACCCAAGGGGACAGAACTTCGTCAGGAAGAATTCGCCCCTGGGGCAATAAATAAATAGGAGCATTTTTGTTGGTAATGCCTGCTTTTGTTAAAATTGCATACATTCTCCCAATGCTCCTGATATTATACAAACAGCTAAATATAAGAATTTTAAAAGGAACGAAAAAAAGATTAATAACAAATAATATAGACCTTTGATGAATATAATGAGCAAGGAAAAATAATTTGAATATCAAATGTCTTATAGGCATGGGCCTGCTCATGACTAATAAATAATTCAAAAGAATAAAATAAATTAATTTCGACCTATTATATTATAGAAAAATAAATGTATACTTATGTTAAAGATAAAAACACCTAAACATCCACAAAACTTTAAATAAAATGTATGTAACCCAATAAATAAATGATTTCTTGGGATATTGATTTATATATATGTACAGTGGTTTTATTTATATATTACATAATATACATATTGTGCATACATCAGTGGCACAATGTGACCCTCTTTTAAAGGGTCGGCCATCTCTGTATGTTCATTATCCCTCGCTTGAATTAAAAAGACACAATTTATATATATAATAGTGACATCACTATAGAGTTCTCAAATTATTGGGGGGGGGGGGCAAAGCACATTTTATATACATTTATACATTACAGTATATGTAAAATCGCAATTTATTTCAGATTATTGGGGCGGGCTTGGGATCATATAACTCTATGCCTATGGATAATGATAATTAGGATGATATTATGCATGAAGTGACACTTTTTGCACTCAAGGGGGAGGGGATGTTGAACAATTGGAGATGGACCACTTTCGAAGTCACGTTACGGCACTGGTGCACATATATGCACACAAGATTCAGTGATCGAAATTAACTACTGTATAGATAAAATAGTCTTAATACCTGATTTGCAACAAAAATATACAGCAAGGTAATAACATTTCAAAATGGCAGCTTGTGTCATGTACGTTTAAAAAAAACTTTAATAACCTTACTTTCATAACCACAAACTAATACTTTTTCACTGCATCAGTTATTAATAAACAGTAATCATGGAGATAAACTCTAGAGCTCAATATAAAAATTAAGGGTTTAATTAAGCAATTAAAGCAAAATAAATATGAAGCAATAAATTTATTCGTGTTATGGGAGTATACACATAGCATATGAACACGAAAAACATCCGGGATGAGGACGGCGTCTCTTTTTCTCCTAAACAAAAATAGCTCTAGTTTGAGCTACTAATATAATACATGGGTGTC
>QLNU02015360.1:262145034-262160069 GCA_006491805.2 Dysdera silvatica | reverse complement strand
AGGTATAAAAAAAATAATACTTTTTTCAAGTCCAGGGGTATATTAATGGTCATATTCGGAGACAGAGTCAATATAGTGAGAAGAGTTTGATAAATGGTAACACTAGGGGCATACTGAAAAAGGGAGGGGAAAGTAGCGAACGAGGAAAGAGACCCCCTGATTGTGGTCAACAAAGTAAAACCCTTTCTTAGTTTCTTTTTTTTTTTCTTAGGTCCCTTTGTAGAAAGGGGATAAAAGGGAAGGAGAGAGAGTAAAGGGCATCTATCGAATGTCATTGGATATGAAACGGCACGGTAACAAAAGCTAAGTCATGATTGGATAGATGTCATCAGGTTTGATCCAATCATCAGTGAGCATACACGTTGACACCCCCCCTCCCCAGGTTCTGAGGTCCAGAAAGAGTTATTTACGCCCGTGCCACCCACCGCACTCACCATCCCCCAGTTGAAATCTGTCATTTCGCTATGGCATAAACGGGGTTTAAGCCGTCGCAAAAATGCTAAAATGGGAAAAAAGTTGTAGCAAAATGCTAAAAAATATTAGTTGCTTTCGTTGCTCGAAAAATCGTATCAATGAAATTATTTATATCAACGATGCTTAACAGGTGCTGTTAAGAATTTTGAAGAGGAAACGAAAAGGAACAAGAAAAGATCGCTGAAGTGCAAAACGGATATTCTGGAATCGAGGAATCCTGTTTTCAGAGAATAAACTGTGGTTAAAAATGCCTGTCGCATTTTCGCGATGGGCAATAATTTTTTCTTCGCATTTTCGAGCAACTCGTCGCATTTTGCGAAAAATGCGACTGCAGCTTAAACCCTGGGCATAAACGAATTTGGTGGGTCAATTATACCATGCCTCATCCCCGTATCCTGAGGGGGGATCTTAGGGATTGATCCCCCCCAAAACTAAATTTTTAATGGGACTTGGCTACCCCCAATAATTTTGAGGACTCTACGGTGATGTGTCTGGTTCGGGCTGGATCACCGTGAAAAAAACCCTTCGTTGCTCCCGTTCCATTATATCCTTGCCCATGCATGTGTAATAAATCCAGCCCAAGATTCCTTAACTGCGTCGTAATGTGGTGGACAGTCCTTCTATTGTCACATTGTATAATGTAAACGGGTACGAATTCCAGAAAATCTTCCCGAAATATACAATTTTCATCAACAAACCTCTTCACATTTTTAGCCAAGTGTCGGATACTCTTCATTTTCCATGATATAATCCCGGCCCGTGAGGTGGGGGCGATCGTCCCTACCGCCCTCCTTTGTATTCGCAGATGATATGCAATTGAATGTTTTGTAGAATAGAAAGCACCAAAAATATTTTGGAGCACACAAGACGATTTCAGTAGTCAACGTTCTATGAAAAATATATTAATTGATTAAATGCAATGAAATGGGAAAAATGCAAAAAAATATATATATATATTTTCCATTATCAAAATTATCCAAAGATTTCTTGGGTGGCACGTGCCCGGTATGCTAATACGTCAGTGCCCCTACACGATACTTCCCCTATATACAGATATGCATAAAGGGACTACAACCAGTCGATATAATGCCAATATTGAGAAATGGAGTGCATTCTATAAAAATGGACACGAAAAACTACTACTTTGCTGATCACCAAACCTCTGTAATGATTTTTTAACGTTTCTAAATAAATCGCCAAAAACTGGAGCCAAATGGATGAAACACAAAAGAAGTTGGAGACCTTGACCTAACGATCTGCGATTTCAAATTCCGAGGTGACATTTCATTGGTCAAATTTTCAAACCGACAATGACATCACTGTAGTTAAAAAAAGATGGCGAATTTTTAAAATAAACTCGTTCGTTGATTAATATTCACTGAAAAGTTCATAAAACTAAAAAATATAGCTTTTAAAATGCCCCAACTCAATATTCGATGTTTATCCTCATAAAAAAAAAAAGTTCACGAAAGCCTAATTTTGATTGGTCGTAAGGAGATCACGCCATCACTCACCGAGTACACGTCACGTACTGGGATTACAGTGCTGCCACCTACGGCGGCCACCATTCCCACCCCCACTGCAAAAGAACAAAATCCCGCGCTACGGATTCTGTGGTCGTGGGTTCTCCTCCCGCTTGAAGCATTGTGTGGTGTTTCGTTGTTTTTTCCAACTCCCTCCCTTTGCCCACTCAACTACTACTAGGCTACCAATTTGTTCAATTGGCAGTGTTTTTTCCTTAACACTAGAACTGCCACATCAGTCAAAATGACTGGTTTTGCAATTTTATTTTAAAATTCCTACTTCATGTTACATTTTTTTCTCGCAACAATGTCATGACTTTTGCAGCGATAACTCAAGAAATAGTATAATGAATATAATTTTTTTTTATTCAACGAATACAAAATAATTTTGTATCATGACTACTTATACCAGCACCAGTCAAAATGACTGCTACCAGTTAAAGTGTAAAAGTATCCTGCAATTTGCTTACCGATCACGAATTAACAAGTTTACTCGTTTTGTATAACTACAAAGTGTTTCTTAGAACTTTTTAGAATTTTTAGAGTTTCTTAGAACTTTTATTGCGTATCATTCAGTATGATGGTGATAATTATCAAGAAAAATCAATATCGATCATAATGCTAATGCAAAATCTAATGCATTCATGCCCAATATTAATCCTTGAAATGAAAATCTGTGTCCGTCCCTCCATCACGATTACATTATACTGTGCACCGAGTTTAAAAATGGGGAGGGCTGGTAAAAAGTAGAGGATTCACATTTCTGCGATTAATAAATGTATTTTTAAAAGCTATAGTTTGTTTTGGGTTATAATTTTAATTTTTCAAATGGAGTTTAACCTCCCCGCCTTTTCCTTTGTGTACGGTCTTGGCCTGACGAACGAAAAGATTTTTAACCGCCTAGAAATGTAAAAGTCTTCTAAGAGTAGAAGAGAACCAGAGAAATCAAATAAAATTCAAAATAATCATGGCCTTATCATATATATATATATATACATATATTATGTTCGAACATAGGTTGAAAAGGACATCCAAGTGGAACCACAGTCTCAAGGTCTGGGTTATCTACAGAAAGCGTAAACTTTTACAAACGTAGACGAAAACCGTTTGGTTTTGCAGACAACTGAGTTGACGCCACCGATAACGCTAACGACACGTCTTCCCACACGTTTGAACACGCTCTAAACCGTTAAAACAGCTTTTATCGTGTTTGGTCACTGGAAGACCTAACGAACAGCAATAGTCGTGTTTATGAAAGGTAATTTCTTGTTATGCTCACTGACATAAACAAATCCATTACTGATAAGGATATTTATAAACGATGTCTCGAATGCGCACATCTGAATGCTAAGGCTAGTTTGTAATCTGGCGATCTGTTTACTTTCACCCTTTCAACCAACATTATTTAAATTGCAATACATAAGCGCCTATACTCTGGTTTATGTACTGAATATATTGATGGTGGAGTGCATAAACGTTGTGAATGCAAAAATCAATGTTCCGATAAAACGTAGTTTAAAGCTTACTACATTTATTTTTCAATTCTGAACTTCAATATACTTTCCATAATTTTTAAACTGTACGCGACGAATACACGTAAAGCCCGTGCAATTTCTCATATATCTGGAAAATAATTAAGGAATAGGGAGCGCGCGATGGTAGATGACCGAGACAGGGCCTGCGCTAGGTATTAGAGCTGAGTTCTGGCTCATTTTTTGAGTCCTGGGCTCAACGATTTGCAATTTGAACTCGCCCTCGAGCCCAAAATACTTCATGGGAATCTAAATAGAACTTTAATCCCTTGACGCATAATTAAGAAAAATTGTGAAACTACACTATTTACTTTTTCTGTCGAATTTTTATATACACATATTGTGCGTTCGCTCTCAATTGGCGTGTGATACCGTTAGCAGACGGGTTAGTCCATTGCAGTTTAGGGAAGGGCGTCTTGCCGAAACTGGTTTTTCGCGCGGGAAAAACCAGTTCCTCCAAGACGGCCTTCCCTAAACTGCAATGGACTAACCCGTCTGCTAACGGTATTACACACCAACTGAGCGCGAGCGCACAGTGTATCTACAATCTTCGAAAATGAATCACATAGCTGTATTCCAAGCGCGGATCGAGAAATCTTCCAAGGCAGGGAGAGGGGTGGTGATTTGTTTCCGATTCCTATTTTTAGCCAAGTGTCCAGTACTTTTCATTTTCCATGATATAATTCCAGCTGGGAGATCGCCCCCTCCACTTGGATCCGCCAGTGCTGTATTTCTGCGAGAATTTCGGTATTAAAAAGTCAGTTTTCAGCTTTAGTTGCATCCATCTATTGAGCCCGGGTTCGGGCTTTGCCAGCGTCCCCTCTAACTGTACTTAGTTATAGGGGGCGTTTGCTTAGCCCGTCTCACCTCTACTAGGTATTATTATGCCACTGAAGGCGAACATGTGCTTTGTCGTCCCAAAATGACTGACCATATTTTGCAACTTGTATGTTTTATTAAAATCCCATTTTGCGGCTCCTAATACTTGCCGCTTAGGGCGAATGCCCGGTTCGTCCCCCTCTTGGAACCGGCCCTGGACTGACATCACCTCAGAGTCAACTAACAGCACGTGGCGGTGCCAGGTAATCACTTCTTTTTGGTACTGTGTGGGCACGTGTACGACCAGCAACCCCTACATTGAAAGCCTCCACACTAAACTGTAATGGCCGACGCCGTGGACCAACGCCCTACTCCCATATCTTTTATATTGAGGGCATTTCTACGCGCATAGTGTAGTTTGCATAAGAGTTAAGCTGGCTTAAAAAATTCTATCGCAAAAACTCCAAAGAAGATTAGTTGTTTCCGTCGCTCGAAAAGTCGTATCAATAAAATTATTTACAACAACGATGCTTTGAATTACTGTAGGAAACATACTTTAAGTTTAAGAAAAAATAACAGTGAAACATAATCAAAGTTTTATAAGTGTAAAGACAACGTTATAAGCGTAAGTGAGGTATAACGTTGTCTTTACTTATAAATCTAATCTGCGTAATGCTACTTTAGATTATCTTACATAAATCAAAGTGATTAAAAAAAAAGGCAAAGTTTGTTGCCTGGATATTAAACAACTGTTGTTTTTTGCGACGGACACAATTTTCTTTCTCGCATTTTAGATTAATTCGTCGCATTTTGAGAAAAAAGTGATCGTAGTTTAAACACTAGTTTGCATGGAAATTGTATCTACAGAATCTATTACTGCCTTTAGAATATTTTTAGCCGTTAAACCCTCATTTCCCTCGAGAAAAAGCATTATTTTCAGAAATTTTGTTAAAAAAGACAAAAACAAAACAAACACTTGTACAATAAAATAAAACACTAATCTCACAAAGTTAACTTTTATTTTATGTAAAATATAACCATTTTTAGCACACATCAGGTTTAATAGTTAGAATATATAGAAAATATGAAGCCGCCTATTTTCACATGTGCTATATTGTTTTTTTACATTTAAATAAATCTCAATTAAATTATTGGTCAATAGAAAAATGTCTACGTGCTGCATATACCATAACACAGTATTGAAAAAGAAGTCCTATAAAAATATTACGTATATATTCTAATGGATGCAAAAATTTTTATTTAAATATTGACTCACTATTATCCCACAGAGTATACATAATTGTGAACAACTAATAATTTTCTTACATCAAACTACTTAGAAGAAGCATACACTGACTCAATGAAGTTTGAAGCAAAAAGTCTAGCTAGCGTAATTTTTTATATAAATCTGAAGTTGAATGAGAGATTAATTCTTTCATATGTTTTATTCACGTTTTTTAAATTATTCAACAATTATCCAAATTTTTTTAAATTAAAGATGCTCAAGTATGTATATATGTGTGCGTGCATTAATTAACAACTTATAATACACCCTAAAACACTCAATCGATAGACATTTAATCTTTATATTTATATAAAGACACACTATATACACATATACATTATTATATGTACAATAATACAATTCTAACAGATATAACACTAAACTGTTTGTAGTTTGAATCAAAGTTTGATTCAATTCTTCGATTTATTTTTTTTTCTTTAACCAGTAACACCCCGGTCAATTTTTTTGCTGATAAAGCCACACTCTGTTTTGGTAATTTTTACTTCTTTCCCCATGCAAAACCTCTAGATTCAGAGGTAAAACCTCTGATCTGGCAATACTAGCTGTCATGATGATGCGATAAAAATTTCTCTTCTCTGACAATACTTGCTTTCGCCGTAAATATTCCATCGCCATGGTAACCATGTTCGCAAAGCATTTCCGTTTTGAAGCGAAGCTCTGAATTTCTATCGTCGCTTCATCCGTCCCTTTTTCTCGGCGGGCAACATTTCGTTGGTGCGTTTAAAGCGCTGACTTAAAAACGTAGCCTTCTGTTCCTGAATGTAATTCCAATTATATTAAAGGAATTAAATTAAAAAAAAAAAAAAAATAGTGGGCTCAAAATAAAATTCTAAATTTTATTTTTCTAATCAAATTTTAAATTTGATAAAAAATAAAAAGGATTTGGAATTTAAATTAAAAAAACTGTTCAACCGCCCAATTTCTTTAGGTGAAGTGCCGCTTCACTCGCGTCACCCGACAAGCCGCCACTGCTGTGGGTACGTGTTAAAAGTCTCTTCTGTCATCCGCGTTCGAAGCAAGTTTGACGGCGCTTCAACGATAAAAAACTACGTTTTGCTGAAGCAACACTTACTGAAAACGTAGTTTGAAAGACGAGTAGCTTGAAGATTCGTGAAAAAAACGTCTGGATCGCATTTCTCCAAGATTTGGAGACTTTAGTGTAAGACTTTTATTTATTACAGTTGTAACAAACAACATATAAAATATCCTTCATCGTCTTTATTTTTTTCCTATTTAACCCTAACGGGAGGGGGGGGCATCGCCCCCTCCACCCCTAGCTGGATCCGCCAGTGTCAGCAAGCAGACCATTCGATCAGGAACAGCATAATGGTTTGTTTTCAATTTTACGTAAACTAAGCAGATCCGCTTATTTGTAATCCGTAGTGAGGTTTCATGCTAAGAGGATACAGATATCGTATTTGTAGATATCTACGCCCCCCCTTCTCCCTGCCCCTAAGTTTAGACTTCTCCCCTTCCCCGCCCTCTAGTGAACTTGGTGAACCCTTTTGTCCGAGCGAATTTCTCGACCTGTTCCGATTTGAAAAAACTTCACAACTAGAACGGACCAACGCTCACGCGACTTTTTTTTTTGTTAATTTTAACAAAATTAAATAAATTTTGGGGACCGTATGGTAAACGGTATCTTGTCACGACTGTGCCCTCCCCGCAGGGCACCTGTCATGGGGACTTCACGATGCCCCTGATTATTTAAAAAGGGCGAAGAGAGGAAACAGATCTCCCTGCGAACAGGACCACCTGACAATTTTTACGTTTGTCCCGAGGATGCGTAATGCTTGCGTTTTGTTTCTGGGACGATGTTATCGTTGTTGCCCACCACCTAATTACAACCCCTGCTGATCCGAGAAGAAGCAAAAGTTACGGGGATGGCCTGTGGAGGTCCGCATTGCGGACCGCAATTTCTGAATCATCAAGCATAACCAAGCGGCACATGCACCTGCCTTAACCTTTTAGACGTCGCGTGATACTGGGCCGCTTTGCAGTCAACGTGAATGGAATGAACTGGTAAAGGAGCTACCGCTCTCTCACCTACAATACTCTACCATGATTTATTTCAATCAACGCTCGTGAGGTGATCGTCATGATTATCATTATCAAAAACGATGAACTCGTGTTAATGATCGGTGATCCGGAGGACTCGGCGGGAGATGATTAATTCATTAAACGCTTTCATCTGTCTAGACAGGCGAGATTGTTTTGAAAGACACAAGTTGGGAATTGATTTAAGGAAGACGCGACACTGATTACAAGGTAGGCGGATTAACAAAACTGTCATTTTCTCGTCACGGCATCATAGTGCACCAGAAAAATGTCATTAATGAATAATTAAAGAATGCTTAAACCAATACGCTTTAAGAAGTACGGAAAAAATAACTAAATAAAAAGACACACAGCAAAACATAAAATTGAAAAAATAAATAAATAAAAAGTAAAATAGAAAAAATAGGTGGGAGTGGAGAAATAATCACAGACAAGTATTAATTAATATCAGTATCGTATTACCCCTTTGTGTATAATCTTTAAAAAAGCAGTTACTTTATATATATCTATTGTATATTACAGCTTATTAACTTAAAGAATTAATTAGGCTTTAAAAAAGGTATTGCATTTTTTCGAATTTGAAAATTTATGTATTTTTTGTAGATATTTTATATAGATTTAGACAAATGGTGCTCTACCCATACCCAATGATCTCATTCCCTTCCCCTTTTTTCATGCAGAAGTATCAGTGTTGTTGCAGTTGGAATCCGCAATCCCCCACTCCACGAAACTGTATGTGTATGTGAATCCCCCCCCATCTTTAAACGATCTCAGGATTTCATTAAACATCTACTTGGAGAAAATAATCATCCGGTTTTATTAATGCTGGTGCAGTATAGCCCAGATGCTCTTGCGCCATAAAACATCCAAACAAACAAACAAACAAACATTATTAATGCTAATTTCGTTGAGGTCATAGTTATACGCAGAAAGTTCGTAAAGGGGGGGTTACAACCCTCATCAACACCCCCACTGCGTACGCCAGTAGTTGAGGTACACCAATTTCTTTGTCACATATTATATTTATTAAAACTTTTTATAAATACAATTAAAATGACTTTAGAGTTCAATTTGTAAGACGAAATTTAGTCTCTTTCTAATTCTGTTCAACTTCATATGTCCATTTCAAAGCATTGTCTCACTCTCCATCCCATAATGCCAGTCTTGGCACTATGGGACTACTACTTACACTACGCTTATTGCGATTATATTAACCTATTAATGTTAAATATGTTAAAGAAGAGGCCATCCTTGCGGCGACGCAGTGTTGTAACGCATTCGCCTAGTGCGCCGTTAACTCGGGTTCGACTCTCAACAGTATAAAGAACACTTATTCAGAGATCTCACGATCTTCGTATTTTACTCGTATATGTTAAAACATGCCACAGTGTAAGGAATCCTTAAGTTCTTGTGACTAAAGGCAATAATCTCGCCCAGGGCCGGGGACAGGATTTACGAGCCCCTGAGGCTGGAAAATCGCCCCCTCTCCTCAACCAATTGCGATTAATTTCGAATCATGTTGGTTATATTATTAAAGTTTCGCTCTGGGCGCCTGGGCATTTGCCCCTTCCTGTTCTCGGCCCTGACTCTCCCATCAACTGCTCTCAAGGGACGGATTAAAAAACGCCATCAAACAGAAAAAGACAGTAAGAGTGTTATGTGCAATGTTATGAAGCATGTGCCATGACCACAAAATGCTGTCGTTAAAAGAAAAAAGTCTTTAAATAGAACGACGTTGTTGTGAGAAGTTTTATTGACAAAGCAATCGAATTTGCACAAACTTCAAAACGCCATCGACACTTATTTGAAGAAGTGTCTAAACTCTTTGCACAAAATTAATTCTTTATTAATTAATTACGCCTTGTTTTAACTCGTCTTGTCAATCGTTAATTCTAAAAAAGGAATAGTAATAGCATTCGCTTTTACCACTAATGCTTGTTCTGCAACGCTTTCCTCAAATTGCCCCCCTCCCTGTGCGTACTGTGGAGGGGTAGATCAGTTATATGAATATTTCCCAATCTCCTCAATCATTTCCTTAATGATTTGCGGTAATTATAGCTCTGTCACCAGAATAGCGCAATATGATAAAAATGCCTCAAAACTGAGGACTTGTCCGAAAACGCCGGAGTATATGTATGAACCATTTCCGGGCCTAACAAAAGATTAATGATGCATTTCCTATCGTTACACAAAAGGACCTTCCTTTCGCCCGCAGTCACTTCGACGACTCCTCTTAATTCCCGAACTTGAAACAATACTCGTCATATATTCGATAAATCTGAACGAACATTTTTCTAATCACCATTTTGCTCTTTTTTTCGTGCGCCTATAACAACCGGAAAGCAGTCCGATAGCAGCGCGGATCTGGGGAATAAAAGCCCTCTCTACGGCGTTAAAAGCTATACCGGAAGGTCGTACTCTAGCTAGACATGATAGATGGGAGCCACTTCACCCATTAGAACCGGATAAAGGCTCTCCCGAGTGAGCCTTCCCTGCTCCCCTTCGTGGCAGAGATTTCTTTAATTTAGATAAAAACAAAAGGGGAGGTAAAAAAAAAATCTGACTCCATTAAAAACAGCAACGTAAGAAAATATTCGTGCCAGTCCACCTTCATGTGGAGACTTGATTTTTCCTGCTTTTTCAGTTTAGTTTTAGATAATACGAATAGCTCCCTAGAGAGGGGCACGAGCAGCGGGGACCGTCGTTCCTAAAGCGAAGGCGACCAACACGCAATTTCGTATCTATTTAGTTATAACAAGGAAGGGGCACAAATTGAATGGGCGGTCGGCTAGGAAGGAGGTAGAGTAGGGAGATAGCCGTTTGAAATTAAAATAACACGGTTATGTTTACTTTTTTTTGAAGACAATTCCGGAGTTCTATCGCGAGCGAATTTGGACCAAAAAAATGGAGTCTGGGACTTCACGTTTTTAAAATGCACTTTTGATTAATTTTCAAAGGTTGGGTACATCAATTTATGCAGTTAATTAATGCAATTTAGCATATTGCGTTGGGGAATAGCATATTTAGAAATACTGAAATTGTTTGCGTGAAACCAAAGTTAATGCAAGTTGAAAAATAAACAATCACTCTAACAGTTAAGGAGCAGTACAACAACTAATTTTTTATTTATTTTATTTATTTTCAGATATTTACGGGCGATGTGTTATCTGTTGATAATGATTTAAATGAATGTTAAGGTTACAAGGGTGACATAATATTGCAGAACTTCCAAGAATAGTTATCATTATTTGCTATCTCGTTTACGTAACGACTGTTTTGTTACTTTTAACTGGATTTGAAAAGATTTTTAAACACGTTCACACATACAGTTTACGTACTGGAATAACCATTTTTTATGATGACTCTTTATACTCTTAAAACCTAAGTTTTTGAGTGTGATTACAATCACTGGCGTACGCAGTGGGGTGTAACCCCCATCGCAATGAAATTTTGCATATTTAACATAGGAATATATGTGTTGTAGCTCTGTAACCCCTCTCCCACTTACGAACTTTCTGCATACGCCTATGACTATAATGCAGGTATATATGTCAGTGTCTCCTTTCGGTAGAGTTGAGTCCTGTTGTACATAGGAATTGGGTTCCCAGAAATTTCGATGCATACATCCAAAACCACGTAAATCGGGAATTACACAGATTCTGTGTATCGGTTTTCCAAAGACAAATTACCCATAAAATTACGCTTCGCTGTCAAAGAAGCTCTTAAAATAAAATTATACTGTCCTGAAATTTATGTTCATTCTCACTGTGAATAAACCTAAAAGGACATTTTATGAAACGTCTTTCTTACTAACAGTAATAGGAAAACTAGCAGGTGTAAAATTCACACATAGCATTAATTCTATCACTATGAGTAAGAAGCGCTTTTCTTAAAATGCTATCTATTCTTTCTTCTACGGTTATAGGCCCGGTTTTTTTTTTTCTGTAAACATACTATTTGATTTTTTTTCAGGAAGGATTTTTTGAATACACAACAAAACCATGCCTAAATACATACAATAACGTTTTTAAATTTATGATTGCCAATCACACATGCTCAATATACCCTAACGTGGCTACTTTGTAGCAGATTTTTCTAACTTTGCCTGTATCAGCTGCTAGCGCGGAGCGTTCTTTCAGCAGACTAAAAATAATTAAATCATATTTCCGTTCAACAATGGGCAAGAACAGGCTAACCGCTTTAGCACTATTATCCATTGAGAGATAGTTAGCCTCAGAAGTAGATTATAATGAAATTATGGCCATTTTCCGAAAATGAAGTCAGGACGATTGAAATTATTGTCGTTTGTATTTTATATAAATTTCAATAAGTTGTCAATATTACACTTAGAATATGTATTAAATGCTGTACAGTATACTATAAAGTATAACGCGTCATAACGAGGCCCATGCCCAACATGAATCGCTGTTTTCCTCTATATCGCTGTATCCCATTTCTCGTTATAACGATTGACGCTTATATAGCTTATAGTGGATGATTTATTTCATTGTGCATATTTCGCAATCCTCGTTATAAGAGGTTCCCTAGTAATATCGATTCCCGTTATAACGCAAGTATTGTAAACTATAGTTTTCCGAATAATGTGTGTATATATATATATATATATATATATATATATATATATATATATATATTTTTTTTTTCTTTCCTTCTTAACTTTCTTTTATGTATTTGTATTTTGATGTCCGAGTAAATAAATTGAATCAATCTGTACTTTTGGAACAACTAAAAACGCTATTGTTAAATTCACGCTATATAGAACTTTCCATCGAACGAACTATATTTCTTCTTAACAAAAAAATTTTGTGAGCCATATTTTTTTCTGCTTTCGTGTGAGTAGGGCCTGTTTTTATGCGTTCGCCCCGCTGTCGATAAAAGCTGGCCACGCCACTGGCCATAATACTATTATTTAATTTTGCAACCATCGTGCAAGAACCTACAAGGAAAGAAGCAAACATAAGATGAGTATTTTGAAAAAATGAAAGAAAAACAAAAGGGTGGATATACAAATAAAATGACAATTAGAAGCAAAGGGAAATACTTATTTACAATTTTGGAAAAATTAATATTCAGTCAGTCGAATTTTTCTAGAGTAAAGGTAGCAAAGGTTATGCTGCGCCAACGAAGAATATATTATATTCTTCCTTTATATCATATATGTAGATAAAAGACCAGTAGCGACCCTAGACTTCGCGGGGCCCTGGGCCATTCACTCTTTCGAGGCCCCAATATTTTGGAAAGAGGCCCTACCAGGGAGCCTGAGGGTATGGAATGGACCCCAGAGAAAAGGGAGTTAGGGGACCCTCACCCGAAAATATTTGAAAAATAAACTAAAACAAGGTTTTTAAGCCATTTGATGGGAGATGGTAAATAGTTTTGTCTTCTTCTGATCCGTTGTTAATAACAATAATCTTAATTTGATAAAAGTATAACAAATGAATTGTAAGAACAATAAATATCATTTTAGCGTTATTGAAATTCGAATAAATTACGTTTACGTTTTATAATGAATAGGGGTCTACAATGTAATGACAAACATTTTACATTGCAAGTGCATCGATCATAAACGGGGCCGGCGCGGGGCCCCGCCTGGGCGGTTGCCCGTCCCTGGAGCCGCCTCTGTAAAAAACCACCTGTGGGGTGAGTTGGAACGCAGCATCCGACTTTGGTCGGCAAGACCTTCCCTTTTGGTAGCTCTGCAAAAGAAAGGACGGAATATTCCAGTATAAACATACTAGTATGTCGTAAATATGCTTAGTAGAATTGCTGTAGTTCTTATAACCAAACGCGGTCAACGTGTTGATACATATCGTATGTCTTAACAAAATGGTACATAAATGTAAATAAAACATAATAATAATTGGAAAATAAACGATTCGTTTCAGAATGCTGTCAATTGTAACTGTTTGACAACTCTTTTGATTTATAACTTTTGTCTCCCAAACCTTTAAGCTGCTTTTCTTGCTTCACCGAACAAAAACAATGAAAAAATATAAATGCTATTCAGTGTTAGAATAAAAGCTGGACCTTCCAGACGAAAGTGGAAACGCACTGTTTAATTATTGCTTCAGAGGAAACTGATCAGCTACGGTGGGGGAAAAATTACTTTTATCATTATCGCGCAAATTCTTCCAGCCGTCGAGATGAACGCTTTTTCAAGTGACGTCGTGCGGTAACTGCTGAAGAAAGTAGTGAAAACGACAACAAAAACAGAAAGAAAATGACGCTATTTGCTTATCAAACGGCTGTCCATTACAGCACGCGTCACTTTCACTTCTCTCTCGTTTTTCTTTTCCTCGCAACTGTGCGTTTCTTAATGTGCCTTCAGAATTATCTGCCTTTAGTATCGGGCAGAATCATGACAAGTAGGACCCGTTCAGGGTCACTAGAGCGCGAAAAGCGCGAGGGGCAGCTCTACTCTAACAGACAGAAACTCGTTTTCGTCGGTTATTGTGGTGGTTTGTAGCTTTATTAATAATTCAGATCGTGTTCTCTAAAGCCGTTCACCCCTTTAGTAGCCACAAGTAAATGAGTTGCAAATAGCCCGATTTTTCCATCTTTAGCATCGAAAAAGAGGGGCAGGGCCAGTAGTATAGGAGATGGATTCTTGAATCACCTAAATTTAGACGGACCGACTAACGTTAGGACTAATTGTTCCGGATAACGCTTCCCCCCCCTCTTATTAATGGACGAACTCTCATTTCGGCTATTAATTCTCATCGACCAGGGGTGATCCAAAAATTGCTACTATGTGATATAACGTTCAAGTAGTCGCTTGGGTCATGTTTATTGGGCTCCCTCTCAACAAGTGCTGTTGTTTACACCAACCAGATTAGAATCATTTAAATATTATCAGATGGTAAGAAGTGAAAATTTTGTAATATATTAATTATAATTCGAATTAAAGCTGGCAAAACTTTTCTTTATAAAATGTAGTTTTGGAGTCGATCCCGTGGTTTTTGAATGTCCTCCTATGATAGGTTAATTGCTGGGTCAGCCTTTCTAGTCACTGGTCCGAGAGAGATTGCTGGCAGCCATACTTTTTCTATTTCGGTTAATTAAACAAGCTGTCAAATAACCTGCAACTGAAAAATAAGAACTGTAATTTATGGCAGAAAACAGTTAACCACATTTTAACATGCTATTTATTTAGTTAATCGTCCATTTCTAAGGCATGGAGGTTTGTTATGGAATTAGACTACTGGCATAATTCTATATGCAGTGATGTTTTCTGTTTTTTTTTACGCAGATCTTATTTATTGTTGTTATTATTATTATTTTATAAACCATCATATATATATA
>QLNU02015360.1:262120459-262138242 GCA_006491805.2 Dysdera silvatica | reverse complement strand
GAAAAGAAAAGATAGGTTGAAAATTCTTCAAGAATTTCATGAGACTGATATAAAAAGTTACCTCTTACTTACTAGCATACTACTTACTTACTTACTCACATACCAAAACACGTTAGCACTCGTTGGTTGTCTGTTGGAAAGTGCTTAGAGCGTATAATCCAGCAGTGGCAACCTTTGATCAGTTTTTTTAAGGAAGAGGCCATGAAAAGGAATCAAATCACCCCACTTTCTTTCTTTACTATTCCCTCTATCAAAGTTTCGGTTGAAAATGCAGATAAAGTGAAAGAACGTAACAGCAAAAAAGCATCGCAGAAATTAAAAAGGAAAGCTCAAAATTATGTGGATATTTCTAAGAAACAAAAAACTGAAAACTCCATGTCTCGTGAAGAAAGGTTGTTTTATTTTCTGTCGGAAGATATCAATAAGGCTTTCTGTTTATTTTTATCTTATACTGTGCCTATATTTTAAAAAGCAAATGCTCAACTTCAGTCTGCGGAACCGTATATTCATATGCTAAAATCTGTTCTCTTAAAATTTTAGAGGGGAATGCTAGTGAAATTTATAAAACCAAGCGTCACAAAATTATGTAATAATATTTTGAAAGTCCACTATCATGAGAGGAGTAATCAAAAAGATGATGTTGATATCTTAATTGGAAATGGAACACTGAAAGTAATCCAAGATTTTAACATCCATGATAAAAATGAATTTTATGAAAACGTCAGAAGCTATTTCATAGCAGCATGTGACTACATGCACAATAAATTTCCTTTTGAGTTAGAAGTGTTACATCATGCAGAGGTTACACAAATATCGAATTTTGAAAATGCATCATTTTCCAGCTTAAAATATTTTACAGAAAAATTTCCTGTTCTTTTGTTCAATAATACAGAAGATGAAGCTGTTGATGCTTTACAAACAGAATTCAGTGAGTTCCAGGCTTTCGAAGTTCCACAAACTGTGAGTAATGAAGGTAGCATTGATGCACAATGGGCAGCCATAGGTAAAATAAAAAATGATACTTGTGAATTAAAATTTAAACGACTTTCTCAGGTTATGCTGTCAATACTTACGATCCCTCACAGTAATGCAGCATGCGAGAGAGTCTTCAGTCAAGTGAAGAAAATTAGAACTGACTTCAGGTCAACCATGTCTGATGACACATTAGAAAATTTACTAATAGTTAAATGCAGACAACATGTGAAATGTTACGAGAATGTATTTGACAAAAAATTTCTCAAATGCAAAATCTTGCACTACAGCATTTGTAAATTCTAAGAATTAATATTGCGTTTAATACAGTTTAATCCTCTATTATTATTAATTTAATAAATACTTAATTTCCTCATTTTGCTCTTTTTTCATAAATTATGTATGATTTTGTTTAATTAAAAAATGGTGGCCTGCCCACGCGTGCGTGATTGACTACAGATTTTTCACTTCTAGAAGTTGGCACCTATAATATCACCATTTTCTTAGCTGTCAGAGTCAGATGAGTACTCTTCTAGAAGCTTCCTAAGTCTATCCATCTATCGCTTATGGTCGTCCATTTTGAAGCGATGGGTATCTTGAAAAAATTTAAAAAAAAACCCACCCCCACTCTCCAAATTAACAACATATATATATATATAAAAGTTTTCCTCGCCCATTCTTGGCGGAAACAGGCTTTGGGACGGGCAGAGCGCCATGTTCCCAAGCCTCTTTTTACATCACTTCTTAATGTGCCATGTCTAGAAACTTCCTGACAATGTGACACGTGTTTAGGATTGTGGCTTTTTGTATTTCAATGTAGGTGTTTGGGTCAATGTTGAGTATCTCCAAATTCGTCGCAAGCGTTTTTGGTACTATCCCTGTTGCTGAGATGACTAACGGGATGATGAGGATCTTTTCCATACCCCATATATCTCGTACTTCATGTCTGAGATCTTGGTACTTGGTGATTTTCGTTGTGTAGGTTGTCTGTATGTTATTGGTGTTGGGTACTGCTATGTCGATTAAGTACGTGGTCTTATTCGATTTATCGACGAGGGTTATGTCAGGACGGTTATGTGGGACTGTCTTGTCTGTTATGATTGCTCTATCCCAGTAAAGCTTGTGTGTTTCGTTCTCATGCACGGTCTCTGGCTCATATTTGTAGTACGGGCATTTTTCTGTCAGAAAGCCAGCATTCGCTGCCAATTTCTGGTGGACTATTTTCGCTACTTGATCGTGTCTATGTTTGTAGTCTGACTGCGCAAGGATCTTGCATCCTGCCATCACGTGTTGGATTGTCTCCGATGCCGCATGACAGTGTCTGCATTTGTCGCTTTCTATATATATATATATATATATATATATATCTCGGCCAAAAAATACCTTTAGCCTACAACCAAAAAGTAGTAGTCTTCTTCTACTCTGGATACAACAGCTTTTTTCTTTTCTTTTTTCCTTTAAAGTGTAATTTAGTTATCCATTTGTTTGTTTATTTATTTACGTTTATTCAGTATGGCTAATTACTCGTTCTATCTACACTCAGTGTTAACGTGTTGAATAGATGAAATGAGAAACCAGTAGAGCTCAGAAACGTCACGGTTTGTTTCTATCGCAAAAATTATATTGGTCGGTATATATATGTGCTAAAAGTACCCTTTTCTCTTATCCTCGGTTTCACCGAAAAAATCCCTACTTTCTTGAAAAATCCCCGAATCACACTTTCTTTTATGACACGTTTATAGGTTCCACTGGAAGATTTCAACACCACTGAATATCCCTTTCTCCAGAAATCTCGTTGATCGACATTTTCAATGAGATTTGTCCCTTCTGATGACGCCTCATTTAACGCAATGGCGGGTGTCGTCCAATTGGCTTTCGATTATTGGAAAAGTTACAGAAAGGGCAGATGGGAAATGAAGTGGCTTTGCCCATGAACGTAAGGGAAATGCACGAATAATTACCTTCCCCCCATTAATTTTGGAAACCTAGACATGCTTAATGAGAGATCAAACAGGAATTTCATTAGGGGTGTTCTTCACCCTAACCCTCTTCGTGGGGGTTAAATTAAAAAAGAAAGAAAAATACGTGACTGGGGTAATAAATGCCACTTACAAAAGAACAGGTCACGTAAAAAAGACTCCAATTATAATTATCTGTAATTATATTTGCTTGCGATGAAGGGTAACGGGTTAGTTTCGAATGTAGGTGCTTTTGAGCACATCAGTAGCGAAAATGAATTACTGTCGTACATAATAGGCTTTCAATGCACTTGTTTGCCAGCGCAATCGTTACGAAAAGGTACTATATTATATTCATTTTAATGTAATTCGAGGTGTGCTGTTAAAATTTTTACCACCAGTTCACTAAACGCCAGACATTTTTACAACTGGTGGGTCAGTCACAGGGCTTTCTCGGTGCTCAGCGAAAAAACTAACGACCGGTTAACATCAGTGCCGGATTTATAAATGGTCATGTTGGGCACTTGCACAGGGCACAAAATTTCTAGGAGCGCAAGAGGCTACGGACTTTTTTTTTTTTTTTTTTTTAATTGCAAATTATTTACCGTAGAATTCTGTCGATCAGCTTTCCCCGAGAAGGCGCCCTCTACCTTTTTTTCTAAATCTGAAATTCTGAAAAATTGTGTGAAACAACCCTTGCTCCCAACCCCAAGGCCGGAGGCGTGCGCCCCCTGAGAACAATAAATTTATATTAGAAATGATTATCTGCAACTAAGAAATAAAACTAAACTTACAAGTGGAATTTTCAAGCTTTGCGCTCTCCCTGAAATTTTATTCTGCATCCACCTTTGCCCCCTCCCCCAATATCCATTAAAATATAAAAAATCATCGTCAAATAAACCACATTTATTTCTTAAAATATCGTTATAATAATATATATATAAGATAGGCTAATCACACCTATCGCCCCTTCCCTATCCTCCGAGATTTTTCGTCGCATTTGAGGGGCGGAACGACAGAATTTTGTTTGTTTCCGTTTGTACGGTGGAAGGGGGCATGGGCCTAACTAGCTACGAAGTTTAGGGGCTAACTGTTTTTTTTAGGGAGCTGACCTATTTTTTAGGGGGGCTAAACCGTATACTTTGATGCTTAGAAGAAATTTTCTAAGGAGGTTATTCCCCTAGTTACGCCAATGAAGAGGGGGGGGGCGCCAAAAATCGTTGTGCACAGGGCGCCTCGTACCCTAAATCCGCCCCTGGTGAACATGAAGTGGGTCAGCTGACCGTCGCACAGTGGGGCCATTACACCGAAAAGTTGGAAAAAAATAATAACTTTTGAACGCCTCAATATATTTGAACGAAACCAACTTTATTCGCTATAAAGTCATGCGTACTTGATTTTGCGATATAAAAATTATGAGCGCTCTTAAAAACTGGGCGCTGGCGCCAGGGTGCTTGATAATTTTCAATTAGAATGTATATCATGTTTGATATCATTTTAAAGAGTTTTTTCTTCTGGAAAAAATGATATCACAATTTTGAAAATAATCCGATTCTAACGAAGGTTATGAGCGATCAAATTATTGAACTTTTGGTTCTTGACGAAATTTTGTCAGGACTGGATAACTTGTTTTATATCCATTCTGTATAATCTTTTCTTCACAAAATCGCTTGCATATGGTCTAGCTAAGCTACTTGCTAAATTTGGAGACATTTGCAATGTTAGATCAAGCTACAGTTGACCCTGAATACGAAGACTTAGATTATGGGCACCTTATATAAAATGGAATATTTCCAAATGGGGCAAATATGGGCAAGGTTTTTTTATGTTTCAGCCAGATCAACTTATAAAGAAACATATATATTAAAATTACGGACATGATATGGACTGATTAAATTAAATTTCCATAAACAAATATAGAACCATCAAAACTTAACTTTTTTTTAATGCGTCAATATTAAATGAGCTTTATAAAATACTATTAATCATAGCATAACAAAGAAAATTAAAAAAAAAATGATGTACTAACCTGTGAGTAAGAACGCCATGTTAAAAGTAGTTGAATACCAATAAGTACGAAAGAGTACTTCGAAGGAATACGCCACTATTATTATCGCTTCTTTGCAGGCATAATGCGAAATCGCGCTAGAACAGACAAGTTTACACCTTTGTACCATCTTTGTAGGGTTGTCATTCGTTCCCCACCCCATCCCTATGTCATACCTTACGCGCACATAATTCGACTTTCAATACCGAACGGTTTTTGCCAGCAATTAGGCTAGTGCATTTCACTGTGCGCTGTCGGACGAAGTCAGCCATTTTATAAAGTGATGATAAAATTCGGAGAACGATATTGCGATGATCGGTTTTACGACCATTTGCCATAACGATGGTTTTAAATGAAGAAGACTAAATATACAGGGTGGTCTAAAGGGAACTTTCGCTACTTATGAGACCCTAGCGACCGCAATTTTTGAAGCACTGAGATAAAATTCGAAAATTAGACTTTAAAAAATACGGGCTTCAGATGTACATAAATAAAAAGTAATTGTACTCTCGCGATTAATTCTATCTTTTAATGACATTACCTACCGTTGATTTGAGTGTATCCAGGGATTAACTTGTCGCTAGCCTTTTCGCCGAAAGGCGATGTTAACCAAACTTCGACTAGGAAAACTGCTGAGCAATTCGCCGAAAAGCTCCAAATAAATGGGCCAGAGTGAAAGGAATTTGATTTTAAGGTTGCATATTTTGAATGGTGAACTTTGCTAATTCGGCTACAACTTTTAGGTGCAAGTTAGCCGAAAAGCTACAAAAATCTCTTTGGCAGGTTACTCCCTGTGTGTAACTATTTTGGTTACAATGTCACGTATTGAAACATTACTGATACAGCATCCTATCCTACAACCAGGGGCGAACTGGGTCCTCTCAAAGGGCGTATACTGTTGGCCGCTGAAGAGAAGATCCCCAGAAGTTGTTGGAGGAGGATTGTGCAAGGGTTTCATTGGGAAGGGTGGCCGCCGGGGGCGGCGCTGTAATCCCAGACAGGACGCTTGAACAGCGTAATCAGCCGCCGAGGCGGCTGAGGGGGAGATGGATTGCCGATCAACACGGCATTCATAGATGCACGTTCACGTAAAGTCGTCATTCAACCCAGAAGTTGTTGTTGTTGTTTGCAGCAGCTGGGCAATGGGAAAGGTGGCCGCCGAAGGGGGCAGCGCTGTATTCCCAGACAGGCTTTTGTCATATGATATGACGACCAGTGGACCGAGAAGGGACACTGGGGGGGAGGGGGCATTGCAGGGGATTGTCGATCGAAACAGGCGTACAGAGACGCACAGCTCACATGATTGTCGTCATTCAACGTCGACCGGAGACCACCCACGATCAGTCCGCCCCGAAGAGCGGCCGAAATAGATGGATGGCGCGGAAGAACACCCCGGGCCGGCCGGTACTCCTACAGGAGACCACCGGACACCGTTGAGTGGGTGAGGTGCCGCGAGCGGCAGCGAACAGGCGTAAAACATTCCCCGCAACCAGGGCGCGCGAGACCAGCATAGTCCGGACAGGCATTACATACCAAATTATCATCCACTGTTTGCGAAAGCTGGCCCCCAAGCGATCGCAGCGGACGAAGACAATGGCGAACGCCCGTCATGGACAGAAGGCCAAGCACGACCCCAGCGACGAAGTCCGAATTACGAGGGAGGGCGGAGTCCGGTCCCAGAATAGCAGAAGCAGGCATCCATCCAACTCCGCCCGGCGGCCAAAGTGAATATCCCAAGCACTCCGTCTTAAGCGAGCTGGAACCAACACCCGCCAGCCCGGACAGACATCCGCACGCCACCAGAGCTGAGACCGAACTCCAGAAGTTGTGTGTGTTGTTAGCACGAAGGGCAATGGGAAAGGTGGCCGCCGAAGGGGGCAGCGCTGTATTCCCAGCCAGAAGTTGTTGGACTAGTTTAACTTGGAATAGTTGACCAATTAAAATAGGGTAAGGGTAGCGATACGGAGATCTTTGTGAAGTATAGCAACCGTGTTTTCTTCAGGGATCTTCTCCTCAGCGGCCAATAGTACCTTGGATTTTCGGAGGGCGGGAGTCCTTGCCCATTCGGAGGCGCGAGTCCTATTATCCATAAAGGCGCACCGGCCGGCGGTCCAGTCGCCTACAACTAAGCCATGTTGTAAATCTCTAAGTTCACTTCCACGCGGGTAGGCCCTGATTACCGCACGGAACCCCAAATTTTGTTTTTTGTTTTTTTTTAACGTTCAAAAATTTTCACAAAAAAAAAAATTTTTTTTTTCTCCTTGGATTCAAAATTTGTCAGCACTTCCTAACTTCAAATTGTGGATTTTATTTGTTATACAGGCTGGCACAGTGCACATGTGCGCCCATATAAGTGAGCGTGAGAGGCTCGAGCCCCACTAGCCGTTTAAAAATTTGATTCGCCCGAACCTGCTACGCATTTACTTTCAAAAGTTTTACAGTCACATTTTAAAATAAGGTACTTTTTAGCTCATTACTAATTGTCAAGCAGTATCAATTATTTTTGTAGCATTTTAGTATCTTGTACATTCACTAAAATTTTTGACAGTCTTGAGAAGAAGGTAATAATTTTTCTCAACCATCCCCCACTAGAACTACTCATATGGGAGCCCATGACAGTGGGCCACGGTCAGAAATTGTAGAACAGGGTAAATCCTGACACAGAAACTGTTCAACACGTCGACATGAATGAATGAATGAATGAATGAATTGTATATATGCTTGCATTAAAAAATAGTTTGGGGCCCCCAAAATTTCTTTGTGCTCTGGGCCCTAACTTATCTTGGTCAGGCCCTGCACGTAGGACATAATTAACATAAAGGCAGTGCTACTGGGATCAAAGATTCTTGCTTTATTTTCTGAACTTCCGAAGTTACAGCGCAAGTTCACGCGCATCTAGGTAAGTTACAGTCATACAAATTTAGTGTAGTATACGAACACTTTTGATTAACATAATGTGTATAGGTGACCTGGAAACTGGTAATTTGGCGTGTTGTCGGTAAAAGCTGATTCAGTGACATAAAAATAGATTTCTTCTCTTTTTTTTTCCATATACAAAAAAATTAGTTTAATTCCCGATGTAAGGCATTGACTCTCCTCTATAGGCTCGTATTAAATTCCTATAGCGGAATAGGCTGTCGAGTTTGAATCCTTGTTACGTATAATGCGTAGGTTGGAGATTTTGTTTTATTTAATCAATATATTAATCAGTTTTTGCCAGAAAATAAAATAGAACCAATTGCTAAAGAAAAAGAAAGTTTCCCTAACTGCTAATTAATTATTTGCTAATTAAGTGCTTAATCAACAACATATTTCAAACATGATAACTTTGATTCTATTTAATTTTGCGGTGTAATTTAAAATGGAAATCAAATACAATTATTTTCTCTACGAGATGTACTGAAATGACATTTGTATTGCCGATAGTTTAAAAAAATATATACACAGTGCGGCAAAGAATTTTTAAGACTGGGTCTGTAAAATGAAATTGAAATAAGAAATTATGATTTGTTTTGTTTTTTTATTCAAAGTAAGCCCCTCCGGCTTCAATACACTTGTTACAGCGATTTAATAATGAACTGAATGCCTGTTCCAGTTCATTTTGCGGAATTGACTCCAAAGCATGCGTAGAAACTGTTTGTATGGTTGAAATATCATCAAATAACAAACTTTTAACTTCATTTTAAGTTTTGGGAATAAAGAGAAGTCGCAGGGTGCTAAATCAGGCGAATATGGTGGATGATTCAACACATAGCTTTTATTTTTTGCCAAAAATCAACGAACCATCAGTGAGGTGTGACTAGGTGCATTATCATGTAATAAACACCAACTGTCTTTATCCCGATATTCTGGACGAATGCGACGAATTCTGGCCATCAAACGCTTCAAAACATTTAAGTAATACTCACTAGTAATTGTTTGTCCAGTTGGAACAAATTCTTTATGGATAATACCCTGACCATCGAAGAATGTAATGAGCGTTGGTTTGATTTTTGATGGAAATTTCTTCTTTTTTTTTTTTCTTTTTTTTTGGCTTATGTGATTTTTTGACTTCCATTCCGCACTTTGACGCTTTGTGTCGGGATCAAACTGAAAACACCATGTTTCATCGCCTGTAACATTGGTTTTTAAGAAGTTTGGATCATTTTCAGCGGCTGAAATGATATCTGCAATGTGCACTTCTCCTTGCTTTTTGTTCGTTGGTTAAAGTGTGTGGAACAAATTTAGCATATACTTTTGTTTTGGCCAAACCTTCATGCAGGATGGTTCGAATCGTTTCTTTGTTGATGTTTAAAAACTCTGCCATCATTCTTAGTGACGCACAGCGATTGTTTACCACGAAATCACACACTTTTTCAATAATTTCAGGTGTCCTGGATGAACTTGGTCTTCCAGTATGCTTATCATCTTCTAGCGTATCTCTTCCGTCCAAAAAACGTTTGTACCATAGAAAAACATTTGATCCACTTAAGTGAAACTCACCGTAAACTTATTTCATCAATCGTTAAGTTTCCGAGGCACCTTTACAAAGTTTTGCATTAAACATAATTACACCCCTTCGTTCCGTCTTAATAATTCAACATGAAAGAATTTTACTTCTGCAATAAACGGCCGTATCATTTGAGTTAGTTTAGCAAATCCGTCCAATTTTTGACAGTGTACCAGCAGACGATCAAGGTTTATCACGTATGCGCGATTACGCTGATCGAGCCACTATGCACTGACATCTAGAGCCAGTCTTAAAAATTCTTTGCCACACTGTGTATATTATTCCAAACGTAATGCAGAAAGGAATTTTTTAGAGAAAACTATTTCTTTACGTGATCAAATTAAAAATTATTTTTTAACCAATATTTAACATTCCGGTACATCCCGGGCACACATTTATGTGCTATAATATGCTTTTACAATTTTGAAAATCTTATTATTAGAACTACAGATATCATGTTTGCCGTAAAGCAGTACAGTATTCAAAATTAGTTTTCCAGAAAACTGCTTTCTTTGTGTAGAGGTCCATTTAAAACTGTGGACTTGGTACTCTCACAAAAGAGCATAACTTAAAAAATAAATGAAATTTCGAAAAAGCGATTGCATATTCCGAAAGCTGGAAATATAGGGAAACAAAATAAAATTTAAAAAAAAAAAGAAATTTAAAAATTTTCGACTTTTCCAACCTATTATAATACCTTAAATTGTAGGTCCTCTCGGCGTGAGGATAACAACCCCACCCAAGGAGAAAATCGATGCCTACATTTGCGAGTACCTGGAAAGATAGGTGGTAAGTACTCAATACTTTCTTCTAAAAGTTATCCAGGTTTTGTGTCTATGGATTTCCTGACTGTTTGACATGCGTTCAAGACTGTAGTCTTTTGCAGCTGAACTGGAAATTAATACAGCTTGCATTTATCCATCCCTAGAAGGTGTAAATAGATAAAATTTAAATAATATTTGAAATGTTATGGTGGAAAATATATCCCCTTTAATCATTAGTTTACCCCTCGTGGATTTGGACCTATGGACTCTCTAACTTGTCACTATCCCCCGATTCAACACAATGACACGAATATTAAATTAGAGAAATTATATATGCCGAAATAGCTATATTCGGAGAAATGGGTGGAAATGGGGGAATAATAATCTAGTTTTAAAATAGTTAATTTTTTACAGAAAGATCAAGCCCGGGAAGGGTTGATCCATGGCTCGAATATCCAATGAGCTTCGCGTGGTTAACTGCTATGGTTTGGTACACCCGTAGCCCACCCTCAGTCCCTTAACTAAACTAAACAAAACCAAAACCACGGTTACTGTAAACCACTACCGATTTCTTGTTTTGGGTTTCGCGGGGTCGTGGTCCATGGAACGTGACGGCGGATTTTAATGGCGATATGGCAGTGAGACTGTCCATTTTATTTGAGCAACCTAATGACACGGAGAGCTGTCGCCATGAAATACGTTCCCGTCATAAACGTGGTAAAAAGGGGAACACCCTCCCTCTCTCCAGAAAATCTGGGAAGATTTTGTTTGGTTGAAGTTAGCCAGACATATACTGTTTGCCTTCCTTTTAGGCCACCCTTCAATATTCTCTGTCTTGCCTTTCTTTTAGTTTCTTTTTTTTTTCTTTTTAAATGGCTTAACAAGCTTTTCCTTCCTCTTTCTTTCTTTGTTACTTGTAATATTTGGTTCGAATTGCACAGCAAGTGCCATTGAATTTACGTAATTTGCTATTCTCGAAAGTCAGTATGCATTTCTTAAACGTATCTTAATCAAACGGAGTAGATTATAAAATACTACTTAGATATACAGTGGAACCTGGTAAAGTGATCACCTTGGTAAATCGACCACCTGAATAAAGTGACCACTTTTTATAAGAGAGAACTGGTAGGGACTTAGTCATGCCTGTACTAAAGTCTGTCGTGTATAGTGACTACCTCTCTTTGGTGACCATTGCAGTCCAGTCCTAAAGGTGGTCACTTTTTGCAGGTTCTACTGTATTATCATCAATCTATTATGAAATCATTAGAGATGAACATTAATGCAGGATAATCGCACATAAACTACAATTATATTATATAAATCGATGATAATTATTTGTAATACCTCGTATTAATTACAAGCTGAATAATAAACGAGATACTATTGTAATATCTCGTGCCAAATTAAGAAAAATAAAATATATACAGTAGAACCTATCTGAAGTGACCATCTTTGGGACTGGACCGCAATGGTCACCATAGACACAGTAGTCATTATACACGACAGATTTTGGTATTGGTATGGCTAAGTCCCTACCAGTTCTTTCTTTTAAAAAGTGGTTACTTCACTCAGGTAGGCACTTGACCAGGTTCCACTGTATATGTAGAAGATAAAAAAAGCTATACTTCTACAATACATTTAGAGAATGGTGGCAAATTCTATATAAAACACCGTTTACAGCTTTTGTTTGTTTGTTTAGGTGTTTTATGGCGCAAGAGCATCTGGGCTATACTGCGCCAAACAGCTTTTGTGAGAGGAAAGTTTGGAATTGCGTAAATTCTGCTATTGTCTCTATAGCCTCCTTTTTTTTTTTAAGAACATATTAAATACCTTCGTTTAGGTTTTGTACTATTGATTTGTTTGTTTGTTTGTTTTTTGGTTTTACGGCTCAAAGACTACAGTGGTCATGCTGCGCCGGGACCTACTGTTTTCCGAGGAATCCGAACCTCTTAAGGCCTAGGGAACCAAACCCCGGACTACAGTGAGCAGTGCGATCTTTATGAGATCTCTGAGTAAGCGTTCTTTTTGCACTGCTGGGAGTCGAACCCGGATTAGCCGCGCAATAGGAGAACGCGTTACCACACTGCGCCACCGCAGGGCCCTTTGTACTATTGAACTTGTATTTTTTTAAACCATTAAACTTAAATTAAGAAACAATTTATATTAACATTCTTTAGGCGTAGTAATAGTAACGCCGATGTTATGGCGTGGTTAGATGGTGAAACGTTCGTAAAGAAAAGAAATGTTTTTTGCGTCTGGTGGGGCACGATCCCACGACCTTCTACAGTCCGAGCAGGTGCTCTTACCAACTGAGCCACAGACGACAAACACTCAATCTCCCTACGAACGTATTTAAAGCGTACTTTTCGAAACCGGTTATTTCTCGGAATGGGCAGTACATGGACTGCTTTTTAAACCAAATTGCGAAGAGATCGGTATTAAATTCATCGAAAAATACATTGCAGCGGATATATTTATACAATTTTTTGTAGGGTTAATTTGGTTTTTAATTGACGGTTTATAAAAGCATGGTAGACAGACTAATAAAACCAATTTTTAAATCTCAATATGCTACTTGGCACAAAGGCAAATTTCTCTCATTTTCCTAACACTTAAGTTCAGACTTTATGTAAATATAGTTAACCAATTTTTAAAGCAGATTAATGTGCAGTTCAAATATTTGAAGGAAGAAAAATCGGGGTCGAAATTTACCCACAATTTTTGTGACACCGAAATTTTAACTTCAGCGCGTCCGTTTTCGAAAAATCGGTGTTTTAAAGTTGATACCGCTGCCCTAGAAACTAACCAGAATACGGCACCCTACCAGTAGTTATTTGATATATCGAATACGACTGATATGCCGATATTCTTTATCGATATATCGTAGCATTTTATGTATTTGTTCCGATATACATAATGAAAAATTAAGATCTCTAGATAGCGCGTAATATATAATTTTAAAGTTCCAAATTTTTTATATTAAAATGCATACAGAAAAGAACGAGCTTAATTCAGCTCTTGAAATCTCATTTTAACATTGAAAATACTTGTACTGAAGGTTCAGTTAATCAGTAAAATAAAATAACCCCTAACTCAATGCCAAGCACATAGCATTTATTGGTAATTTTCGATTTTCTAGGGAAGACTAAATTTTCCATAGTGGGGTGTTAACCCCCTAGTCATGCCAATGCAAGTTAGATAGCTCAAACAGTAAATAGAATTCCTCAAACCAATGCAATACAATTTCATAGGTAATATTCCATATGTAGAGCAAAGTATTTTTTAATATGCAGCAGCTATGTAACCATTCTAGCAATTCAACAAGCAAAACTATTGTATTTTATGAACTGATTTTATCTTTTGTGAAGCAGTATTGGAAATTTGAGTAATCTATATACCATTTAATGAGTGATTAATTAATTAACAAATAATTCGCATATTATTCGAAACATGTCTTTTTTTCAAAGGAAAAAGGGATAGTTTCATAAAGACACCTCCCACCCCTACAAGTAACTCTTTTTACCTTTAACGACCAAAAAATTCAACAAATTTAATAAACACAAAACTCAAATTATTGTTTAAAACGCCAACTAATTAAGACTTCGGTGTGAATGGTGTAGAAAGCAAATAATTTCGATTTTCTGTATAATTTACTTAGGGTTTTATTTTTTTTACTATAAAAAAAGAGGCGAACCTTGGATTTTTTAATTGCTTCCATATAAATGCATATTTTAGAATAAGTACTGATCAACCAATATTACAGTTTAAAGGCATTTTTTCCTAAGACAAAACTGTCATAATTGTGTGATAAATACACCCCGTCCCTACACACCTTCCCTTGCTCTTTGCAAACCAACATTTACTAAATGACAATCGCAAACTAACTTACATTGTACTTATTTGGCAAAGCGTAAACTCTTCTCTGACGACTGATTAAGATTGCCCAAAGCATTTTGTCACATTGGCGTATGCATTAGGGTGTTGATGGGGTTTAACCCTATTGAAATTTTGAATACTTAACGTAGGAATATGTGAGTTATGGCTCTGCCCCCCCCATTGAACCTATAACCTTACGAACTTTCTCGTAAGCTTATGTTGTGTCATAACCATTTACGTATTCCACGAGACTTAGTAACTTCTCAAATAAGATCTCTAATTGAATTGACGCTAATATTAATTCTATCAAAATACATTATCCTAAGCCTTTTCGAGTAAACATTATAAAAACAATAAACGTTGAAAACTAAACTGCGTATCTTCCCTTTCTCTCTGCCCTATTATTCCATTATTTACTAAAATCTGAGTATCATTTCTAAGACTCGCTATCGTGATAGATTTCACAGACAATAGTTGCGGCTACAGAAAAATATCATTTGTAAGCTAGTAAGTAGTCTGGATATATTCACTACGCGTGTGTAAATATTGTCTACAATGCATGCTAACCCCATATATAGTAAAAATGTATTCAAAACTGTCATAAAGGGGGCGCCAGTGTTACGTTAGTGAAGAAATACAGTTTTGACGTACGCTTGAAACACAATTCATGCACTCCCATCACGTACCATGACCACCCCGACTACATTTTCCCTTTCATTCTTTTAATAGGCTCTCTTGCTATCAAAATTCACAGTTGGAGAGCTACTTCTAGGCACATCAAAGTAGATTTAATGGAACAAAATCTAAGAGAACGGTGCAAGCCACGGAAACCTACCTTTTCTCTCGTTAGGTGGCAGAAATCAGATTTGTGTATCTGTGGTGATCTTGTCCTGCAGTTCAACCGGTGGTGGATCCCGTGTCGCGAACAGATACAGAAAGCAAGCTGCGAAATCTGTTCAGTTTTATTAGCCCCGTAATCGCGTTTGCTGCACCGCAGCTCTAATGATCCCATGCATTATTCGTGACTTCAGGTGCGGCGGGTTTCGAACATTCCCTTCACGGGGCTTCTGTTCCGGACAAGCTACAATGGAAATCTCGGCAAATTGCATTCATTTTCGTGATAAGCCAAAGCAAATGGGCTTAAAGAAGGAGCACAGCCTTTGCCCATAACCACAAACTGACAAATATTCACTGCTTGCGCGACGAAATCGCGAAATACGTTGACACGAGTACTAAATGGTTTCCTCAATGAAAAGGGGCGTGACGGCATGGTTCTTCAACGTGAATTTTGGAGGAAGAGGGTGATTATAGGTGCAGGTCCGCTGGTGTATGTGTGTAGTGAAATGCCGTGTTTTTAAAAACATGAGTTCTTACAAAAATAAACATTTCAATAAGGGACGAACATGTGAAAAATCGGTTTTTCTATGATATATAATATACATTTAATTGAACTATTTGTGCTTTGTAAATTTAAAATGAAAAATTAACACCTCGCAATAAGATTAATACTGCATCGTGCCCTAATTTAGCATCCCAGCGTAACCTATAGGTGTGTTTCACAGAATTCAGATGAATGGCATTAAATTAGTGCTCTGGGTAAGATAAGCAACACAATCAGTGGCGTAGGCAGAAAGTTCATAAGGGAGAGGTATAGGCTTAATGGGAGGGGTTACAGAACTACAACTTATGTATTTCTGTGTTAAATATGTAAAATTTCATTGCGATAGTGGTTACAACCCCCAAAACCGACCCCGGTATACGCTTATGATCGCAGTTGTTGAACAATTTTTTTTTCCCACAAGAGATACTTGCTATATAGTACACAGGGGTGTCGTAATGGAATGCATGGAGCCCGGCGTTATGAAATATCCAGGAAATAAAAATTAAAATCGTCTAAAGAGTTAATATGAAGTACATTATATAATGGTTGTTCTGTACTAAAGCTATCATTTTCATTCACCATTTTTTGGTTGGTTGCATTTTTCTGGCGCAAGGACAGCAAGTGTCATTCTGTTCCAAGCAAAGTTCATTTCTAGTTTAAATCACGAAAATAAAGCATACGAGCCTAAAGAATATCAATGAGGTATAATAAACTCTCTCTCTCTCTCCCCTAACAGGCCACAGCATGACCGGCACCTTGACCAGTTAGTCCAAAACGTGAGCCGTTCATCATATATTAAAATAATAATAATAATAATAATAATAATAAGATGAGGAGGTCAAATTAAAGTGTTATAATAAATTTCAAATTAATTGATTTTAAAATGATATAATTGTGATTTAAAAAAGAAAGGGCATGCAACTGCAAAAATATGGTAAAAATTGTAGCTGAAAAACTGGCCGCTTCAACTGGTTCGACTTAAACTGGAGAGCGCCGGTTAAAGCAGAGGCAAATTAAAGAGGGACTGATCAATAGAAAATCCTGCGGTATCGATATAAAGTACATATCAATATGCCTATAAATATGTCGATATGCTTATAAATATATCGACATGCTTACGAATATATGGATGTACAATGTATACGTCGACGTGTTTACAAACTTTCAATTTGTATCTGAATATTTTTACAAACTGCTGCGTTGTTTTCGGAAAGTATAATATAGAAACTACTGTTAATTCGTATTTACGAACTCACAGTTTTCTGAACTTTTTTGGGGACCGTTCGAGTTCGTAAAAATGAGAGTTCATTGAGCTTACAAATACATCGATATACGTACATCAATAATTTTGTTTCCAATCTCTCAATTAATTTGTCGGTATATTTGACAAATACTTGTATAAAAGTTTACCCGTTTTTAACAGCTCAAGGCAGAGGTGGATTCAGGGAGTTTTTTGGCTTTTTTTGGGGGGGTGGGGAGGTGTAAAATGCACTCAGGGCTTAATTTCTAACAAAAAAAGTGCAGGAGCCCTAATATTATGATAAATCGATTAAAAAAAGGAATGTTTGTTTGTTTGGCTTTTTTATGGCGCAAGAGCATCTGGGCTATACTACGCCAAAGGAAAAAAAATGACTGCAAAAGAATCCATAAATCATATTAATTGTTTATGTCCATTTTTCTGGACAACAAAATTTATGACTTTAATCATAAATTCATTACTTTTTCATGACATTCATGACCTTTTTTGGCAATTCATGACCCTGTAGGGGCTCCGGCTAATATTTAAATAATCGCCAAAAATGAAGAAGTACCGGAGCCGGGCTCCCGCCCAATTTAAGCCCTGAATGCAGTAGGACCCACTTATAACGAACCCGCATTTAGGGAATTTCCAGATATAGCGAGGAAAATATGGATTTTGTTTAATATAATCATGAATGCCACTAGGATGCTCACGTCGGTACTGAAATTCAAGCAGTGGCAAATGAATAATATGAAAAGGGAGATCTCTAAAAAACACAAAATCCAACTATCTGGACAGGTTTTTCAAAACTTCAAAAGACGGAATTCCGTCCTTAGGACGGAAAAGTGGTACCCATGAATATAATGATTAAGCGCAAGACAGTTTAACTGCTTTTAGTGAACAAGCCTTTTTTGGACCCCGGATTTAACGAGCAATTTAAAAAATAAATAAAATGGGAAATCAAACTTTTTGTAAAAATTCCGTCGTTATATGAAGTTAGTCATTATAATCGGTCCCCCTTATAACCCATTTCTAGAGCATTTTTATGGATTTTGG
>QLNU02015360.1:262109501-262120359 GCA_006491805.2 Dysdera silvatica | reverse complement strand
AGCTGACCCACTTCATGTTCACCAGGGCCGGATTTAGGGTACGATGCGCCCTGGGCACAACGATTTTTGGCGCCCCCCCTCCATTGGCGTAACTAGGGGGCTAACCCCCAAGAAAATTTCTTCTAAGCATCAAAGTATACGGTTTAGCCCCCCTAAAAAATAGGTCAGCTCCCTAAAAAAAACAGTTAGCCCCTAAACTTCGTAGCTAGTTAGGCCCATGCCCCCCTTCCACCGTACAAACGGAAACAAATAAAATTCTGTCGTTCCGCCCCTCAAATGCGACGAAAAATCGCCGAGTATAGGGAAAGGGCGATAGGTGTGATTAGCCTATCTTATATATATATTATTATAACGATATTTTAAGAAATAAATGTGGTTTATTTGACGATGATTTTTTATATTTTAATGGATATTGGGGGAGGGGGCAAAGGCGGATACAGAACAAAATTTCAGGAAGGGCGCGAATCTTGAAAATTTCACTTGTAAGTTTAGTTTAAAGTATTTTTTACTTGAAAATAATTATTTTTAATGTAAACTTATTATTCTCAGGGGGCGCACGCCTCCGGCCTTGGGGTTGGGAGCAAGGGTTGTTTCACGTAATTTTTCAGAATTTCACATTGAGAAAAAAAAGAGCGGAGGGTGCCTTCTCAGGGAAAGCTGATCGACAGAATTCTAAGGTAAATAAATTGCAATTTTAAAAAAAAAAAAAAAAGTCCGTAGCCTCTTGCGCTCCTAGAAATTTTGTGCTCTGGACAAGTGCCCAGCGTGCCCATTTATAAATCCGGCACTGATGTTAACCGGTCGTTAGTTTTTTCGCTGAGCACCGAGAAAGCCCTGTGACTGACCCACCAGTTGTAAAAATGTCTGGCGTTTAGTGAACTGGTGGTAAAAATTTTAACAGCACACCTCGAATTACATTAAAATGAATATAATATAGTACCTTTTCGTAACGATTGCGCTGGCAAACAAGTGCATTGAAAGCCTATTATGTACGACAGTAATTCATTTTCGCTACTGATGTGCTCAAAAGCACCTACATTCGAAACTAACCCGTTACCCTTCATCGCAAGCAAATATAATTACAGATAATTATAATTGGAGTCTTTTTTACGTGACCTGTTCTTTTGTAAGTGGCATTTATTACCCCAGTCACGTATTTTTCTTTCTTTTTTAATTTAACCCCCACGAAGAGGGTTAGGGTGAAGAACACCCCTAATGAAATTCCTGTTTGATCTCTCATTAAGCATGTCTAGGTTTCCAAAATTAATGGGGGGAAGGTAATTATTCGTGCATTTCCCTTACGTTCATGGGCAAAGCCACTTCATTTCCCATCTGCCCTTTCTGTAACTTTTCCAATAATCGAAAGCCAATTGGACGACACCCGCCATTGCGTTAAATGAGGCGTCATCAGAAGGGACAAATCTCATTGAAAATGTCGATCAACGAGATTTCTGGAGAAAGGGATATTCAGTGGTGTTGAAATCTTCCAGTGGAACCTATAAACGTGTCATAAAAGAAAGTGTGATTCGGGGATTTTTCAAGAAAGTAGGGATTTTTTCGGTGAAACCGAGGATAAGAGAAAAGGGTACTTTTAGCACATATATATACCGACCAATATAATTTTTGCGATAGAAACAAACCGTGACGTTTCTGAGCTCTACTGGTTTCTCATTTCATCTATTCAACACGTTAACACTGAGTGTAGATAGAACGAGTAATTAGCCATACTGAATAAACGTAAATAAATAAACAAACAAATGGATAACTAAATTACACTTTAAAGGAAAAAAGAAAAGAAAAAAGCTGTTGTATCCAGAGTAGAAGAAGACTACTACTTTTTGGTTGTAGGCTAAAGGTATTTTTTGGCCGAGATATATATATATATATATATGATTATTAATGTTAGTTATAGGCGTACACAGAAAATTCGTAAGGGGGGGTTATAGGCTCAATGGGGGTTACAACCCCCATCAACACCCCTCTGCGTACGTCAATGTGGTGTTAGTAGATACGCGGAGTGAATAAGTGAATATATGGCAATGAAATAAATTGTATATAATAAATAAAAGTTTAAAAAACACAAACTAGACATTATAAGAGAGGGATTAAAGAATATATAAATAGACTATAATATGCGGCAAAAATAATAATTTAATTATTTTGTATCAGAAATAAATTAATTAATACAATGATAAAATTTATTAATATTCTTTCGTTGAGTTTTAAGGAACTTGAAACTCAGCAAAACACACGATAGATGTTTCTGGTTCAATAAATTAAATCGGTGCAATCGCTCAGCGTTCTTGAACAATAATGTAGCCAGATAATACCTAAACCCAGAAAATTTTACAAATGTATGACTTCTTTATTATTAAAAACAAATAGACCAAAGCGAAGAATATACAGAATTATAATCCCGCATCATCTATACTGTATACTCAATCAGAATAGCTGAAACGGCGGGAAACAGCGGACACGTTTGCTGCCTGCCTACTCCGTTGCGATATGGTGGGAGATCGCAGATCGAAATGGTGCTGCTGTTGCTTTCGGAATCACAAATGAAATCTCATACTGGATGGTAATGTAAGTGTCTAATTGTAACAGTAATGACTGGCCCTCCCCAATTAAAATGTCGAGTGAATTATTAGTTAGAAAACGTTCGTACCGGAACAAATAACCAGGACATTTTTAGTCAAAACCCGTTTATTACTTGGAGGGGGAAAGCCAAACCCAAGATAGTTAGCGGGGTGGTCGCGTGTACAGAGCGCTTTAGTACCCTCTCACCCCCTTCAACTCTTTTCATTTCAGACTTGACGGCGCCAATTTTTCGAAAACAACACAACTTCAAAGTAATAACAAACAATGACACAGCCCTTTATCATTACTAGAGCCGGGCCTAATTCCCCAAAGGAAACCACCATGTGCAAGAAAAACCCAGTTCCTGCATTGGTTATTCTGTTTTCGAGTTCACATGTATCAAATAGAAATTTTCATTAGAATTGTCAACAGAGGTTTATTGATAGCGAATATGTGTCGGTGAATGGGCACGGCGTATCGAGTGGCAGGTTCCCTTCTAAATCCCTGTAACAAACGTGTCCAGGTGCAAGCTAATTTGAACGTGCCTGAAGTGAAAACGGGAAAATTCACGACCACTGAAAGGGTGCAAAATCTAGGCGGTTTCTGATATAACTTAGCACAACTAACTTTCATCTGTTTCAGTGTTCTGTGGCTTGGAATGATAGACTTGAGGAGCGATAAAATTTGTCATGGCGATGAAAAAAGTGCCAGTGCCGAAAATAGTTCCCTTTTAATTATTCTACTCATGCATTTTATTTATAGATCTTTTCTCCTATGTAAAACTGCAGGTTAAATAAACAGTCCTTAATAATACATTGACCGAAATAATCGAATGTTGATTTTCAATTTTAAATAAAGCGGGAAAATATTTTGATTCAGATATTACATTTGGTGTATCACGGCCTGTCATAAAAAAATAAATTTTAGAAAAATAGATTGAAAAACTAAGAACTAGTCAAGATGCCCGCCTGTATAACGAATTCTTATCTTTTATTCCTAAATGATTTTGCAAGTAAATTGATCCCCATCTCATATAATGTACAGGGTTAAACAGGGATAATTAGACAGACAATATTGTTTTTAGTTCAGTATTATAGAATTTAATGGGAGCAAGTAGCAGTATTATATAAAAGGGTTAATACACAAAGTGCTGAGAGTCAGTTTTTTGGTTTCATTTTATAGAAAACTAGTTTTTCCCAGGCTTTGTAATACATACATCCTAATACATAAATCAAGCGCTACCATCTATGCTTGTTTGTTTGGCTTTTTTATGGCGCAAGAGCATCTGGGCTATACTGCGCCAAGCTACCATCTATGTGCAGCAAAAAGTTGAGTTAGGGCTTGCACGAACTTTGAATTAAACATGCTTGTATAGTCTGGATTGTATTTCTGGACTCTAGTTTAGAACTGATTAACACCATTTTGGCTTTAAACCTTTTATATGCTAATGAGATAGAAGAACAGAAAACAGCATATGCGTCACGGGAAGGTAGATAAACTACAATAAGTTTCTTAATGCATACAGGCATTTCTTTATGTGTATGCAGTTTTTAATGGGTGCATTAGAATATTTTAAAAAATAAACATTTGTATGTGGTAATTAACCAAACCATATTTTTATACAGCTATCCTTCGTTTAACGCAATTTTCTTGATCAGATTGAATTAAAACCAAATGGGATGAAAAAAATCCGATCGAAAAATTCGATGTCAATTAAAACATTAATATTCGTAACTTAATCCACGACCTGATATTAAATAGCCGAAAAAATTATGTTTTGGGCACAAAATAGGGAATTGCAAATTAAGACATTTCATACTCCAGAAAATATTTGACACAGGGTAATGCAAACTAAAACAAAAAAATTAGAAAAAATATATTAAAAGGAAGAGTGATTCCCAATTGGTCATGTGACATCTTTGGTATTAGATTATAATTTTAAGGTCCCCGGCGTGTGTTATATCCTTGCTAATATTTTCGTAGGACCTTCCATTGTAGGGTCTAATATGATATACTTTTATTACATATTGTCTGTATCATTGTTTATAGTTATGTGGTATCTTGTTATTGCGACTTTAGAAATGAAGAATAAGTAAAGCAGTGATTGATTGATTGATACTCCAAATTTAGGTTGTCCATTCACTTATCTGACGCAAATTATCAGTTATTCCTAAGTATTTAAAAAAAAAAGTAGTAATAAATCGTCATATATGTTACAAATCAGATTAGCTGTATTTTGACAATTTTCCGCTCATATTTACAAGATTTAAAAAATTGCATCCATGTTTACGATCGTACAATATCAGTATAAACAATCAAATTTATAACCAAGCTCTGACCCCATGCTAAAGTATAAAAATGGTACAGTCTTCCCAATGTGGTCCAAACCTGCTTTAATAATAAATATATAATAATACTAATAAATAAACAATAATGGCAAATCCATTGGATGTTGTATACATATGTTCAATAAGTTATATTTTCAAACTGCGCGCAGCAACAGGAACTTTCTTTTTGTCGACACTGGAATAAGATGAAAATAGATAATCTTTCTTTGTTTCAGCTCTCCTAAAACGAAAAAAGAGAGCAAATAACCCTTCCGGTGTCATTGTGTTTATCTGATAAACAGTTCCCCCGTGATTTATCGGAAAGGGCGATTCGGGGTTTACTTTTCAACTTGGCTTAGACACCGATTAGATTTTAATTTGCAATTTTTGAGCACCCCGCCCTTGTTCTCAGTGGCTGCTAAAACGTTGGGATCTCCCTTATAAACCTCAAGAGATCTCAGGTAATTAGTTAAGGTTGGAATGAGCCAACCCTTTCCACTCGTATGAATTACAAATGACTGCTAATGAGAACGTCTTTTCCCACCCCACAACTAAAACGTTCAAACGCTTTTGAGCCTTAAAGGACTGCAACAACAGATGTTACGAAGCCCTACAGTTCTTATTATGGATTTGACGCTACTATATATACAGTCGAAACCGCGTATATGCAACTCGCATATGTGCAAAAACCGCGCATATGCAAAAAATATCGATCCTCAAATTTTTTCCTATCTTTTTAATGTTATCTAAACCCGCTTAATTGAAAATTTAAAGATGCACAAATCGCATTCATGCGAATATTTTTGAAGCCAAATGAATGTTTTATTATAGAATTTAAACCGGATATATGCAAACAAACTTTATGAACAAGTTTTCATCCACAGTGAATGTGTAGTTGGCAACTCTATTTTTAAGGATTGGCTTTCCCCATTAAAAATAGCTGTCAACCCTTGTCGAAGTTTCCCTTACCAGCTTATTTATGGTTTTGCTTTCGCCTCCCCCCTGCTTTTAAATGATAATAAATAAATGAATAAATAAATTTTATTTATCACAGGAGACATACAATGCACACAATCTGTAAAGACAAGCTTATGCATTACATTAGGCAAGTTTCATGTACAATAAATCACACATACCGACGCAAATAATACGCCTGTGTTTGGAATTACTATCAAATTTTGTATTTGTAACTGGCGCAGTGAATTACGTGTCTCGTGTTTTATTGGTCTACAAAATACTTAGTCTATTTGCAAGTTTTTTGCTTTCTTCTTTTGCACTTTTTAGTTTATATTTATTGTGAACATGGCAGATGAAAAGAAATCAACATATCTACTTAAATATTGATCAAAAGTAGGCAGTTTAAATTCTTTGAAATCAAACATTAAAAAAAACAGAAAAAACAAACGAATGTGGTTATAATTTGTCCACTATTTTCTACAAATATAGTACATGTGTTTATGTAAGTACCACATTACTTCTTGTTATTTTTATCAATGAAGTATAGTACTGTACATTATAAATATTGAAATAATGTGTATGATTTATAAAATTAGAAATAAGAATATATAATTTAATAATAAAATTCAATAAAAATTTAATGAGCAAATTATTTGCACGCTATAGTGCAGAGAATACCTCTTTTATGTAAAACCCGCTTATATGCGAAACTCGCTTATATGCAAAGGATTTCGTTACTTGTCCATTTGCACTACAGTGAAAATCGTTTATAACGACGCCGATTATAACGACCAATCGCATATAACGACGGAATTTTTACAAGAAGTTTGGTTTGCTATTCTACTCCATACTAAATATATCGGTTATAACGACGGCGATTTTGTAGTCTACGTAGATTCTAACTAGGGAAATTCGTATCGGATATAACGAGGCGACTTGACAGTCATAAAGCAGAACCACGTGGGTTAGTTATTAAAATTTAAAGTTAGTTACAAAATTTAAGCGTTATTCTAATCTTGTTTATTTACAAATGTCTGAGAAATTTTTATTACTGCTAAACCTGAATATTAAAGATAATAAACTTAAAAAGTGATTTATTAATTGAATATCACGAGGGTCATATTCTTAAGGGGCCTATTCTATTTTTTCAGCGTAGAGCCCACAAAACTCTTAAACCGGCACTGTTCTGAAGTCATTAGTATAATATAATAAATACTATTCATTAGATTTGTTTTCTACATTATATACTTTAGTAGTATTTTCTACAATTTTTTCAATTTAAAAAACTAAGGAAGTACTATGTTTTTAGTGTGGTTATAAAACATAATATAAACGGAAATTAAATTCATTATAATTATGTTTTTATTTAATTTTGAAACCAAAAAGTTTAGTACTTTCTACTATCAAAATAATTTATAAAACTCTAGAGTGTATTATACTATAGGCTACTATGATTTTAAAAAGATATCGTTTATAACGACTGAATTTGCACGGTCCCTTGAAGGTCGTTATAACCGATTTCCACTGTATGTGGTTTCGACTGTATATACACTCTATGTACAGATCTAAATATAGCAATTAGGGACCCATATAGTTTACAGCTGGTAATCCGAAGTATAAGCATAAGGTCATATTTAGCTGAAAATATCAGAAATTAAAATGTACATCCACAAGGGTAATCCGATTTAAAACTTTTAAGGAATAAATAATGAATTTTTTTTTTCTTTTCTTTTTTTTTCCTTTTTCTTTTTTTCTTTTCTTTCTTTTTTTTTTTACTATTCTACAAACAAAAGCACCGATTTTAAAGTGTAGATGGATCAAACCTTTGTATTAGGATAGCCTCATATCATTTAAACATGTCATCCAAACACCGAACGATACTCACTACCTTCAGATGTTTTGTTTTTTTTTTCCCAAAAAGAAAAACCATTTGTACTTTTTTCAATCTTTGAAAAGATCGTTGTAGTTGATTAGGTTTTATGCTACACTGCGTCCCTCTGAACGATAAAAGGTCGAAGACGTAAGACAGCCAATAGTGGTGGACAACCACTATTTCGACAAACCAACATTGATATATATATCCAGTCATGGCGTATTCCGGTTCTTTCAGAGATTGTTGCTCTATCCTCGGAAAACTCTTAAAACAAGAAGCAACGGCTCATTTGGATCTGTTATCTGCAAAGATGGCTTCGCCTCTGGGGAGTCCCAAAAAACATATCCAAGTCCAAAAACCATTGTTGCCTTTCAAGAACATGGACGACAAAGCTGCCCCAAGAGAACCACAAACAAAACTCTTGATGTCTCTTTTCCTGTGACGACCGAGTTTGGTGAGTATTCTAACCGAGGTTTCATATCCGGCCATTTCCAGACGAAAGTGGATTTCATCTTTGCGATAAGAATAATTGAGTTTATATAGAACAGTTCGATGGGAGTGTGAGGCCGAACAAGCTTCACTAGCAAATAAATTGATTTCGGCACACAAATTTGCTAGGCAATTTACTTGTGAATATCCTTTTGTATTGAAGTATGGAATGACTATGAAGGAGGCCAATTTTATTTATTTTGTATTAATCAAATTTAATACGGATATGTTTCTTTAAATAACCACTGATCTAATGGCATAGTTAGTTTGTTTTTCACGTCGAAGTGAATGGTAAATTCCAGTGAAAAATGAGGGTTCACGGGTAGGAAAGAAATTGCTCCTTTTTGCAATCGAAACTTGGAACAAGATATGTGATTTGTGTTCCATGCAAAAATAATTATTTCACTAATATTTAATTTTAGCCCGATGGTATGGTTAGTAAGCGATACTTGGGGAAGCGAGAGCAAGCATCCTTTAACTATCTGAGTCATAAAGTGGGGGATAGATATAGAAAGTACTCTGCGTAAACGAATATTGACTACTCCAGAAAATCTTGTTGGATTAAGCTTGGGGGGGGAGGGGGTATTCGATTACCCGGGGAAACAAATACATAGCTATGAATGTATTTAAATTGTCCTAATACACATAAAATAAGCATGAAATATTATTGAAAAGAATAATATGTATAAAAAAACAAGTTACACATACTTACGTATTTTTTAATAAAAGAAAAAATTGTACATCAGCATACGTTTGCGGCATTACTTAGGCGGAAGTTTTTAAGTTTTTACAATTTTGACTGACTATAGTCCAGGGGTTAATACTCTAGGCCGTAAAAGGTTCGAATTCCTCGGAAAATTATAGGTCATTGCGCAGCATGACCTTTTGCTGTCCTTGCGCCATAAAATTCAAACAAACGGTTGGTTCTAATAGATTTTATTCTTATATGCGGTATATTCGATTATCCGTGACCCGATTGGGGTCCAAGGGCGGTTTTGGGGTTGTGATCTCCCCACATCGCAATGAAATTTTGTATATTTAACATAGGAATATTTGAATTGTAACTCTGTAACTCCCCAATAAGCCTATAATCCCTCCCCTTAATGAACTTTCTCTCTACGCCTATGGTGAGGTCCACTGTATATTATTTGTATCTCATAGAAAACACTGATCTTTTTAATCTTTTAAACCCTGTAACTTTTTCTGAACTATCTGACTTGCTCCTGATTTCTCTCGCCTCTGGAACAATATAAATCAATAAGAGAGGCTGCAGAAACCATGCCTTTATTTATTAGAGTAAACAAAGTTCATTTTTAGAGGTAATCTAAATTTAGATTTTTAATGGGTGCTATCAGACACGGGGAAGGATCGTCCATTTTATCAGTTAACGAAAGAAGATAAATGGGATAATACTTCAATTCTTCCCCTTTTCATTCATGAGTAACCATTTAACTGCTTTAATAAAGTCCATTGAAACCTATGAGTTTGGATTTATGTTTACAATATGGCTGATACTTGAGAGATTTTATACTTTCACAATTATAGATCTATGCTTTGGTATTTGAGCTGCTCATTTTTATCTTCCGAAAAATGTTGATTGATTAATTGATCTTAATTTTTCATTTCTTTGCTTTTGATTTCGTTTAGGAGTCGAAGAGAGCCTCGTAACAAGCCATTGCTTCCTGCTGTCCTCCATTTCTAGCTTAATCATGCTAATATTCTCTAAATATCAAAAATATAAAATATAACACTAGAATCTTATCGAAACAGATGTATCACTGGTAAGTGGATACGGGTTAAATACATTTCTATTTTAGATTCTTAAAAATTGCGCATGTTTTAATGTGAAACTAGAGTATTGGGGTGTGGGGCAGGCCTGTAACCAGAATAAAGGGGCAACTGGGACAAGAAAAAGGGCATATGAGATACAGGGCACCCTGGGATTTTTCTCTCTATATATATATCAATAGCTTTATGGGGCAACTGTGGCACAAGTATGGGGAAACTGGGGCCACGCCACTACTGGCCCCGGTTTGACTACAGCCCTGGTGTGGGGATACTATACGTATAGTTTGTTTAGCGAATTGTAGCCTTCCGCCTGATTAGTGGGCAGAAGTGAATAGTTTTTCAAAATAAATTATTTTAAAATTTTATTTAAAATTTCTTGTTTTGCATAAAATTGTACATGAAAATGGAAATTGTTCTTTGAGGTTAAAAATATATTCAAAATATCAGTGGCGCCGACTTCGTGGGTTCGAGACACTTTTTGAACCCTCAATAATTTTGTTGTGGGTTCCTCGAACCCCTAATATTTTTGCTCGTGGGGAAAATACGCGTACGGAAATATATGCACAGCGCCATTTGACTTCTTTTTTCATCTAAATGTTCTTATAAGATATTATTACCTCTCTAAGGGCTAATACAATTGCTAAATACTGGTCAATACTCAAAGCCCCGGGGTGAATCTTTGTGATTTTTTTTTATGCCTATAAAAGCAAAATAAATAATTATCAAGAGAAAAAAATGTTTTTCTCTAATTAACTATAATTTGTTTCATTTTAATATCTCAGGTGTCTAATTGTAAAATGCGCCGGTCAATCGATTTAAAATTTTTGGAACCCACAATAATTTTTCA
>QLNU02015360.1:262091189-262109401 GCA_006491805.2 Dysdera silvatica | reverse complement strand
GAAGTACTCTTTCGTACTTATTGATATTCAACTACTTTTAACATGGCGTCCTTACCCACAGGTTAGCGCATTATTTTTTAATTTTGTATGTTATGCTGGGATAAATAGTGTTTTATAAAGTTAATTTAATATTGGCGTATTAAAAAGATTTTTTCTTGATAGTTCAATGTTGGTTTGGGGAAATTTAGTTTATATTAGACCATAACATGTCCGTAATTTTAACATGTATGTTTCCTTATAAGTTGATCTGGCTGAAATATAAAAAAAATCTTGCCCATATTTGCCTCATTTGGAAATATTCCATTTTATAAAGGGTGTCCATAATTTAAGTCTTCCTATTTAGAGTCAACCTGTAACTTGATCTAAGAATGCAAATGTCTCCAAATTTGGCAAATAGCTTAGCTAGACCATGTGCAAGCGATTTTGTGAAGAAAAGATTATATAGAGAGGTTATACAATAAGTTATCCGGTCTTGATAAAATTTCGTTAAGAGCCAAAAGTTCAATAATTTGATCGCTTGTAACTTTCGATAAAATCGGATTGTTTTCAAAATTGCGACATCATTGTTTTCAGAAAAAAAGCCTCTTTAAAATAATATCAAACATGACATACATTCTAATTGAAAATAGTCAGGCGCCCAGTTTTTAAGGGCGCTCATAATTTTTGTACCGCAAAATCAAGTACGCTTCACTCGGTAACAAATAAAGTTGATTTTGCTCAAATATATTGAGGCGTTCGAAAGTTATTAATTTTTTTCCGACTTTTCGGTGCAGTGGCACCACTGTGCGACGGTACCCTTAGAATTCAAGGGAGCTGACGTCACAAACGAGCTAGTTCATTAGAGCAAAGGGGAGGACATATTATCAGAACTGGTTTTTGGGCCAGACAAACATTCGCAAAAACCCAGTTCTGGAATGACATCTTCCCCTCTGCTGTAATGACGTCCTCCCCTCTGCTGTAATAAACTAGCCCGTTTGTGACTTCAGCTCCCGGGAATTCTAACAGTACCATCGGTCAACTTTTCACGAACGAACTGTATCTGTAACGTATTTTTCCATTTTAGCTTAATCAAACGTATGTCAGTGAAGGTTTTTTTTTAACCTTAATGGAAACAGGTGGATGCAATTATCGGAAAAGCTATTATAATCTAAATAAAATAATAAACCTATGGGTACCTCATCGTTTTTGCCAAGCCCTGTGATATCGCGTTCACCTAACTTGTCATTAATCCGGGTTTAACTCCCAGTAGTAATTTTTTTGCCCACCGTAGCCTGGGGTTCGGTTCCTTGAAAAACTGTAGGTCTCGGCGCAACATCATGTGCCATAAAACACAATTTTTTTTAGTTTGTTTTATAATCCTCCATTTGGGGCTGATCTAATTTTAATTACCGAATTATTTACAACCAACGTTAAAGATGAGTCAACTTTAACCAATCAAATCGTTCCACTATGCATCTCATAAGTGCTTTTGTTTTCGATCTAAAATATGTGCATATAAAAATTAATGACACAGTTTTGCGGTTTTATCATAATTTGTTCGTTCGCCATAAATATGTGCATTAATAATATGTGTGCGTGTTAAGATGTCTTAGAAATTTGCTTAAAAGTCAGCGTTTGTTCCCCATAATAAAGGATAAACATCTTTATCCGTTATATGCTTTGAGTATAAAGTTAACACAACCGAGAAATATGAAAATTCGGGACATTAAAATACGTCCAGCAATATAGGGAAGTACGGTATCTAAAATAATATTGAAGAAATGAAAGCGAAGAACTTGGAGAATCTATAAAGTCAAATATCCGTGAATAGGAAAGACCAACAGCTCAGATTTTAATTTAATAAGACCTTTTCTATAGCGGATGGGCGAAATCAAAATGCAGGTCGTTATAAAAAGTTTATGATCTGACTCGGGAGAAACCCCTTTATAGCGGACATGGTCTCTAGTGTACCTCATGGTCGTTAAAATTCAACCGCTACTGCCGATCTTTATGGCCAGGGAAATAAATAGATCTGGACAGAAAAGGAAGCTATAATGGAATGGACCAGAGGTTTTGGTGTTTGATGGGGCATTTTATTATTTGTGGTCCTATGTATTGGAAGACTTGGCGAAATTTTGGGGAACGCGAGGTGTTGCCGTACATTCGTCGTACTGCATGCATTTGCATGTGTTTGTTCAATTGCAGCACCAAAATACTAAATTTAAAACCGGTGACTGAACCGGTTGCTTAATAACTTTCCTCTGTTTCCTATGTGAAAGCATGCATAAAGCGTTTTCAAAATTGAAGACCGTGCTCTTGATGGATTAATTTCTAGATACTAAGGAAATCAAATGCGTTGTGGGTAGGCAACAGCAAATAAGTAAGACTTCTTATCTTCTTATTTATGCCAAAATCGAAGTTGTAATATTAATCTTAAGTCTGTTTTAAGAAGTCACAACACCGATGTAGAGAGACATTAACCACATATTTGAATAAAATGCTTTATTACTCCTTCTTTTCCTTATCTAAAATATCTATACAAAATTAACTTGAGTTTTTAATATGATGAATTTAAAATAACAGTCAAATTGGTTAAGAGATTATAATCTTTCAGAAACTACTTTTTAGGGAAGGAAATGTTGACTTAAAATTGCAGTAGAGTCTATCTACCATTCCTCTTCCCTTCCTATTGTTATTTTTTGTTCTTTCCACAGCCTTGTGGGGACAGAAATATTTTGGTTTGGAAGTTGGGGAGAGGGGGACATGAAGAATATCCTTCTATTTCGCAACATAATGATTTTAATAAACAATTACGCAAAATCCAATTCAATATTTAAAAATAAGAAATTTCAAACTCGGAAGGAAGTGGACCTGGTGCAGATTTTTTAAACTTTACGTTCAACTTCCTTGCCACGGTGGCGTCGCACACCATTCAGTGATTTTGGGATCGACACCCGATTGGTTGTGATCAGGAGATCACTCTAAGAAGTCTCCAAACTATGGCCCGCGAGCACCACCAATCCGGCCAACCAAAGTTTATTTTGATTACATTGTAAAATTTACAATGTAAGTAAATCATACAAAATAATAATCAGATGTTTTTATTTAACGACCAATTAAGAAACGCAATAATTGACATACATAATGAAATTGAACATTTTAAATGTAATTAATGACATGGGATTTATCCTAAAAACTTAAAATAAGTGACATACATAGGTAATTCATATAATAAAATTAAACATTATGATCAATGAGATTTATGTAGCTGTAACTTTCCACTGACAATTGTTTACAGTTGTGGAAAAAAACATTTACAATACTTTAAGTATTTATATAAATCGAACACTACGCAGATTAAATTAAACAACAATATAAATCAACGTTTATTGGCGTAGTGATACCAGCGCCGATGTTATGGCGTGATTAGATGGTGAAACGTTCGAAAGAAAATAAATATTTCTGCGTTCGGTGGGACCTGAACCCACGACCTTCCACTTGCCGGGCGGAGGCTCTACCCACTGAGCTACGAAGGACAATATATAATCTCTTTACGAACGTATATAAAGACTATTTACTGATGCCGGTTATTTATAAAATTTTATAAATAATTTTATAAATGTCAATTTATATAAATACACACATATGCTGCAACGGGCATTTCGATCAATTTAATACGTCTCTTTGCAATTTGGTTTAAATAGTAGTCCATGTACTACACCATTCTGCGAAATAACTGGCAACAGTAAATAGTCTTTAGATATTGTCGTTCGTAGCTCAGTGGGTAGAGCCTCCGCCCGGCAAGTGGAAGGTCGTGGGTTCAGGTCCCACCGAAGGCAGAAATATTTATTTTCTTTCGAACGTTTCACCATCTAATCACGCCATACCATCGGCGTTGGTATCACTACGCCAATAAACGTTGATTGATATTGTTGTTTGATTTATCTTAAAGTATTGCAAATATTTTTTTACTTTCATACATATGTTACATTGTAATATATGTATATTCAGTTCGAAGCGGAACCAGAAAATATTTCAAACAATATAGATTCCAATAAAGCGAATCCAGGGGATCACTAGATCATCCACCCTGGATCCACTTTTGTTCAGTCCTAATATTGCTGATACAGTAGTGCGGCCCGCGGGCCTGCAAGAATAAGCAAAATTGACCCTTGGACTGAAAAAGTTTGAAGATCCCTTGTCTAAGACATCGGTCGGCGGCCACCCTTCCCACTTCCCCCTTACATATCACACACACATCGGTCATGCCCCATAATACCTTATTTTGAGGTGTAAATTGAAAGCAGTTATTATTTTATGTTTAAAATTTGTTCATTCGACAGTAGTTCGTTCGCGGAAAGTTGACCGATGGTACCTTTAGAATTCACGGGAGATGACGTCACAAACGGGCTAGTTCATTACAGCAGAGGGGAGGAAGTAATTTCAGAACTGGTTTTTGACGCAGACAAACGTTCGGTAAAAACTAGTTCTGAAACGTCCTTGCCCTGCTGTAATGACTTCCACCCCTCTGCTGTAATGACGTCCTCCCCTCTGCTGTAATGAACTAGCCCGTTTGTGACGTCAGCTCCCGTGAATTCTAACAGTACCATCGCACAGTGAGGTCATTGCACCGTAAAGTGGAAAAAAAATAACTTTTGAACGCCTCAATATATTTGAAAAAAAACTAACTTTATTCGTTATCAAGTCAAGCGTACTTGATTTTGCGATATAAAAATTATGAGCGTCCTTAAAAACTGGGCGCTGGCGATAGGGCGCTTGACAATTTTCAATTAGAATGTATATCATGTTTAATATCATTTTAAAGAGTTTTTCTTTCTGAAAACAATGGTGTCACAATTTTGAAAATAATCCGATTCTAACGAAAGTTACGAACGATCAAATTATTGATTTGTTTGTTTGTTTGTTTGGCTTTTTTATGGCGCAAGAGCATCTGGGCTATACTGCGCCAAACATGGTAAAATCAAATTATTGAACTTCTGGTTCTTAACGAAATTTTGTCAGAACTGGATAATTTATTTTATAACCAATCTGTATAATCTTTTTTTTTCACAAAATCGCTTGCACATGGTCTAGCTAAGCTACTTGGCAAATTTGGCGACATTTGCATCCTTAGATCAAGCTACAGGTTGACTCTAAATAGGAAGACTTGAATTATGGACACCTTGTATGAAATGGAATATTTCCAAATGAGGCAAATATGGGCAAGGTTTTTTTTTTTAATGTTTCAGCCAGATCAACTTATAAGGAAACATATATGTTAAAATTATGGGCATGTTATGGTCTAATATAAACAAAATTTCCCGAAACAAACCTTGAACCATATTTTTTTAATATGTCAATATTAAATTAACTTCGGCAAATACTATTAATCACAGCATAACAAATAAAATAAAAAAATGATGTACTAACCTGTGGGTAAGGACGCCATGTTAAAAGTAGTTGAATATCAAGAAGTACGAAATAGTACTTCGAAGGATATACCACTACCATTTTCGCTTCTTTGCAGGCATAATGGGAACCCACGCTAGAACAGACAAGTTTACACGACTTTCGTAGGGGTGTCGTTCGTTCCCCACCCCCTCCCTATGTCATACCTTACGCGTACACTATTTGACTCTCAATTCCAAATGGTTTTTGCCGCATATTGTTAACTTTTTCTTTTTGAGGTTTTTGCCAGCAATTAGCGTATTTGGCCCCACTGTGCGTCGGTCAAATTTCGGCGAACGAACTATAACTACATACCCGTGCACCATATACCCTTAGTATAAAGAAACATCCTTTTCCATCTCTCGTAAATTTCCAGTTTTTGAGTTATGTATTTTTTAGTGGGTGCGTCATACATTATAAACGAACTTAGTAAAATCACTACTGTAAAAACGATGTTAAGTTTATTTTGCAAAGTGAATGGTTATAAGGATGTGTAAAAATAACTTAATAATTGTATTTACTTTGCCTAAATACAAGTTTCACTCATGCATATTATTTACAAATTAACTATAATAATAACAATAGGAAATTTATTTATAGGTTAAGGAAGTCATGAAACCCAAAAGGTGAAAAAAGGCGACTTTATGATGTGGTGATATTTTCTTTTTCCTCTCCTGTTTAAAATTTACATTTTTTGATTTGGATGATTTTTGTTATCGGGATGCAATATTGTCTTGAAGTGATTCTCAATTTAATTTTCAATTGGAAAGTCCCGCATAAGTTTAACGTTTTATTAGTAAGTTTATTATTTTTTTAATGACGATAAAAGGTTAAAACGTTCATATTTGTTTGCTTGCAAAATCAGATATTTCGACACTGGCGTAAGGTTTAAAAACACGACGTTTCGGGAGCCAACTGCTCCCTTTGTCAAGTGAAGGCATAAATTCTGCCTTCACTTGACAAAGGGAGCAGTTGGCTCCCGAAACGTCGTGTTTTTAAACCTTACGCCAGTGTCGAAATAACTGTTTGTTATGGAATCTCCTGGTGAAACTCTGTATTGTTTCGTTGCAAAATTAAAGTTTTCAAAAATGTATGCAACAGATTATTCGTCATAATTACACACATCGATAAAAATATTATTTCAACCGAAAACTATTTATGAACATTTAAAATATTACGCCAGGGCTCAGATAGCATGAGGTCCTTTTTTTATAGGTGGTCACCTAATTTTACTTACTCTAAAACCTCCTTTGCTTCCGAGGTGACCTATTGTGTGTACGCGCAAACCTGACGCCTGATATCGGTAGCAGAAGAGATAGTCCATTGCAGTTTAGGTAAGGGCGTCTTGCCGAAACTGGTTTTTCGTGCGGGAAAAAGCAGTTCCCCAAACCGGCTTTCCCTAAACTGCAATGGACTAACACTTCTGCTAACGGTATCACGCGCCAACTGAGCGCGAATGCACAATACCAAAAACGGGTTGGCAACTTATGGTAGAATTTGTTTTAATTGAACCAATACTTTCTCCGAAATTTTCCTCGACATCTACCCCACATTGTCGTCTTTGGTGCACCATGACTGATTTATGTACACAGCCTAAATACACAGGCAACGGAACTTACAATGGTATTAAATGACAGAAGAAATGTAAAAGTTTTCCAGTCCATCGATAGTGTTATGAACGACGTTTGGTTTCCCTTCTTATTGCTTTGCAAAATTTGATTAAACCTAGTGGCGTAGGAATGGGAGTACCCCCTCCCCTCATTAGATATCAAAACCGAAATACAGTATTTTCTCTAAGGCCGCATCACATAATCTTCTTTAAAGCCCCTTGAGACTTCCATGAGTTTTCAATTGCTACGTTACTGGCACTGGCGTACGCATGGGGGTGTTGATGGAGGTTGTAGCCCCCCATTGCGATGAAATGTTGTATATTTAACATAGGAATATATGGATTGTAGTTCTGTAACCTCCCCATTGAGCTTATAACCCCCCCCTTATGTACTTTCTGCGTACGCCTGTGGCTACTGGTTAAACCACGCACTACATCCAAAATAAAAGTCAACAGATGGGGAGAAGACTGAAAAACATTTAGCTAATCGTTTTGTTTTTTTTTTGCATTGGTATTGCTTTACATGTAGGAATTTTAAGCAAAGTTTGATTTTTAATGTGCTTTTCTAGAAAGGGCTGCGACCGTTCGCAAAGGGGCATTGTTGCGTCACTAATGTCGATTGATAAAATTTCGTATTAATCAGTTTTCCTGAAAGGGGCGGATTGGTCGTAGTATTTTGGTCGGTGACATTTTCCTTTAGGCAAGCAATATATTTATTTTTGGGATATGTAAACAAAGTAAATTTTATTTTTATAGTACGTTACAGTTGGTCCTACTTATATAAAAAATATCCCAGTCTTCTGTTTTTTGGCAAATATATAAATAACACTTTTGTGAAAGTTGGAGTTCTTTTTCATATTTGTAATAATTTTTTTTTTCAATAGGGGACAAGGATAACTTTGACAAATGCAATAAAAATTACTATCGATACCACTAGATGGCAGCATTATCGTTAACATAAGCTATTAGAAAATTGCTTATCAGATTAAAATTATTTCACTCTTACGCGGCTTAAAAAATTAAAACAATTAGTATTTATAAATTTAATTGATGTTTAATTTGACGAACTCACAGATTTCAAGCTGAAAATACGATAAAATAGGAAATAAAAATACGATAACGAGAAATGATGCCGGAGCCGCGCCCATCGAGATTTTCTATGACATTTTGAGAACATTTATGGCTGAAAAACAAAAATTTCAGTGCTTATGATCAAACGTCAGTGTCTACCCTCTGATGGTGGCGCCATCCAGTGACAAAAAATTGCGAAGTAGCTAGTTTGACCTTGGACAAAATTTCAGGTACGCAACATAGATTTTGCTGAACTTTTGTAATTAAGTTTTCTTTAATTTAAATTGGCAATGGAAATGTGTTTCAAATTGATATTAGGCAAGCAATGCTTACATTGCGTATATGAACTGCACGCCACTGTTCTAAACTAGTATTCCCCTAAATTATTAAGTAATAGGTGCCCCCTGCAAATCCCTGCAAGACATCTAAGCAATTTAAACTGAAGAAACGGAAATTTGAATTCGTGTGCGTGAACCGTGTTCAAAAGTGAATTATTTGTTTACTCTGCTGCCATCTAGTGTGTATTTTGAAGACTAAAACCTATTTATTTAAATTCCAGAGAAATTTTCGGAGATAATGATTAACCCTAGAAAAACACCCTCCAGGCATAGGCGTAACTTGATGGTTAACTATAGCGTAAATTTGGTGGGTGAGGGGGAGGGCAATTCCCCAAATTGTGTGGAAAAAATACGATTTTGCCTCGACTAAAAAAATTGGGAGGGCATGTGACCAAGGGCGTTCATATGGGGGCAGAGGGGGCCTCGGTTCCCCCTAGCCGTTTAAAAATTTGATTTGCCCGATTCTGCTGTGCATTTACTTTCAAAAGATTTGCAGCCACGTTTTAAAATAAGGCGCTTTTTAGCTCATTATCAATATCAATTAGTTTTGTAAAATTTCAGTATCTTGTACAGTTACTAAAATGTCTGACAGCCTTGAGAAGGAGGTGGCAGTTTTTCCTAGTCCCCCCGCCCCCAGAAGTACTCATATGGGCGCCCTTGCCGCCGCCGGATTATTCATATGGCTCCAGGGATAAGATTTACGGCCCCCTGGCAGGGGCGCCCATATGAATAATTTTATGGGGCTAAGAAAAATCATTATCTCCTTCAAGGCTGTCTCCCGCTTTTAAAAGCATTACCGATTTATCGGTTCATAGTAAGATGTGTTGAAACTGTCACCTAAAATTCATTGTTGTATTTTTGAAAGTAAATTAATTAATAGAATCGGGCAAATCAAATTTTTAAACAACGGCTGGGGTAGTCCTCAAGCCCCTTAAGGGCGCCCTTGGAATGGCCGTAGCTAGACGCTTTTACAGGGGGGATTAGACAGCTACAGGGGGTTTAGAATTCATTAATGTTTTGATGTATTTTATTAATATATTTAATAATACTAAATATCTAAGCAGACTAATATATTTAACACAAATGAATAAATTTTTTAATATACATTATGCGCTGAAAACTAAAATTTGTAATTTCCCCTCTAACTTTATTGTAGGCGATACTTAAACTTCTGTAAAAAAAACATGATGTATACAATATATACAGTGAAAATCTGTTTTCGATATATTTTTACATCAAATAGTAAGTTTTCATTGTTATGTACAATTTTATACAAAACAAAAAATTTAAAATAAAATTCTGCAACAATTTATTTTGAGAAAGAATATTTATGGGGAGGGGAGCTGCTCACAATTCCAGAGGGGCTCAGCTCCCTCTGGGTCCAATCTAGCTACGGCCCTGGCTCTTGGTCATTCGTCCCTTTAGCCTCTCCCTATCCCTGGTCTTGACAGACTCCTATCTGACACACAGATTCCAAGGAGGAGGAGGGGTGGAAAGTGACCACACTCTTTTTTCGTAGGTTAAGAGTCTTCAATAAAGACATGTAGAGACTTCAATAAAGACATGTAGAGACTTCAATAAAGACATGTAGAGACTTCAATAAAGACATGTAGAGACTTCAATAAAGACATGTATTGTACATTATTGTTTTCAACGGACAACAAGTAAACATACACTGAAAATAGTAAAAATAAATATAAAAATAAAACTTAAAAGATCCTATTCTAAAACTTTCAGATCGTTACTGACTATTTTGACCTCATTACTTCTACTAAAACTTCGACAAACTTAAAGAAATAAAACTGCACAAAAATGATTTATTAGCACAGGTGAGTTATTGCTCAGTTTTTGCAGGATTGACATAAAAAAATTATATAATATCAAACTGTACTTTTTATTACTCCTCTTATTTATATATATATATATATAAATATAAATAAATAATGGGTGGGGAACTTTTCACGTTGGAAGGCCGCATGAAGTTAGTCATAATCCAAGAAGGCCGCATTCAAGACATTTCAATTAGATACAGGGGCGTAGTAATTAAAAAATTATGAGGGGCTCGAGTAGTTTTTTAGTAGATCATATGATTTGGCGTTAAACGGAACAGTGTATTTTGCTCCCAATGGGGGGGGGGGATTGAGCTCCCGAGCTTCACTTTCCTACGCCACTGATTAGATATACAGCAGAACCCCGATTAATCGAACTCCGTTTAACCGAAATGGCCAACTGTACTTATTGTTATTTAGTAGATATTCGTTCAATTCTTTCGACAAAATGTTCACATTCGCTTTCCGGTACTCTGGCCAATACAAATACAAACCAATACAAATTGTAGGTATTGGACATATAAAAATATGTGTTTATATTGTTTTTATATGTATCGGGTATATACAAAGATAGTGGACTACTTACAAAACAGTTAATATTTCTGGGAGGGGGGATATGTATACAGCATACATATTTTTTGATCCTGGAACTTTGTTTATTGCAATCAGTTGTCGACGGGCCGGATTAACACTGTTGGCGAGCTAGATTGTGGCCCGCGGGCTGTATGATGAAGAAACCTGGTGTAGAAAATGCATTCAGTTTTCAAAGGTCTGCCACATGAAAAAGTCTGCTATTCTTTTATCTTAACGAGAGAAATAAACTCCCCTACACTCATCACTCTCACAGTACTTTCGTATTACAATATTATTTAGCTATACTTAGTGTCACGTATTTCGACAGTTACTTAATTTAAATCATTTCCTATCACACAATTTATGAATCCTATTTTGGTGCTACCCCGATGCAACTCTGGCTTGCACGGCTTACAAAAGGGATGATCACGACATAAGAGACCGGCTAATTATAGTTATCGACAAGTAGCCATGCTACACTCCCTTTCCTCATACGTGACCAACAAGCATCAAATGGAGGATGCAAACAGAACCTAGCTCTGTTTACTCCAAAAGCCTTTGCCATAAAAATCCCTAAATGTTTAAACACGATTAATCGTTTCGTTTATGATTTTCAGGGACTCTCTAGATTGCCTTGAAGTTCAATTATTCGGTTTTCGATTTTGCTGCGTGGTCAAGCCATTTTACCCACCTGTTACGGTAGCCTACTACAAAACTCCGGGACATGTCTGCATAATCGAACACGAAGTCGCGTTTGCAATGAATTTAAAGCCCTCTTGTTTATCGAATATTTGATTGATGATATCATCAACTAGGGTGATTATTGGATGTAACGTAAAAAACTCAGCGAGGGGTTCAGCCACTTGTAACTTTGACATGTACGACATCGTGTATCATATCGGAGTTCCGCCCAGATTCGATTTTCCAATTGGAGCCAACAGAAAACGTGATGCAATTCAAACAAAATCGTCTGTTTTCAATGTCTCGTTCTTATGATAAATTTTCTATTCCTTTTTATCCTTAAATTAAATAGTCTACCAGTCTTAAGCGTAAATAACAGGTTGACGTTTTAACCTTACAGCAAATAAAAATCGCTTACTTTATAGGTATGCTTAGAAGTAAATACAGAGTTATCACAAAAAATTATCGCAGTTTTAACTGCGACACTTTGTTGTGATTATTCTGTATTTAATTTTTATGCAATGCATTGCGTAAATTCAAGTATGCTTAGAAGTATCTGTGGACTCCCACAATAGAAACACCATGTTCACTTCGCAGGCTTTCTTAACTGTTGCCACTTAGAAATGCAAGGAAAGGAAACTTAAGTTTAATTTCTAAAATTGGCAAAATGCCAAATGGTTTCTTTTTACATTATGTTTTCTAAATGTACATAATTTTAATTTCCGAATCTGGCAACAAATATATTGTGTAATCATAATTTCACTTTTTATATTTGGCAACAGTACGTGCAATTGTTTTCCGAATTCTAAAATCAAATCAGTCTTCCGTTTACCATTGAAGTGTGCACATGTCAGTCTCGAAGGCTCCGCCAAAAATGCGTACTAAATTCTTTTAACATTGTATTTAATTATTTATCTGGTGTCTTGCTTAATTATTCTAAACGTTTAAAAAATTAATAAATATCATTTTTTAACTGGATTGAATTACTGTTGTATATCTTCAATACTCACTTCTTCATATCAAACATAAAACAGTATAAATAAAAACTTTCCTTAATACGACAAAACGCTTATCGAGAGGGCACTAAGAAAGTACAGAAAATTGTTTGTGTGAGCTGACGGCTCAAGGACAGTAAGGGGCACGCTGTGCAGAGATCTACATATTTCCGAGGAATCCGAACCCTTTAAGGCTTAGAGAGAACCAATCCCCGGAAATACTGTGAACAATTAGTCGGTAAGCGTTCTTTTTTTCTTTCTACGCAGTTGGAAGTCAAACTGTGGTAAATTAAAGTTGCATTATAATCACTATGTTATCCAAACTATTTGTACATAGACGTAACTCCCGTGAATTCATTTGTTTCGTTTACTATAAAATAGCAATATGTGATGAGAATGCTACAATAAATGACTTATGAAAAAAAAGAGGGAAGGGGTGGTAATGGTCTTTTTAAATTCCAATTATTTGAAAATCTAACATAAAAGCAAAAACAAACCAGATCTGCAAAGCACGATTTTTAATACTCAAATCCAGCTTTAGCTTTAAAGAACAACTATTTGCTTTGCATCAAGACCCGCTCATTGCGTAAATATTGGAGGGAGAGGGCATAAAGAAAGGCTTTCAGTTTTCAGCATTTATCTTGCCTCTTCCATCTGCCACAGGCTATCCAAAACTTGCCCCAAAATGACTCCAAAGGTATCTGTCCCAACATAACAAATCAAAAAACCAACGACGATGCCGTAAGCACTTTGTCAGCGAAACGACCGTTTTGCCTTTAATCCCCTAAAACGAGAATCACCGACTCCCCGATGCGTTGACATAAAGCTTCAGAACTACAGCGATTTTTGGGGTTTGCTCTCAAACACTTTTATTAATTTAGCATCCGTCTCGCGCCCCATAATGTGCGTATAATACATATATGCACATCTCTTAAGGCCCTTCAGAATTATTGACACTAAGGAAAAGTAAATGCACTCGCCTGCTCGTTCCTACAGTGCAAGCTCCACATATGTATATATAAATTCATAATTTCTGAATTTGACTCTATAGGCGTACCAAACTCGGTATGGGGGTTACTGTACTATTATTGTGCTCTAGCGGTTCGTGTTTGTACTGGAATATTTCAAAATTAAACAAACCACACTGTGATATCGTTTGTGACGTGAACATGTAGATTTTTTTTTTTTTTGTATACACCTACCATATTGTTAAAATGGAAGCGTGTTTATTGAAACGGTTAACATGATTTAAAGAGAAAGAGTTCTCTTCTTTATTAAATCATTATTTAATGGTTATTATGGTGAACTCTTCGCTCTACGGATTTCAGTGGTACTTGCCGCTCGATCACCATAGAAATGTAACTTTTATGGTTACATTTTCAATAAACAGCAACGATACAAACTTGATTTTTATATTTGGCAACAACATTTTATAAATATATTTTAAGTTCTTAAAACAGATCAGTCTTTGGTTTTCCACAATGGCGATCCAGAAATTTTTCAAGTGCGGGCAGTTTGTTTCCGATTGTTATTTTTAACCAAGTGTCCTGTGCCTTTCATTTCATTTTCCATGAAGCAATCCCAGCTCAAGTGGGGAGGAACGCCCGCCTTGGATCCGCCATTGGTTTTCCATCAACAAACGTGCATGTACTATCGGAGACTCCGCCATAAAATGGAGTATTAAATTATTTAACTTCGTACGTTGATAATTGTGTCATTGGCTTTTTTAATTGTTTAATAAATATTACATTCTAAGTTGAATGAACTCTACTTGGATTTATGTCATGGCTCTTTAATTCATCGAAATTTCTTTTTTCATTATTTTCAAAACATTACTTATATATGATTGATCCTGCGAGATTTATATATTATTTAAAAGTTTTAGGACATTTTAGTCCTGTTTAAAAAGGCTCAGATTTAAAAAAAAAAAAAAAAAAAAAAAAAAAAAGTGGAGTTTGCAAACTAATAGACAAGATTAAATTATTGTAACATAGAGGTACACACACACACACACACACACTATATATATATATATCATCATATTCAACCATTATCTATCCACTGCTGGATGAAGGTCTCTCCAAATGCTTTCCACACAAGTCTATCCTGGGCCATTCGTTTCCACGTCACCCCAACCTCTTTTCTTATTTCATCCACCCATCTAGTTTGAGGACGTTTTCTAGGTCTTCGGTGGTCTCTTGGAATCCAGTTGAGAATTTCTGTTGTCCATCGTTGATCAGTTCTTCTTGCAATATGCCCAGCCCATCGCCATTTCAGCCCTTTTACTTTAACAATGATGTCCTCTACTCTAGTTTGCTCTCTCACCCAAGTGTTCCTTTTTCGATCTCTCCTAGTTATTCCAAGCATGCACCTCTCCATGCTCCTTTGTGTTGTCTGTAACTTTCGTATTGCTCCAACTGTTAGACTCCATGTCTCTGATCCATAAGAGAGGACTGGCAATACACACTGGTTGAAGACCTTTCTTTTTAGACACAAAAGGCAATTTCCCTGTTGAATGACGACTTTATGTGAACGTGCATATATGAATGCCGTGTTGATCGGCAATCCATCTCCCCCTCAGCCGCCTCGGCGGCTGATTACGCTGTTCAAGCGTCCTGTCTGGGATTACAGCGCCGCCACCTTCGGCGGCCACCTTTCCCATTGCCCTTCTTGCAAAAGAACGACGAATGACTGCTGATGTTTTAATAGAGTCAAAGGCCTTCTCATAGTCAATAAATGCCACACACAATGGAAGTTCATATTCATGTGTTCTTTCAATTAATTCTCTTAATACTTGAATATGGTCCACTGTACTGAATCCACTTCGAAATCCAGCTTGTTCTCTTGGTTGAGCTGCATCTAATTTTTTCTGCAGGCGATGTGTTAGCACTTTTGTGAAGATTTTATAAATAGCAGGTAACAAGCTAATTGGTCGGTAATTTTTTAAATCCTCTTTATCACCTTTTTTATGCAAAAGAATTACTGTTGCAGAATCCCATTGGTTTGGTATGTTACCACTGTTGAGGCATTTGGTAAAGAATTTTGCGAGTATGTCTTCTACATGTTCTCCAGCTTCTTTTAAGATATCTAATGTAATGCCATCATCGCCAGGGGATCTTCCTTTCTTCATACTTTTTATTGCAAATGCTACTTCTTCTTTTAAGATTTTAGGAGCTGTTCCTTCGACTATCTCAGAGTCTTCGTTTAATCCACTGTTTCCCTCATACAGCTTTCTGTAGAATTCTTCAACTCTTCTAAGTATTTCTTCCCTATTTCTTGTTACAGTGCCATCCTCTCCTTTTAATGCAATGATGTGTTTCTTCCCAATAGACAAACTCCCTTTAACAACCCTAAGGCTCTTGTTGCTTTCAATGGCCTTCCTTACTAACTCACAATTGAATTTTCTTATATCTTCTTTCATGTTTTTGCGCAAAGTTTTGCAAAGTTCTACATACTCGATCTTGCGACTGGTATTTTGATTGTCCACCTTCATAAGTCTTCGCCTTTTCATGAGTTGTTTCGTCTTCTCAGATAATTTGCTATTCTGCTTTTTACATATTACACCACCAATTTCCCCAGCAGTTTCAATTATTGTCTTAACAATGTTTTCATTTGCTTCTGAGATGTCAACTTCTTCAATAAGTCCTTCCAGTGCAGAAAAGCGATTTTTTAATTCCAACTTGAATGCCTCGGTATTTTCTTTTAATTTCTTTAAATCCACCCTCTTACATACTTGTTTCCTAATGAGCTTCTGCCTTTCTAGTTTAGTATTTAAGTGCATTTTACATCTCACCATTCGATGATCACTTCCAGTATTAAATCTGTTCAGTATGCTGCAATCTTCAATAATTGATTTCTTGTTTGCCAGGATATAGTCAATTTCGCTAGTTCCCCCATTTGGGTGTTTCCATGTCCATTTTCTTTGCGGTTTCTTCTTAAAAAATGAATTCATGATGCTAAGATTTTCAGCTTCGGCAAATTCTATGAGTTGATCGCCACGTTCATTCCTTTCCCCGTATCCGTATTTACCAACCGATGTCTCTCCTTGTTCCTGTTGTCCAATTCTTGCATTAAAATCTCCCATGATGAGCTTGATGTGTTGTTTCCCCTTGGTATGTAGCTGTTTGATTTCTTCATAGAATTCCTCAACCTCCTCGTCGGTATGGCTTGATGTTGGTGCATATGCCTGTACTATCTGAAGTTGGTATCGCTGGGTTAGTTGAACAACGAGCCTCGCTGCTCGATCTGACGTGCTTTCGACTTCAAGAAGGTAGTCTTTAATTCTTTTGTTGATTAAGAAGCCAACACCACTTGTTCTTCCAGTTTCCGTTCCTCTATAATAAAACAAATGTCCACTTTTAAGTTCCACCAACTCTTCACCTTTTCTTCTAACTTCACTGAGTCCTACAATGTCCCATTTGATCTTGTCAAGTTCTTCTTCCAATTCTTGAAGTTTTGCTTCAGAAGCAAGGGATCGTCCATTATACGTTGCCAAGGTCAATAACAAACGGCAGCCTGGGCCATTCCAGTGATTCTTAGCACCCCCTGCTTTCATGCCACGCTGACCGCTGCCTTGATCAGGAGCACTCCAGCACCTGGAGACTAGGGGCCATGGTTTTTGGTGTATTAGCATATTGGAGGAATTAGCCATCATTTCACCACGCTGGCTAGACGGGTTGGTGAATTAGCCCTCCCCTTCCGCCTTTCCATCCGTGCAGCAAATATTAATTTGCCTCTTGGATAGAAAGCCCAGCCTGCACCACTTGAAGGCGGGGTAGGACACTAGGTTACTGGCCCGGCCGGTTCCACACATCGTCACATACGTTCAGCGTGTGGGTCTCCTTCCAGTTAGATACCAGCAACCCTTTTGCAGGCCATATATATATATATATAAGAATTAGAATCAAATATATTATTTTAGAAATGTTGATACACATCTAATTAAAACCGTTTTAACTGCGTGGGATTTTTTTGTTATGTCTAGCCCGTATTATGAATAAGAAACGAATTTTCCTTTTTCGTGAACCTGTGAATGAAAACAATTTAATCCATTTTTAGTTTAAAATGAATTTAAGTATATCATCATTTCTTAAATGGTGATATCTCTGTGTAACATTCAAAATCAAAATTAGCGTATTTTATCCCCAGACGAGATATTAAATTTCTAGCATAAACATTCATTACTTTTAAACAACTTTTCATGCAAGGTATTTATTTTAGATAATATCTTATAAAGTATAAAGAATTTAGAATGTAAATAGCATTGGTGAAGAACAACTATGTGTAAAATGGAAAAATTATGAACTATTTTTTTATTATTTGTATATTTTACGTGTCAGGACCGTGCGTTGTGTCATTTGGGATGAGATTGATGGCTTTTCGTGACCACAGAATCATGATACGTTTACGCATAACTAGGCTTACTTGGAATGAAACCTAGCCCTCATGGGTGCCCAGAGAGGGTGCAAGAGGGTGTGCACTTGCACCCCCTTGGCTTTTGAAAAAAGGGGGAAAAAAGTACTGAATTCACAATAAACTTTAGTCCAACAACATTATTCAATTGGAATTTTTCTTGTATGCACCCCTAGCATATAATTCTGGAGGCGGCCATGCTAGCTGTGTAAGCAGACAGACAGCGTTTATAATCACTGTGGCGAAAAACAAGTTTTTAATTGGTTAAGTGAAGTAA
>QLNU02015360.1:262080829-262091089 GCA_006491805.2 Dysdera silvatica | reverse complement strand
ACTTCCATACTTCGATACATGGCACAATGTGAGTAAAGATACAAAATAAACGTAATCGCAGTTAAATATTTAATTATTTAAACTAGTGACTCTCTGCCTTTTTCGTTCTGGGCCCCCTTTCTGGGCTAACTCGTCCTCCCCCCGTGTTTTAAAATTATAATAAAGGTATTATTTTTAATAAATGTATTTTATCAAATCCACTTATATATTACACGCTATTTGCTTACAACGTAAGAAATATTAATAATGAAAATGTAACTACTTAAAAATATAGTGCCACCAAAATAATTATTAACAGCGTATTAATTTTTTTTTGTACGCGATAATTTATTGTGATTACTCTCTATTTATAAATAAGCGTTTAATATTATAACAAACTTATAAATAAGTGTTTAATATTCTAACGAATCCGCAAATAAGTGTTTAATATTACAATAAAATGTAAAACAAAAATATGATTTCACCGACGTATCTTTATTTCAAAAACTTACACAAAAATTAGAAAAATTTAAAATTTAAAAGAATATTTATTTGAGTTTTAGTACGATATCGCGAATTTGTAAAATCCAGCTCTTTGCCAAACCGAACCATCATCACTTGGTCACAATTTTTTAGGAAACACCAAATTTGTTTATATGAAGGGACGGATTGATTTTTTTAAATGTGCAATCAATTTTATAAATGAAGTTCACTTAATATTGTGTCTAAAGTGGCTCAAAAACGCAAGCTGTAATAATGAATTGGGGAAAATATTCACAATGGAAAGTTGCTGTATTGTGCGGTTGTCCGATCCGCCCCCCCTCACATATGCCCGCTTAGTATATTACGTCCATGCATAAGGCCTCGGTACAAGGCTGACAAGGGAACACATCATTGGTTCTTGTCGTCATTGGGGAGCGCCATGTTTTTATTGTCGAGAATATTACCAGTCATAAATAGAAAATGATGGTTGCCTGTTGTAGATTCTCCAATACTCGAGACTTATACGGAACATTTTGAGATCTTGTCATTCTGTATTCCATTATGTAAGGACTGACTGTAATAATAATATATATAAATATAAAGCGGGATGGAGTTGGTCAAATTATAAAAAACTATTTAATATTAGATTGGTGAGCGCAAAGACGTCTACATTGTGTGATGTTGACTCTAGTGGCAGCGTTTATGGAGGTGAAAGAAAAATACAGCCCTCCCCCACCCCCACTTATAAGAGATCTCTTTGATTATACCAGCGTAGCGTTTCATTAATTTTTGGCAAACAATTGTTCCCCCGAAAAAAGGTTCACAAGCACAGATATGACCAATTCAGGTATTGATTAATAAAGACATACGTTTTTTGCCCGTGTTTTGGAATAAATACGTTTATCTATGTGGAACGATATTCTTTTTCATAACCTTATTACCTTTCTGAAGACCTATTAGGTTTTTGCAAACTTTTGGAAATATAAGTAATACATTATAAATTGATTAAATTGGTCGGAAGTCTAAACATTAGTAGATTGTTTGATGATAAAGCACCGTGGCGCAATTAGAGATTTTGTAACTGATTGGTAAAATCAGGGCCGACGTAAGCAAATATGCCGCCCTAGCCTAACGACGTGTGCGCCCCATCTCCCTTAAAAAATCAACACCCTAATACCTCTTGCCACAATCAAAAAGTGAAAAAATACGACACATTCCGCCCTCTCACTATAGTTCCGGTTAAAACGAAGTATGATAATCATAGCTTACCTTATAATACACAAATAAATGATCCAAAGAAAAAAAATTAATCTGGGATTTTACTATTGAACGAGAAAATTGCAATTCTCAACAGTCTTGCACAGTGCACAAAGATATCAAGAAGTAAAAGCGTCCCTATTGCGGCAGCGGTATTGTTTCCGTTCCACTGAAAGGCAGAAAAGCCCTGCTGAATATTTGTTCGGGGAGGAGGTGGGGGTACAAACTTCGTTTGGGGGTGGGGTGAAATTTACTTCAAAATTTTAATTTTCGTTATAAATGTACTTGCCAGAAAAGAAACGAAATAAAATATTCAGTAACAATGAAATAATTCTTCCATATTTATATAAAAAAGTTCATTCTTTTATTCAGAGGAAAACAAAATTCAAGCATTTCTTCTTGGACATTTAGTCTATTCACAGACAGTTGATAATTTTTGAGGTGGCAGGATTTTACTTCATAGGGTACCTTTCTCCCTCATGGTATCCTTATTCATATTTTTCTTTGAAAAATTGCTACATATAAAAGATTATTACAATTTACATATGCAGAAAATACATAGAAAAATAATTTGCAATATTTTTTTCCTTTCTTGTTGCATATTGCTTGGGTATATGAAACTTTGTGTTTTAGGGTTATGTGTACCAAGAATTTGGGGGGTGGGATTATGGGGGGTCTAGCAGACTCCCTGGAAAGGCGGAGCGGTAATGAGAAAATATTATGCAGCGTTACATAAATTGGGTAGAGGAAAATTTGTTAATGTAAGGAAGCAATAAGTTGAGGATATGGAAAAAAATGGATAAAAGAGACTGTATGTAACGGAGAATAAATATTGGTGAATGCATTCAATCGAAAATTATCCATTCAATTCCATTTATTTATTAATAAGTTTATCTCAATCATCCTGCAGTATTAAGTATCTTAAAAAAGAATAAAAAATCTGTCGTGGTGCCGCATAATTCGCTTATATGGTCGTCCCGGGCCCGGGTAGAATCGACTTAATTTTTTCTTTTAGTTTTTGCAATAGTTAAACTGGTGATATATTCAATTGAGAATTTAAGTAATTTTAAAAATTATTTATTAAAAAAGTAGATTTTAAGTTGTCGCAAAATTTCAAATATTAGAATTCATGAACTTTCTGTTATTTTGTATTTTATCAATTATTTATAGACCTATTAAATATTTACATTACATGCTTAATCGATTATGTATATCGAAATTATTATTATTTTCGTCAAACATTGTTGTATACCACAGCATCAAGGAGATAATCACTGTCCTCTTGATCTGGTTCTTGGTTTAGTTCAAGTCTCACCCAGAAACCTGAGAACTGTCCTCGTACTTTTTTAATATGCAGATGGTACCCAGTAATGATATTTTTTGTAGGTCTGTTGTCGTTATGTCAGTAATGTCCAGTTTTTCTAAGGATTTTTAAGTTGGATGTGATGGCCTCCAGTGCACCTATTGCATTTGTGATCAGGGGTGAACTGAGTCCTTTCGAAGGGCGCATACCTTGGATTATCAGAGGGCGCGAGTCCTATAGCCCATGAGGGCGCATCGGCTCGGGTGCCGGTTGGACGGCGGCTCAGTCTGCCCCTGTTTGTGATGACTGTTACTTGTTTTTTACAGAGTCTCTATTAAGATCTATTGCGAGATCACGATAGTTGGAGATTTTTTTTAAAATTCTTTCTCTTATTTTGCTTTTGGATTTTCGAAGTCCTCGCGCTTATTTGCAGTGCCTGTTTTTGTGCAGCAAAGCTCAGGCCTTTAGTTTCTTTTTTTAACGTTCCTAATGGAAGCCATCGCCAATTATGCGGGCTATCGACTTTTCCCTCAATTTCGTTCAAATATTGCCCATAGAAGGGTTTGTTTTTCCAATTTGTGCGGCATTTTTGAAGTTCTTTCAGGTTGAAACACTTTTTTTGCTCTGGTACCTTTATTATATTTCTTGACGCCACTTTCATTAGGAGCTTTTCAGTACTTCTATTTAAACATTCATTTAGGTCTCCTTTTTTCTTTTTTCGACAGTTTATTTAATTTGTAAGAGGCCCCTTACCACTTCTTTCCTCGGTAGGTATAATCTATCTATGTCACTCCGTGGATCAGGGGTGCACTGGAGAGAGAAAGCAGCCCTGGCATTTGTAAGTACGGCGTCTCACTTTGACTTCGAAGATCTTGTGATTTAATCTTAATCAGTATAAATCCAAAGAATTTTATTCAACTTTATAAGGTGGGGGTGAGGGGTTGTATCCAATATTTATATATATCATGAACGATATATTTTGATAGATCGTGAAAGATCAACAATAACACTACAATAATAAGTTTATGTAAATATTACAAATAATAGCAGAGTCAGCAGACAAACCACAAACACACCGAAACAGGGTAAGGTACTGGTATTTTCCTGCCAGATAGATTCCTTTGATATTGCTGGTACGTAAATTTAAAGTTCATTGATGCTACTTCCTGTTAGTCCGCCTTCATAAATTCATGATTTTAAAACAACACCATGAAGGAATCACTTGATTGAGCTGAAACTTCCAGGAAATGCAAATTAGGGTATGCTATTCAAATGATTAGAATTTCAGAGTCATCACGCATGCGTGGGCTGAGCAGCGCCCTCTGAACTGCTGATGGATCCGTATAAATAGAGGGCTGTAGCGGGGCGTGTATGGCTATCTGCTAGTGGTAAACGTTACATGAGACGTCACTATGCCTCTACGACGAAAGAGGGCGACATTTCAGCAAGTTACGGAGTTTGAACGGGGACGAATGATCGGCCTTCGTGAAGGAGGGTTTTCTTATCGTGCAATAGCAGCTCGTATGGGGCGTAACAGCAGCACAGTGATGCGAGTGTGGAAGCAGTGGGTTCAAGAGAACCAGACAACTCGGAAATCCGGGAGTGGACGCCGAAAGGTGACGTCAGCACGGGATGATAGACACCTGGTCCGCATGGCGGTGACGGACCGTTTTGCTTCATCTGGACAGTTGGCAGAACGTTGGTGCACTGCTACAGGTGTATCATTGTGTGCTTCATCAATTCGTCGGCGTCTACTGCACCGTGGACTGCGTGCAAGAGTTCCTTTATACAGGATCCTCCTGACGCAAAACCATCGGTGCCTGCGGCTACAATGGGCTCATGGACATAGAGACTGGCGTGCTGATTGGCAACAAGTGGTGTTTTCTGATGAATCCCGCTTTAATTTGGGGTACAGTGATGGCCGCATCCGTGTTAGACGCTATACCGGTGAACGCCACCTTCCGGAGTGCGTTATCCAACGTCATAGTGGACGAACCCCCAGCGTTATAGTCTGGGGTGCGATTGCGTATCATGGACGATCTCAGCTGCTACGAATTGTGGGTAATCTTAACAGCAACCGGTACATCAATGAAGTTCTGGAGCCCGAAGTTGTTCCCTTCCTTCAAGGCATTCCCGGAGCTGTATTTCAACAGGACAATGCCCGCCCACATATTGCCAGGAATGTTCAAGACTTCTTTTCATCACAACAGATACAGCTTCTTCCTTGGCCTGCCTATTCGCCGGATATGTCGCCGATTGAACATGTGTGGGATTTCGTTGGTCGGCGTCTCGCTCGTGATCCTCGTCCCATAGCTACTACAGATGAACTTTGGGGTCGCATACAAGCAATCTGGAATGCTCTTCCTCAGGCACACATTCAACATCTGTTTGATTCCATGCCACGTCGTATAGCATCACTTATTGCAGCGCGTGGTGGTTTTTACACTCTAGTGTTGATTATAGTTATAAATCATGTACTAACTTTTGTATGTAGTAATTGGAAATAGTATATATGTGTTTTTGAAACTTTAAAACAAACTCGTTATTCTAACAAGATTTATTATTCTGCCGAATAAAAGTTCGTGATCGTTACCTTAGATTGCGCCAAAAATCGCCAACGGCGATGGGTACAAAACATGCAAGTAAAATTATAAATAATGTGTAATAATTATAAATATATTATAATTATATAAATTCTTTTTTCACGTACATGGCATATGTTTGAATTTTAGTTTGAGGTTGTCTTCAGGGTCCTTCTTTGGTAACTTATTTGTTCGGGAGGGGACATTTTAAATCCTTTTTTATTTTCTATTTAGAAAGGGAAAAGAATATTATTGATTTTTAATAGTCTTTGGGATAAGATAAACTTAGGATAAAGTGGAAAAAAAATAGTTAATGATTTTTTTACATAAATTTATTATAAAAAAAAAACAAACATGTGGAAGGGAGGGGAAAATTTAACGTTTTACTAGTTTCTTATTCAGCTAAGAAACTTTGCTCTATTAGAATATTCAGATTATTCAAAAGTTTTTATTATGCCTACGAAATAATTCAAAGCATTATAATTTACACCGTTAAATGTTAGATTTTAACAAAAGGGCTTATCTGTGTACAGGGACATGTCAACGTTTTGGAAAGTGGAGGGAGGGGGCGAGAGACCGTTTATGGCCACAAACTGGTGATGCCATCTGTTATCACTAATCCCCAACAATTATTCTAAAACATTAATTAGATAAATTAATTGTTAATTAGATGTTAATTAGTTAATTAAATAGTTAAAATAAACTGAATTACAAAACAACAACCACTTGAACGATTTCAATTTTACTGATTTCGCAGAGCACCAAGCTTTAAAATCAATGGTTTCACAAAGACTGAAAAAAAATGTACAGGTAAAGAGACGCTAATTTTTTTTAAATACTAGATACGCCAGGGGGCAATGTAAAATAGTATTATTGACGGTATGGTGCTGACATCTATTGACAGAAAACGAAATTAAAATCTAAGTTTCTTTCAGCTTTGCTACATTAGTGGAAATGTTTAATGTTATTTTTGAAATTAAAATTTTAATAGTATTCCTCGATAGTGGGAGGGGCGGAATATGTATTTCGCCCCTCCTCATTCTAGATTGGGTGGAGAAAAAACCTGCTATTTGTTGGCACGTGACTGTTTGTGTACATTGGCTACATATTCTGAAAATTTATAAGGAAATCTTTTGTCATCAAATGTGGACTCAGGCACGTTTTGATTGGCCTGTGGCTGACAGATCAAACTCCTGTTTTCTTTTTCAGGAAATAACAAACACTAATAAGAATATGTGAATTTCATCCATGTATTCTTATTATTCAATAATAAAAAATATTAAAATGAAAAATAATAACCAAAATATTTGATTTAAAAAAATTTTGGAAATAAAAGTTACAAGAATTTGAAATTGAAATGAAAAAATATGGAATTGGAAATTTAACAATTGGAATTGAAGTTTTGAAAATTTTGTTTGTAGTTTTAGTCTGTAAAATTGTTAATTTTTTTAACAATGCCATTTCTTCTCCGCTTTTATAAACTTTAATTAAAGAAACTTCAGTCATAAATTCGATATATAAATTTTTGGCTCAAGCTTATATATCTTCTTTTTGTCAACAAATAGTGCTCCTAGAACAGTTGAACAGGAGTGTTAGTCAAAACACGTAAACAAAATATTTTTAATGTTTATTTTGTGCCTTTCTTCAACATTAAAAAAAAACAAAAACACGTTCAGAGGGAAACTGTGGCGACATTCGTTAGCGAAAATGCGCCAAATGAGGTAATCTAAACTACTTAGTGTGAAAATGTATCCGATCCAAAATGTCGGGCAGGTCAGCCTGTCTATACAGGAGCTCTACTTCTTCCTTCCTAGCGAGTTTCTCCCCTATTCTTCTAGTGTGTTAAAACGATCATGGTGCGGTACAGTGTAGCATATAATTGCAAGGAAAAGGGAGAAAAGAAAGGCGGAATTCACCGATTTCACAGATAAGAGCTTATTAATGTATTTAATATGTGCTTTTCTTCTGTTCCCATTGTAAATGATTTTTTCCTGTTATCACAAACAATTCACGCAAACATTCCCAGGACAACTATTCATGATTCATAGCTGCTTCTTTTAGAAGAATTTTTCGCTATTAAGCTTTATTTTTTTAAAAGCATGAAGTGAAGAGATTGTTGAAAACAGTATTTATTAATACCGTATTTTTATCCGTATTATATAACGGTTAAAGTACAGTTGCACCTAATTACTTGACTTTGAATTTTCATAGCAATTAATTTGTTATGCACGATATTCTAAAAATTCTGAAGCAAAATATGAAACTGTAAATTTATTTTCTTCCATAAAAGCAAGTGCATCAGACTATCAATGTTTTGTTTTATATTAGATTGAATTTATTGGTGGCAATTAATAAGTTTTCATTTTGAAATTGCACATTATAAATATAAAATATTACTGTCAAGAAGAAATATGAAAAATACGGGGAGGAGGGCCCTTAGGGATATATTACCCCAAGGGCCGACACAGGGGGTCATGATCTCCCAAAATATGATCACTGGCCTATTCTATAATGTGTTCTACTCTCTAGAAAAACTGACTTAACTTGTTCGTAAAATTGCCAGTTAGGCCAAAGCTAGGCCTTTCAAATTGTTAATTATAATTGTATCAATTATTTTTTTTGTTTTTTTAAATAAATAATTTTGAAGTAACATGTCTGGTACCATTTCTTCTGGTTCTTGGAACTAGGTTTCAGGTAAGTTGAGTATACGAAATTTCATGAACTAACCATTTAGAATGACAGGCCTATCTTTGGGAAAAATAGTAATATTTTAACTTGTAAATTTTCAAACCCTGGGTTAATTTTTATTTAAGCAAATCTGGCACAACGCGCACACTATCAAAATATAGTAAATTAAATTACTAACTACATAAATTTTGGGTAATTCATGTTTGCCAAAATGGGCAACTGCTATATTTTTTTAGGATAAAATTCTTTATGGCCATAAAATTCTTAAAATATAAAATTCATCATTATTATTAAGTCAATAATTAAAATCTGGAGGGGAACCTCCCATTTAAAAAAAAGATTAGTTATAAAAATTCGGCTGCTTTGAAAAAAATGTATTTTAGTCAGACACACAGCTAGAAGCTTGCTACAGGGTGGCTCAGAAGGCTACAGGGGGCTTAAAATTCTTTAATATTTTAATGTATTTTATTAATATATTCAATAACATAAATATCTAAGTAGGCTATTATATTTAACATCAATGAATAAATTTCTTAACTTAAATTTTGCATTAAAAACTTACAGAGGTATACTAAAATTTAGAATTTCCCTTATCTTTATTATAGAGTACATGAAGAAAACAAAAAATTTAAAATAAATTTCTAAAATAATTTATTTTGAAAAACTATTTTCCGGGGAGGGGCTGACAGCGGCGTAGCTACCATGGAGCAAGTTTGCGCATCGCGCAAGAGCTCACTTCAAAAACGGACCCGAAATTTTGCCAGAAGAAACTGTAAATAAAATAAATATAACATTTTTTATTTGCTTTCTCTTTCTTTTTGTTTTCTCTGAGGAACTGATTTTTTTAATTATTATTCATTTATTCATTAATTTTTCTGCGCAGTGGGCCCTATGGTATACCATCTGTAAGTTCTAAGCTATCCGCCATCGATAGAGTGAGTTTTATGGCCCATCAAGATCTATTGCACAAGGGTCTAGATGGTGGGAAGATCTTTATCCCGGCTAAACATTGAACCATTTTCAAGTATGTATAGTGTCCCCCACTTCGCCTGTCGTTAGCAGAAGGGAAACAGATATGGAAACAGGTATGGACTCCAAGAATGACGAAGGCTTTCATAACCGTGGAGAACATGTATGTGTTATCACGTTGATGGTACATCGAAGTCTCTTTCAATTCACTTCCTTCGCCGCGATCTCAGCGTTAGTTTTAGTTCGAGTATCGAATAGTTTTAGTTTTGGAACCAAAATGGTTTTCGTTTGAGATCCGGAAAGTTTTACTTCGGGTTCGAGAGTGCTGCCATCTTTCGACAAAAAGTTCGTCGTTACATGTTAAGTGTGTTAAAGAAAACATTTTTTTTATATTTGTTTTGCCCTTTATATAAGCTGTTATAATTATTACCGATAGTTGAAACTTCTTCGTGGGGGAGGGGGGCTTTTTATGGTTTTGCACAAGGGCCCAAAATTTGTAGTTACGCCACTGGGGGTTGACCACGTTTCCAAGAGGTCTAAGCCCCAGGCTGCCTACGGCTCTGACTTTAGTTAGGAATAATGAGTTATTTTTTATTATTTTTGTATTTCAGTTATGTAACGCTAGCAACTATAAAATTTGAAATTGATTGATTTGATTTTTATGACGCAAAGGCATGTACGCCTTTCATTTCGAATTGAAGTATGAAAAAAAAGCCGCTTTTATAATAAGAATGATATGGAAAATTAGGGCACTGGTTTACCGTTTTTGCCAGTATTACATCCGTGTTAATGAACGTGATTTCTTAAAACATTGAAATTAAGAAAAGATTATAACAGAAATAAGTTCAGATAAACATATATACGGCTGGATTTCTGGTGAAAATCAATCAATCACCGTCTGTGTATTTGCTTTCTATAAGAATTCGCCTAGTCTATACTCTAGTTGTCCTTTCCTCACGTGACTAGGGTGGGGCTTAGCTTGGGGATCTAGACGACAGC
>QLNU02015360.1:262056039-262074053 GCA_006491805.2 Dysdera silvatica | reverse complement strand
AACATTGCTGATAGCTATTTCGATAGCGTTAACCAGCTATCGTCGTCAGAGCGAATGGCGGCTTCTGTTTATGTCCGTGCTGTTGGTCGGTGTTGCCATCACGTCGGTTGGAAACTTGATTGGGCGGAGGAGTAAAGCGTATTTGTGGAGACGTCTTTAGCCGTGAGACACAAAAGATTTTTCCAAGTGGGTGAGATAGAGTTACTAAGGAGTTGATCATTAACTGCAACATTGATGTTTGATAGAATGTGAAATGCCTCAAAGAAACTGAGATCAAGTGTTGAGTTGACTTTTTTATTAATACGTGCATTGGAGAATAGAAACTGATGTCCGAATTCCCATGAATGTTTTGCCAGAGCCGATTTATGGAATTCTTGCTTTCTGACATAAGCTTCGTGTTCATTTAGTCTGAGGCGCAGTGCTCTCCGTGTTTGACCGATATAAATTTGGCCACACTGGCACGGAATGGAATATATGCCGCAGCTGTCAGAATCCGGGATGGTATCCTTAGTAACTCTATATCATCCACTTGGAAAAACCTTTTGGGTCTCACGGCTGAAGACGTCTCCACAAATACGCTTTACTCCTCCGCCCAATCAAGTTCCCAACCGACGGGATGGCAACACCGACCAACAGTATGGACATAAACAGAAGCCGCCATTCGCTCTGACGACGATAGCTGTTTAACGCTATCGAAATAGCTATCAGCGATGTTATCGTTTTAACGATTTTAAATAACTACACCATAAAAATTTTTATTTGATTTGCTTCTATTGATTAGTGCAGTGTGTCGCTATTAAACTATTTATTTCAAATGGATGTTTAAATGCTGTAGATATTCAAAACATGCAGTGTTAAAAAATAAACGTGCTACCATATTGAATGGCCACTCTGGATTGGTTTCAGTTTTCTAGTGCTAAATCACAAAGACTGTAAACTGGTATTAAAATAGCTTTATTAAAACGCTATTTAAAACAATTGTTGCTTTTCTGCTAAACAAGGGATTCCCAACCTGTTCTATACCCTGTATCTCTAGGAAATGTTTGGTTAGTGTTTACACCCCTTACAAGAGTAAAATAGTGTCCCCCCCCCATCCACGCACACAATAAATTGATTGGTTAATAAAATCAACTATTTAATATAATCAAATCCCCACAAACTGATTTCATTCATGCAATATTATAAAATCCTCAAGTAATAAAATCAATCTAAACAGGTGGATTGAATCGCCCTGTTTTCCTGTATCCTGTTCTACCAATGCCATTTAAAGAACCATAAACTTTTAAATGAAGTGCATACAATGTAATCAAGGGAAATAAAGTTTTGAACTCTGTTATGCCAAAAATGATAACCAACTGCTTCAAAGCATAGCTTCATTTCGAATCTCAGATTATAGAAGTTAGTCATTTAGTAAACTCAGATTTGTCCAAATAGAGATGATTTAATTAAGTGGCAGATGCTATATCACAGTTGAAGATGTAAAAAAGTATAATTTCTAATTTTTGAATTTACTGTGAATGAATAAATCAAGCTTCAAAAACAAGCTTTTAACTCAGTGCATAAAATGCAAATATAAATTGAGCAATCCCAGGTTAGGAACCCCTTCACTAAAGGAATGATATATGTTTGTTTAAAAATTTGTTTTGTATAAATTGTATTGGTATGAACTTGTTTAAAAATAGCGATGCGGAGTGAGAAAGTAAGTTATAAATTTGAAATATGAGTGTAATAGTTCTTAGTTAAATGCAATGAAACTTGACTTTTATGTCTTTGATTAATGAAGAAATTTTGAGTCTTGTGCATCTTAATACCATAATATGTTCAGTTTTTTTTTTTACATATTGTTGAATTAGGTAACCTATTCCGAAATGTTATAGATCAAATATGTAATTGTAATTAGCATTAATTTAAGAATATTGTACGAATTATAGGTAAAACATTTTAAAAACTGGAATAATTTAAATTTTTTATTATCTTTCAGGTACATTCCCAATGGTTAAGTCATCTCTTAACACAAAATAGGTTACCAGAGAATTTTTTTATATTTGGAACATTAAATGATTCAGCCAGACAGCAATTATTGAACCAATTTGATAACCTGCCTAAATCACAATGGAAATGCATTATAATTCAGCGTGTTCATAAAACAGTGAAACAGGTTTGCAGGTAAAAATAAATATATATGGTGTTAATTTGTTCTACATAATTTTGTAAAATAATATGCATAATAAATTGTAATAATTTTTTTTAAATATGAAAACTTAACTGTAGAATCTTTGAAGTGTTTAACTGTTGGTAAAGTAAATACTCTATATATTAAAGTAAAAAATTCTCATCATAGCTGATGTTGTAATATTAGATGATAAATTTCTCGAAAAAAAATTTTTTGGCACCTGGTAGGGACAGAATTCACAATCTTTTGGTAACCAGTCAAGTGCTCTTCCCATTGAGCTACAGGTGTCAAACAACTGTTATAATAAACAGTGGCAAAATGCACTAGTTTTGAAAGCAGTTTTTAAAATAATTATTCATGTGATTGTTATACAATTTTGACATCTGATTGAATAAGTAGATACCTCACCAATAGCGTAGTGTGTATAAAAATAAGTTATATTTTAATTTTAATTTTTTAAAAATTAAAATTTTAAATGGCTTTTTTAGGAGTTTACGCCGCGCATGATGTACTGATTAAAAAATTGCACACTACAACAATTATTGTTTTAAAATACACATAAGAATTGTATCTATATGTTACGTGAGCCACTTTTCAAAATTATGAATATATTTATGAAATATGAATTTTCAAATTACTAAATTCCTCAAATATGAATATTTACATATTTTTTTGTTGTCAGTTTTAGAGTTATAACTTTTTTGTTTGAATAAATGTATTAATTCCTTTCCACTCATTTTGTACATAATGATTACACAAATTAAACTGGCAAAATTCATGTTGATAACCAGTAATAGAAAACATGGTATCATGTGCTCTGTGTTTGAATTTTATGTTTTAAGATATTTGCATTTGAAGCTTAAGTTTATGAATTAAAAACAATATACTGTATTACGAACCATTAAAATTGGTCTACAGCATACACTACACCTTCTTGTTGCAAGTCCTTTTTAAATTTTTTAGTAAAGTGTTGTCGTTTCATTTTACAAGCATCTTTTTTCATCATTCTTGCTTGCTTTTCGGTACTTTATGAATATTTGTGTCTTTTTTCTTCATCGGTTTTATAGGTATAACTTTTTTGTTTTAATTTGTGTACTAATTCTTTTATACTCATTTTGTGCATAATGATTAAACAAATTAAATTGGCAAAATTCATGTTGATACAAGTAATAGAAAACATAATATCATGGGCACAATATTTAATTTTTACGTTTAGAGATATTCACGTTTCAAGTTAAGTTTATAAATTAAAACCCCAATTGTTTACTTCATTTCCAGAGTCGTTTTTATATGTATATGATCCCGATCAAATTATTGTAACAAAAAATTAGCCGCTTTTACAAAAAATAAGACATATGTATACAGATTTTAGATGTCGACGGCAGGGCATTTAAATTAACCGTACCTTCAAATCCTAAAATTATTAAAACAGCGTTTACTATTTCCTCCATATCTTGGGTTCTAGTTGAGCTAGCACTTAGATATTGGTCTTAAATTACGTGGAAATGCCCACACTTTCAAATAAAAAATTAAAAAATAAATCCTTTTTTCTAAGGTTTAAAACCTCCTTTCTAAGGTTTATAAAGAAGTCCAAGCACTGCCCCATTAATTGCTAACTTGTCCATAGTGAAGTTTCATATTCGATTCCAGAGGGGGAGTTCAATCGATGCCTGTAGCTCAGTGAAAAGGAGCATGACACTGGTTATCAAAAAATTGTGGGTTCGGTCCCCACCAGGTGCCGAGAAATTATTCTTTTTTTTTGTGTGAGTAGTTTATCATCTAATATTACCACACAATCAGCTATGATGAGAATTGTTTGACATAAAAAAACTATCAATGCTAATCTTGCCTGTAGGGCATTTGCTTTTTTCACTTATCACTTTGGTTTAAAGAACAGTCCAAACACTGTCCCATTAATTGCAAACTTGTCCATAGTGAAGCGTTATATTTGCTTGCCGTATCGGGGCCGATTTTTCAATATTTTCAATTGGCTTCTGATGCTGATTTATGAAAACATGAATAAGTCGGCCCCGATTGATTGGCAAGCAGATCTATCGGTCGATCCTTAATACTTATTTAGAAGATATAAAATGCAAAAAACTAGGAGAATCGGAGATTGAGAGAAAAGGAAAGATTAGAAGCACAACTTTTTTTAAAAGCAGTTAGTAAATAAAAGAAAGGTGATAAAAAGAAGAAAGAAGACTTAAAATTATGCATAAGGAAGAGGATGAAGCATTGAATAGTGCTTCTTCAGCACTTGCTCAGGTAATGACTGAAGGGGCAGCAAAAGTCCCAGATGATGCTGGTCAGCAGAGACAAACTTTAAAAAATGTACATTCTTCCCATGAGAACTTAAGAAGAAAAAGGTAAAGTTAATTTCTGATTTAAAACTACCCAAAAAAGTACATTCTGATTTTTCAAAGAAATTCGTTAAACTACTTCAAAACAATTGAGCGACTTATCTGAAGATAATGATCATTTCTAAAATGTATAGGTATATTTGTTAATGTCATTTTTAAATAAATGCTCGCTTTGAAGGAAGAAATAAATATTATTCCAGGAAAGAAAAAGATAGGGATGGTTGGTGAGGCTTTTTTTCTTTTCTATCTTTATATTTGAGCATATTCTGCATCGTTTTTGTTGTCACTTATTGTCACCTTTTTTAGTTTTTGGTCACTATTTCAACTTTTTTTTTATGGTCATAACCTGTTATGAACCCTGTTTAAAGTATGTTGAATTCAAAGTCTAAGATGGACCAAATAAGCAAGGTTTAAGTATGCAGACTGCAAAAAACCAGTAACTTCAATTTTCATAGAAATATAGATTTATTTTGAAAAACATAGTAAAAAAACAAAACAATAATAAATTAGAGTTTTTTCCTGACACTTGGCATCTTTTCTTTGCTACTAGCTTTCTTTCTTCATGGAGAAATCTTGTTTGCAGTGATCACTTTCGATTGATCCAAGGTGAATGTCAGCAATTCTGGACATCACACTTATTTCCTTTCATAATTGTAAATAACTACTCACACCTGTAAGTACATTCAAACATGGAAATAATTTCATAATCAAATTTTCGAATATTCTCAATCCTGGTAGATCTATATTTGTAAAATCCAGGCACTCCAACTTCACTGAATTTTGCCTTCAAATCTGAATAGCACTGGATCTCAATTACCTCCATTTGCATTTGATTAGGTACTGATTCTATATTTATTGAAAAAAAAAAAATTCAAATAAAACAAAGGGAACTTGTCTTCCAAATGTCTAAAGTCTGCAATCTTTATTTCAAATTCAGTTCTAAGGCTTAACATTTCTTCTGCGTATTTTTGATACAATGTAGTTTCACCTAAACTTGATTTGTTCATGTTGTATGTTGGAAAGTGCATTAAATCTTCATGTTTTAGTTGGTTTTCCCAAAGAACTAGCTTACATTTGAATGCTTTTATTTGGTCACACATGTTCATAATGGGTCTGATTTTTTTTCTTTGCGGTGTTAAATTTAAATTGTATTTTTTTTGTTATATCAACCATGAAAGATAAATCTTGCAACCATACCGAGTAAAAAAACAGGCCTGTCATGACTTTTAGTTATTAAGAACTGACATATTTCTTCTTTCAAATCTCTGAATTGTTTAAGAACATTAAGATTGATTGTAAAATTAAGTTATAAAATTTGTATTAAAACGTTTTTTACATATCATTATATTGGCTGGGCCATAAAAATATTTGTTGCTGGCCACGAGTGTTCTATACTTGCTTTACATGATGTCACGGTGATTCCTTGTTCAGCAAAATCTACAGACCTCCCTCCAATTGAAAATCTGTGAGATGTGATTGGACATAGAATATATGCTGTCCAACGACCTCGAAATGAGAGTGAATGAATATTGCATGGACAACAATACCTCAAGATGGTATTTGAGCACTCTGATTTAATGCTATGCCATGTAAATGAATGTATCACTTAACATGGTAGGTCTACTTCATGTTGCACTGTGCATTCAGCCATTGGGTTCATGTAACTGTTTAAAATTAAGGTAATTTTTTCAGCACCTACTTTTCTGTGTCAAATTTTACCTCATTTGAAGCATTCCTGCATGGTGGTGTATTTTCTTTGTGGAGCAATGTATATACCCCTAAACTAAGTGAAGTAGCAGGAACCTCCTCTCTCTCTTTTTCTGCTTATATCTAGGATCTTTATTATAGGTAATATTGTGTAATAAATGGTATTGAATTTGAATTCAGTATTTGTATGCTATTTGAGTATAAAATTTCAATGCCCATGTTCTTTTAATTGCAAACGTAAGTGCTGTACTTTTTTATATTTATGTATCAAGATAATGTTTTGATAATTTTTTTATTATGGTGTATATTATTTTGTAGGATTCTAGGAGTATTACCAGCAATTTCAGCGAATGATGTTGATTTAAATTACTTTCAACTTATACATTATGTAACTGATACAAATTATCGAAATTTATGGAAGAAAGCTTGGCGTACATATTCTGGAATCAGTAATCAAAGCATTAACAAAACTCAAAGCCTTAAGGTAATATATTTCTTGAATGTTAATTTCATGCTTTTAGGTCATGCTAAAATTTACCCGTAAGTGGATAGAAACAGTTAAATTTCATGAAGTGGCATCATGAGTTATCTTTTGTTGAACTATCAAGCCTACCTTAGATCTTTACAGGATGAAAGTAATGTGGTGGCCCATATACTCCACACTGAGCATGTAAATTTCAGTATGACCTGCTTATAACGAGCCTACATTTAATGAGTTTATGGATTTAGCAAGATTTTTTTTTTAACTGTAAGCAAATTCAAAGCTGAATATTATTGTATGCATGTATCAGACTTTTTTCAAAGTTTGAAATTTTGAATTCTAAAACGGATTTGGCAAGCAACTGTATATATACAAGCATTTTCATTGATTCCATGCTCCTCATCATATACAGGCCCTCCTGTATTAGGATCTATCTACCAATAGCGATCAAGCGTGTATTGATTTCATTGACGTAAATAACTGACATAAGGGTCATTCCATATCAAATCATCCAATGTGTTTTCAAAATGAACAGGCTGACATTGCTGTGAAAACAGCAACTGCAAAACCTGAGTGTATTTCCATTCCATTTGGAGATTTTAACACTCATGTCTCATCCCATCTGTACAAAAAATGGGAATTGGATGAGCAAGTTTTTAATAAGCTTCACATCATTAAACCTTGTATTGGGGTATGGCAGTCTAGCTATAGGAGTGACCATCGTCAAGAGGTAACTCTGGCTAGACTTCGCATCGGGCACACAGGCTTCTCCCATCAACATCTTTTAAAGGGAGAAGATGCCCCGATGTGTGCCACATGTGGTGAAGCATTAAATGTTTTGAATATTTTATATACTTACCCCAATTTTAACCAGTAACGCTCATTAACTTTTAACCAAAACATTTTTACCCTCCGTGACATTTTAGGCGATTGATTTAATCATGAACTAATTTTTTATTTAATATTGGTTTCTCCCATCTCATCTAATTTTTTATATCATTTTGTTTGTTACATTTAATATATTACATCCAATATGTTTTTATCATTTTAGTTTTAATTTATTTCTCATATTATACTGTATGTGTGATCTACCTTGATTGGTGCAGAATGACCCTTGTCCTTGTACCATAAAAAAACAACTACCCAACCATTTTTCAAAATGTCACCCGACCCCCTTAGATTTTGATGAAATTTTGCATACAGTAGTATATGTGTGCAAGAAATGGATTATCCGAAAAATTTTTGGAATTCCATAGAAGCCGAGAGCAGCCTCTTGAAAATTGGGGTCCGCAAAGCAAATTGCATCCAGCATATGTAATTTAGAAACCGCTGTCTTAAAAAAAAAAAAAAAAAAGTTTTTCTGTTGCTAATTAAATGTTGCTCAATGAATTGTTTTTGCTGTGCAATCTCCTTGTTCTATATAGTGGGGGGGGGGAGCTGAAGGCCAAAGAAAACTATCGTACTATTATACTCCTAAATCAGAATTTCCTTTTCGTAAAAGTCAATTAGTCGAAGAAACTTTTTTTGTCAATATTCATTTCATTTTTTTAACATCTTCTAATAATTTTTAATTTACTTCTGGAATGCCTAAAGCTTCTCTGATAAGAGAATCATTTTCTCATTCTGTCTTTTATGATTACAGTTTACGTTCTTTTTGCTACTTTGTACTCCAAAATGCTAACAAGTTCTTTTGAGACATTATAAATCAAAGGATTTGTGTTTAAATATGAAAATTTCTGTTTTATACAAGTGCAAACAAAAAAGTTATATATATTAGATGGTTTCATGGATTATTTTATCTATTGAAAAAAGAAAATCATTTACAAGGCTAATTTCGATTAAAACATCAATTGACGAGTATAAAAATTTTAAAGTACATTATCATTAAAAGTCACAGTGTGCTCATCTTGAAACGATTTAAGATTCGTAAGTTTTAAAAATAGTAGAGCAGTAGAACAGCACAAGTTATTTTTTCCTTGAATGGGACAGGGGAGGGGAGGAGGCACTATTTGTAAATGGAGCGGATAAGATTTTAGGGTGTGGAGGCATTACTCTATGGAGTTGACTGAGGTAGAGCCAGAAATTTTATTCTGTAGATTATGACTGGGGCTGCAGCATTTCTTCTGTTCCAGGTGGGGGGTGAGTGTAAACAAGACTTTCAACTCTCATCTGTTTCTAGATAGAGGAAGGTTATGGAAAGAAACTCTTCTTTTTTCTGTGTGAGATATGGAATGCTGCAACATGAAAGCAATTTTCACTTTATGTCCACCTAGAACGAAGGGGTAATTTTTATGTCTAGGCTTCGGCTGAAACATCATTCACCATTGTTGCAGGTGGTTCTGAAATTTTACCAGCTAGTAGGAAATTTTTGCTCTCCATTTGGCTTACGGTGACTGACATTCATGAAGTTTGTTGTGGACAGATATGATAAATACTTACATAAAGAAGGTGATTATGTGGAGAAGTAAGGCTAGGTTCACTTATGTAAGGGAAGTCAATTATTTGAATAAAAAAATATTTTTTAAAACTTATTACGGCCAAATGGTTGTTATTTACTGGATGACCTTTGTGCATCAAGTTCAGGAACGTTAAAGTCAGGTCATTCTGAAGGCCAAGGGTAGTTCAATGCATTATTAGATCAGTGTTTCTAATCTTTGTGTGTTCGGTGTGCATATAAACTGTGTCTCAAAAGTTTAATCACAGAAGGTATTTAACTTTTAAGAAATTATAATACAAACAAAATATTTAATACACCCATTTTATTATATATAACACATGCTTCTTTCATATATAAATCCACAACTGCTGATATTTATTTAATGCATTATTTAAAATTATATAAATGTGTGTCTCAAAAGTATAGGCATAGTTTGACGTTTGCCCCCTGAAAACATCAAAAATATATTTTAAATTTATAAGGTGCTATTATTGTTGCATATGACTTTCTAAACTTGATCTTCCACGTAAGAAATAATATTTTACAATATTGCTGGGCTGATTCTAAACAATGCTTTCTCTGTGTTTTGTGGAGGCTGGGTGGGGACAGTGTTGGTGTAGTGGTAATGCATTCTTTTGGTATGCCATTAATCCTGGTTTGCCTCCCGGTGGTGTCCAAAAAAACAAAACAAAAAAACTTAGTGACTGTCGTACTGTAGTGTGTGTATTGGTTTCTAAGCCCCTAAAAGGTTCAGATGTCTTGGAATAATGTAGGTCTACTATCCTATGGTGGCACAGTGGTAATGCATTTCTCTATCATGCTGTTAACCTGTCTTTGAGTCCCAGTCATTTTGTGCAACGTGTGCGATTCTTCTGTTCACCATAGTCTGGGCTTTGGTTTCTGTGGCACAGAAGTTTAGATTCCTCAGAAAACTGTAGGTTCTGGTTCAGAGCATGACCTTTGTTATTCTTGCATCATAAAAACCCAAACTTGTCTATGGATCCCTTTAATTCTTCTATGGAGAAATACTCCTTACCCTTGGCATATACTGTATGTCTCAAGATCTCCAAGTCTCTCTCAAGTCCTCAGTGGGATTTAGATTGCGACTGCATGTCGGCTAATTTAAAACTGCAATATAGTTTTTCTGTGATCATGTTTTCGCTGAATGTGATGTATGCCTAGGTACAACCGGTGAAATAAAAGTCCGAACACACATTGCCATTTGTGCAATAATTGTGCTACAGAAAATTCAGAAGCACCAATTAGTTTAATGAATACAAAAATATATTGCATTAAATACATAAATGAAACTCAAAACTAAAAAATGTGAATTCCTAAAATTCTCACTGAAACAATAAATCATAACGTGATATAATAAACCTTTTTTTTTTTCATATTTTTAAGTTTTATTTGTATGTAGGCTATTTAGTCATATTTTATACGTAATATATTTGCACGTGAAAATGAGCTATTTTTAGATTCATATGCCTATCTGCCAGCGTTACTTCGAAGTAGTAAGAGGGTGTGCGCCCCTGCGATATCTCAAAAGGGGATGCTTTGGCTGAAAATGTTTGGTAACTTTAAATATTTGATGAAATTTAAAACCATTTAGTGAAAATGTAAGATATATTTTAATAGGATGGGAAAAGAAAATCTAATGTTCGCAAAGGTTTCTGTTTTATGTGGTCAGGAGTGGAAGGAATTACGATTACGTGATTATGTTATGAGACTGATGATAAGGTTTTTAATATGTATCTAATATGTTTTTTATGTTTCGGCTTTTTAAAACTATATATGTACACAGAGAAAGAAAGTGAGAACTAAGGACAAGTTTTAAAAAGAAAAACGCATTTTTAAAATTTCAAAGCCAGAGATTTTTGAGGGTGGAAAATTTTTCCACCCACATCTCTAGGAGAGAGACACATGTATTTGTCTAATATTGATTTTAAATAATGCATTACCTAAACATCAGCAGTTTTGTGAATTTATGTTTGTGAACAGCATATGTTACGTAATAAAATGGATGTATTTAATATTTAAAACATTTTGTTTGTATTATAATTTCCCCTTAAAGGCTAAATAGCCTTTGTGACTAAATATTTGAGGCATACATTATACAGGGTTGAGTCACATGACCACTACCCATGCTGATGCAGATTCATGCCTAGCCAATCACAGATCGCGTATGTCAAAGTGATTTCGGGCATTTGTATAAGGCACAGGTCAAACCATTTGTGAACGCAGCAACGACCACTCTAATGTGGCAAATGAACGATCTATCAAACTCTGAAAGAGGCATGATAATCAGTTACTAGGCATAAGGTGCCAGCATTACTGAAACATACGACTTCATGAAATATTCTTGTGCTGCTGTATTTAAAGAATACCAAAAGTGTATGAATGGAATGGGTGTTACATCTAAACATACAAATTGTGGTGCACTACTCATCATTGACGCTAGAGAGGTGAGTAGGTTGGTCAAGACCAATTAGTATACTACCATTGATAAACTGACCACACAAATGAACGAAGAGGTGACTAGAAAGCTTTTGAAAGCAACTGTACAGCAAACCTTATTGCATATGGGCCTCCGGAGCAGATGCATTGTGCCAGGGCTCATTTTGACTATCGTTTATTATAAAAAATGTCAGTTTACAGAGATACTGCAATACTGGACAACAGACCAGTGAAAACAGGTTGCTGTCTTTGATGAATCACGTTTTTTGCTCTATTGAGTGAATTAAGGTTGGCATATTCATCTTACTACCTTCAAGAACAGACATCCGATATATTTGTTGGCTGATAAGTTGGTGGAGGTAGCGTTATAGTCTGGGTTCTGTTTTCATGGCGTGTTCTGGGTCTATTAATACTTTTGAAGGGCACTTTCAATGCAAATGGTTACCTGTTGATAATTGCCGATTATGTACATTTGCTCATGGTAACTACCCTCAAAGCAGAATGTGCTAAAAAAGTGTGACGTATGTTGCAAAACAAATAGCTTCACTGCAGAACAATCGCTGGGTGAATCGATTTTTTTTTTCTTAAAAAAATAAAAAATAAAAAAAAGGGTCCGGCAAATGTTTTCTGCATTTCTATTAAAAAAGGAATTTACATTTTATAGAATTTAAAAATGTATATAATACATACATATACACATACATGCATCTCCTGCCAAACATTTTTGATCAGCTGAAGGCTTGTTGCAGAACATTGCAAAATATTCTGCTTTGGGGGTAACTATGCACCCTGACAGTGATGGAGAATTTCAACAAGATAGTGTCCCATACCATGTTGTCAGAATTTCCATTAGTGGTTCAAAGAGCACAATTGGAGATTTCCAGTTACTTTCCTGGCTGTCGAATTCTCTCAGTCCAGGCACCTGTAAATAACCCTAGAACCATCTCGATTAATGCATTAGACAGATAGATCTTTCACCCAGGAACCTACGAGAATTATAGGATGCATTGCTGATGGCATACTCAGATACCTGTGGCAAACTTCTGATGGCTTATTGAGCTCATGCCATGATGCCTAATTCTGACTGTGGACGATGGTTATTGTTATTCTGGCTATTGGTAGGTGGTTAAAATAATGTGACTAGACTCTGTCTTAATGAAGTCCTTTTACAATTTTAAACTTTAATAACGTTTTAAATAAGGCATAAAATGAATATATGAATACAGTATTGGATAACTTAAACATTATATTTTTATTTCATAAGTAGTCATATATATAAATTGAAATTATTCCACATTCTCTTCATTTTTTTTCAGTACAATCTGAGATTTGTTTTTATATCAAGCTATTACAGTTGAAATTTATTGCAATTGTACGTTGATCACTTAATTTGACTCAAAGCTTTTTTATTATGATTTATTTTTAAAATGCATCTTGTAAATGAAATATGAGTAGTATTTATTTTCTTGTACCTTTTTTTACAACCATTATAACACATAAGATTTTTTTTTAGTCACATTTGGAAGCTATCCAGTCTGTAGTAAAGAGATTATTTGCATGTCCAATTATTCAACTTAACAAGAATCATTCATCACAATCAATTTCTAGTCATTGTTTCCCCTCTTCAACAACATTCGACTTAAAAGGTAAATATCAAATATTTGGATTTTACTTTTTGACATGAATGGTATATTTATACTTTCAGGTCTCAACTGATCGATTCTCTAGGCTATAAGAAGATCAGATTAATCAGAATATTATAGGTCCTAGTGCAGCATGACCCCTGCTGACCTTATGTCATAAAACTAACAAATTCATGCCAATGTGACCAGATTTACATCAGCCAAACAAAAATACACCCTTCATGTTCATCTTGAGTATAAAGCTTATGTATGTAAACAAGACCTGATGCCTGAGGATGACCTTCATGCCTAAATGCATTTTAGCCAAGCATGTCTGTTAAGTTGGTAGCAAGTTTTCCTTCAAGGATCAATTAATTAAAAAAGTTCTTTTATCATTGTACTTTAATTTTTTTAGGCCTTTCATATCCTTATCTGTTCTGAAATCACGGTTAATGACCAGTTTCTGTTTAATACCATTTCTTTCATTTGCATAGGTGTAACTTGGGAGTGTAAACTGGGGGTTGGCAAAAACCTAAGCATATATTTATGTATAAAGCCCCAAGACTGGTGGGGGGCTAAAACATAAATTTTCCCATGATCTAAAAAACACAGGAGGAGCACATGCCCCCCAAAAAAAATTCACCCCATGCTTGCACCATCCTTCCACATAACAATTTGGGACACACTCTGGGATAGTAAGCTCCTTCTGCCATCTTGAGAGAAAAAGAAGCTGGTTTTAAACTGCCAGACCTTTATAGGTGCTCAGTTACAACTCACCATTTGGCTTCCTTTCAACTCAATGATTTAAGATGTAGATTGTATTTCTATTTGCCTTGAGAGGATTATTCTGAATGACGCGAAAGGATCTAATTGCTTCATGATTTTCTGTTGTGATTTTGGAAGGATATAATGCTTCACATTTCTGTGTTATCCCAACATCAACCTTTTACCGGTCTTTGGAGTTATGAGAATCCTACGCCTGCACAGCCAATTTTTCAGTTGTAACCATTATATCAGATGTATAGAATGGAAGCATATGCTATTGTAAGATCAGAAGATTTGCACTTTTTCTTTTAAAGAGTCATGAGAAAATTAAATATTATCGTGAAATAGCGGCAATAATGCTGATTGTGAGAAAAAAAGCACCCTAAAATGGGGTGGGGGAGGGCAAAAATATACTTTTGCCCCTACTTAAAAAAACTAGGGACAAGTTCTCCCTTGCCCCTGCCAAATTATGCATATGTCCGTTTGGAAAGACTTCCTTAACCCAAAGCAAGAGATGTGATCTTGGATCCACAGACGGTTTCCTCTAAATATTCAAACTTGCGACTTGTGTTGGCAACAGTAGACCTTTCCCATGTATTTCACATCAGTGTTGTTCATATAGGCATATAGTTATATGGGCCTGTAGGGCCCGAGCCCCCCAATAATTTGAAATAAATTAAAATTTTACATATATTGCAATGTATAAATGTAATAAAATGTGCAAAATATGTGCTTGGGACCCCCCCAATAATTTTGAAAACTCCATGCTGATGGTTGTTCATGTTCAGAAGCTGAAAGCTTCGTTCTTCCACAGTAGCTATCAATATTTAAATAAGTAATAAAACATTTTACTCTAGTTATGTGTATGTATGTATATATATCATCATCATATTCAACCATTATAAATCCACTGCTGCATGGAGGTCTCTCCAAATGCTTTCCACACAAGTCTATCCTGGGCCATTCGTTTCCACGTCACCCCAACCTCTTTTCTTATTTCATCCACCCATCTAGTTTGAGGACGTTTTCTAGGTCTTCGGTGGTCTCTTGGAATCCAGTTCAGAATTTCTGTTGTCCATCGTTGATCAGTTCTTCTTGCAATATGCCCAGCCCATCGCCATTTCAGCCCTTTTACTTTAACAATGATGTCCTCTACTCTAGTTTGCTCTCTCACCCAAGTGTTTCTTTTTCGATCTCTCCTAGTTATTCCAAGCATGCACCTCTCCATGCTCCTTTGCGTTGTCTGTAACTTTCGTATTGCTCCAACTGTTAGACTCCATGTCTCTGATCCATAAGAGAGGACTGGCAATACACACTGGTTGAAGACCTTTCTTTTTAGACACAAAGGCAATTTCCCCTTCAGGATAAAACTGTTTCTTCCAAATGCACTCCAGCCAAGTTTAATACGTCTGTTGAGTTCTTTCATAATGTTGCCATCCATTGAAATCAGCTGGCCAAGGTAAATATATGAATCAGCAATTTCTAGCTCAATGTTGTCAACTTGTATTTTTGTTTCCTCTACAAAATTATTGAACATGATCTTAGTTTTTTGTAGGTTCATCTTGAGTCCAACTTCTTTACTTCTAGTTGAGAGCTCCTGTACCATGTCTTGGAGTTCTGATGGGTTCGTTGAAAAAATAACAATGTCATCAGCAAACCGCAAATGATTTAAATATTCACCATTTATTTTTATTCCCTTGTTATTCCAATTTATCTGCTGAAAAATCATCTGTAAAGCTGAAGTAAAAAGTTTTGGAGAAATGGTATCTCCCTGCCTCACACCTTTACCAATTTTGATAGCTTCGGTATCTTTATGTAACCGAAATTTTGCACTTGCATTTTTATACACACATTTCACCATGTCAATGTACACATCCTCGATGTCTGCTGATCTTAAAGAGTTGATGACTGCTGATGTTTTAATAGAGTCAAAGGCCTTCTCATAGTCAATAAATGCCACACACAATGGAAGTTCATATTCATGTGTTCTTTCAATTAATTCTCTTAATACTTGAATATGGTCCACTGTACTGAATCCACTTCGAAATCCAGCTTGTTCTCTTGGTTGAGCTGCATCTAATTTTTTCTGCAGGCGATGTGTTAGCACTTTTGTGAAGATTTTATAAATAGCAGGTAACAAGCTAATTGGTCGGTAATTTTTCAAATCCTCTTTATCACCTTTTTTATGCAAAAGAATTACTGTTGCAGAATCCCATTGGTTTGGTATGTTACCGCTGTTAAGACATTTGGTAAAGAATTTTGCAAGTATGTCTTCTACATATTCTCCAGCTTCTTTTAGGATATCTAATGTAATACCATCATCACCAGGGGCTCTTCCTTTCTTCATATTTTTTATTGCAAATGAAACTTCTTCTTTTAAGATTTTAGGAGCTATTCCTTCGACTATTGCGGCGTCTTCGTTTAATCCACTGTTACTTTCATATAGTTTTTTGTAGAATTCTTCAACTCTTCTAAGTATTTCTTCCCTATTTCTTGTTACGGTGCCATCCTCTCCTTTTAATGCAATGATGTGTTTCTTCCCAACAGATAAACTTCCTTTAACAACCCTAAGGCTCTTGTTATTTTCAATGGCTTTCCTTACTAGCTCACAGTTGAATTTTCTTATGTCTTCTTTCATGCTTTTGCGCAGAGTTTTACAAAGTTCTATGTACTCAATCCTGGAACTGGTATTTCGATTGTCCACCTTCATATCTCTTCGCCTTTTCATGAGCTGTTTCGTCTTCTCAGATAATTTGCTATTGTGCTTTTTACAGGTTACACCACCAATTTCCCCAGCAGTTTCAACTATTGTCTTAACAATGTTTTCATTTGCTTCTGAGATATCACTTTCATCAATAAGTCCTTCCAGTGCAGAAAAGCGATTTTTTAATTCCAACTTGAATGCCTCGGTATTTGCTTTCAGTTTCATTAAATCCACCCTCTTACTTACTTGTTTCCTAATGAGCTTCTGTCTTTCTAATTTAGTATTTAAGTGCACTTTACATCTCACCATTCGATGATCACTTCCAGTATTAAATCTGTTCAGTACGCTGCAATCTTCAATAATTGATTTCTTGTTTGCCAGGATATAGTCAATTTCGCTAGTTCCCCCATTTGGGTGTTTCCATGTCCATTTTCTTTGCGGTTTCTTCTTAAAAAATGAATTCATGATGCTAAGGTTTTCAGCTTCTGCAAATTCGATGAGTTGATCGCCACGTTCATTCCTTTCCCCATATCCGTATTTACCAACCGATGTCTCTCCTTGTTCCTGTTGTCCAATTCTTGCATTGAAATCCCCCATGATGAGCTTGATATGTTGTTTCCCTTTGGTGTGTAACTGTTTGATTTCTTCATAAAATTCTTCAACCTCTTCGTCGGTATGGCTTGATGTTGGTGCATATACCTGTACTATTTGAAGTTGGTATCGCTGGGTTAGTTGAACAACAAGCCTCGCTGCTCGATCTGATGTACTTTCAACTTCCAGAAGACAGTCTTTAATTCTTTTGTTGATTAAGAAGCCAACACCACTTGTTCTTCCAGTTTCCGTTCCTCTATAGTAAAACAAATGTCCGCTTTTCAGTTCCACCAACTCTTCACCTTTTCTTCTAATTTCACTGAGTCCTACAATGTCCCATTTGATCTTGTCTAGTTCCTCTTCCAATTCCTGAAGTTTTGCTTCAGAAGCAAGGGATCGTCCATTAAACGTAGCCAAGGTCAATAACAAACGGCAGCCTGGGCCATTCCAGTGATTCTTAGCACCCCCTGCTTTCATGCCACACTGACCGCTGCCTTGATCAGGAGCACTCCAGCACCTGGAGACTAGGGGCCATGGTTTCTGGTGTGTCAACATAATGGAGGAATTAGCCATAATTTCACCACGCTGGCTAGACGGGTTGGTGAATTAGCCCTCCTCTTCCGCCTTTCTATCCGTGTAACAAATATTAATTTGCCACATAAATAGAAAGCTCAGCCTGCACCACTTGAAGGCGGGGTAGGACACTAAGTTACTGGC
>QLNU02015360.1:262029653-262055939 GCA_006491805.2 Dysdera silvatica | reverse complement strand
TGGCTGGGGGTGGGAAACGTGTACGCACAGCACGGCCGAGGGCATCCCACAGATTTTCAATGGGATTAAGGTCGGGCGAGTACGCCGGCCACTCCATACGCACAATCCCCTCACTCTCCAGGTGGTTGTCGACGATGGCAGCTCTATGGGGATGCGCATTATCGTCCATGAAAATGAAAGCAGAACTAATTGTTGCAGTTTACAATCTCACAGTGGGGTCTAGGACTTCAACCCGATACCGTACAGCGCTTACAAAACCCCGTCTGTAGATCTGGAGGTCGGTGCGATATCCCAATGAAACCCCTGACCAAACCATGATGCTTCCACCTCGGAATGCGTGATGTTCGGTGATGTTCTGGGGCTGATTGCGTGAACCTTTTTCTCTCCACACCCTTACACGCTTGTCTTCGGGTTGCAGGACAAATCTTGACTCACCCGTGAACATACCGTTGCACCAATCAGACACAGTCCAATTGGCATGTTGGCGACACCACTTTTAATCGTGCCCCTCTGGGTTGGACGGATAGAGAGGAACACAAACTCGTGTTACCCGAGCGTAAAGTCTATTCATGTGTAGCCTTCGGCGCAAAATAGCGACAGATATCGTCTTACCAATGGCCGCTGCAATCATAGATGTCACGTGTGGAGGTCGCTCTTCGATTCCGCTTGGCAACAACAGCAATATATCGATTTTCCTCGGGGGTCGTAACCCTTGAGCGACCGGCCACAGGTCGTCAGACAACTGCTTGGCTGGTTCGGAATTGTTTCCATAATCGTGACAGGATGAAATGATGAACGCCGAAGAAAACAGCAACATCTGTGATTGATTGTCCTGCTTCAATGCGTTCGACATCACGCCAGCGCTCAGAATCTTCCATTCATCTTCTGGAAGCCATAGAAACACGTCTGTTTTGAAAACAAAAGTTCTAAACGCCTTTTATCAGCGCTTACATGCAACTTCTGTAACCCTTCACAATACTGGCTTCTTATACGACTGCCTTTTTTGCATATTTCTCTACACGAACCCGTGATTGGCTGTTACCTAACATATTTGCATGCTTCCATCTACCTCTGCAGCCTTCCCAATTCAGATTGGAAAAATTCCGAAAATTCACATTTTCCTCTGGTGATTAACTTTTAGAAGTGAGTGTAAGCAAAGCGTAAAATTTGCATAAAACAAATGTCAATAATAGATTTTTCAGAAAGAAGTAGTGTTAGTATTGCAAAACGTATTGCATTGTAACATACGTGTATTTCAGTAAATAAAAATCGTTAAAATGTTTTCTTTTAATTTTGAACGTTTCCGGATTTGTGGTTTTCCCACATTATTTTCTCTATTCCATTGAAAGACGATGGATCGAGGTGTTTCACTGTGTGTATGTGTATGTACATAGGCGTAGCCAGAAAATTCATAAAAAGGGGTTATAGGCTCAACGAGGGAGTTACAGAGCTGCAACTCTCATACTCCTATGTTAAATATATATGTGTGTGTGTGTGTTGTGTGTTTGCGTGTGTCTGTGTGTGTATGTATGTATTCATTCAGCATAAAAATTTTATTAGGCATAAAAATACATTAAAACTCCTTACCCTAGTAAAATCTCCAGTATAGAAAGCATCCTGCAACCCAAAATATAAAGCGAAAAGCATGAGTAGTAACTGTTGTTTTTGCTTCATAATCCTGAAGGTAGCTGTCAGTCTTTTAGCAAGCGGATACCCTTCGGTTTTCATGTCATTTTTAGGCAAAGGATCCAGGATCAAGGGGATAGGTATCAATGAGAGTAGGCTTAAGCCTATATAAATTCCAATTAATATGTTCCTCAGGTCTTTGTCAACTTCTTGCAGACCCCTGTTATTAGCGTGTAATGTATCGCTTTCCACAAACAGTATACCACATCGATATTCAGTAACATTCAACGAATTCAGCTTTTGATTTTTCAAGACAGAGTAGGATATTAAATTTCCACTTGTTTGAGATAAGAAGAAGCATGTGCCAAAAAGGCCAAAAGATAACGCCGCAGAAGAAGAGATGCCCTTTAAATCATCATGATCGTGATAAAGTTCTGACAGTTTATTTAAATAGGTGTATGCTGAAGGCCACAATATGGCTGCAAATGTACCAGACAAAACCTTACTTGGTATGAATGTTTCCCATCTAGGATACAAATTGGCAAAAACAACTGGAATGAACATGAACATGGATAGTGTCAACGCTAACTTGCAGCTTAGCTTTCTTATAACTATCTTCGGCAAAAACAGTGCTGAGAGACCGAACATGACGTATCCCACGGCTTCGGTTATTACCCCCAGGCCGTGTTGACTATTTATGGTACTTTGGAGATATGTCAATCCCTCCAAAGCAGTGAAAAGTAGATAATTTGAGAATGATATGCAGATTAAATTTTTAAAAACCTGATATCGACTCCATCGTAATCCATTGAACGTTGAGTTCTTTGATAATGAGTTATTGTTACTGTTTGAAGCAGGGCATTTTTCTGTTTCACCCATTTGAAATTTCGTTCTGTAAAGTATAAGGATTATTATTAATAACAATAATTAATAAGTATAGCTTATAACTAACGAAATATTAAGGTTCATGGAACTAGATGTAGAGTAGAGTTTATGGTGTTGCATAGGAATCAGTTATAGAGCTATTAATATTCTTGATATATATTAAAGATCCCTTTGTTAGATAATGAAGTAGAATTTGTTGAGTTTGCTAAAAATGCGGCCTTAGCGTTTAACGTGGTCGGGACAGAAAAAGTCAACTTTTTTATTTTTGAACCTTTTTTTTAATAATTTTTTCACAGTAACATAGTATATGTGTGACTATTATTTTGCAATTAAAATTGTCTTATCTCTTTAATTTTTTTTATAAAATATCCAAAACTTGAAAATTTTGAGCCAAAACGACGTTTCTATTTTTTGATATAGCTAAACAAATTTTCACAGTAGATACTATTATTTTGCATTTTTATGCATAGAAATATATAATAAAAAGTTTGTCTTCAGAATTTTAAGATACAGTTATTACAATAATAAAAAAATAAAACTTTTTTCCTAAAAAATCAATTTTTTAATATTTCGTACAATGAATATAAATATATAAAATTTTCTAATGTATATATATAGATAACGACATTTCCTGAAGAAAAAATAAAGATATATGTATAACAAAGCAGCATATACAATTCTGTGTGAAAATGTTGTTTCCTTTTTTAGATATATCGTTTCAAAAATGATGTATCGTTGCAATTTTCAACCATGAGAAAAACCATTTAAAGATTTGATTAAAAAAATCAATTCATTTTACTTTTTATTATTAATATTGTTAAGTGTTAATACTATCTTTAGTACTATACATATAGAGTAGAACCTAGTTAACGAGAACACGCTTAACGCGAATTACTTTTAACACGATGCAGCTTTTTGAATCCCCGTCAAACTAAAATTACTGTTAGGCTTTCCTGATAAGACAGACTATTTTAACCCAAACACATTTCTGGTCACTATGAGTGATCCTATTAACGAGGTTTGTCTGTAATACAATTATATACATATCAGGAAGTAACGGTTGCATTTAATGTTTTTGGTTGGTAAACCAGATATGAATGTTTTATGCTTGAAAACATATTTATAACCAAAATATGCAACTTTAACATATTAAAAATATTTTGTATTAAGTATTAGGGCCATTTTATTCATTATTTGAAAAAAAGCGTGAAAAAATGTATATATATGTGAGTAGTTACCTTTATAGGTCTACATACCAAGTTTCAGGTGCAGTTGATTTTATTTTTCCACCCATCACGAAATTATTTATTTAAAAAGGCTGCTAAGTTAGCATTAATATAAAAATAATATATATCATCATCATCATCATATTCAACCATTATCTATCCACTGCTGGATGAAGGTCTCTCCAAATGCTTTCCACACAAGTCTATCCTGGGCCATTCGTTTCCACGTCACCCCAACCTCTTTTCTTATTTCATCCACCCATCTAGTTTGAGGACGTTTTCTAGGTCTTCGGTGGTCTCTTGGAATCCAGTTCAGAATTTCTGTTGTCCATCGTTGATCAGTTCTTCTTGCAATATGCCCAGCCCATCGCCATTTCAGCCCTTTTACTTTAACAATGATGTCCTCTACTCTAGTTTGCTCTCTCACCCAAGTGTTCCTTTTCCGATCTCTCCTAGTTATTCCAAGCATGCACCTCTCCATGCTCCTTTGCGTTGTCTGTAACTTTCGTATTGCTCCAACTGTTAGACTCCATGTCTCTGATCCATAAGAGAGGACTGCAATACACACTGGTTGAAGACCTTTCTTTTTAGGCACAACGGCAATTTCCCTCTCAGGATAAAACTGTTTCGTCCGAATGCACTCCAGCCAAGTTTAATATGTCTGTTGAGTTCTTCCATAATGTTGCCATCCATTGAAATCAGCTGAGAATTTGCCGAAGCTGAAAATCTTAGCATCATGAATTCATTTTTTAAGAAGAAACTACAAAGAAAATGGACATGGAAACACCCCAATGGAGGAACCAGCGAAATTGACTATATACTGGCAAACAAGAAATCAATTATTGAAGATTGCAGCGTACTGAACAGATTTAATACTGGAAGTGATCATCGAATGGTGAGATGTAAAATGCACTTAAATACTAAATTAGAAAGGCAGAAGCTCATTAGGAAACAAGTATGTAAGAGGGTGGATTTAAAGAAATTAAAAGAAAATACCGAGGCATTCAAGTTGGAATTAAAAAATCGCTTTTCTGCACTGGAAGGACTTATTGAAGAAATTGATATCTCAGAAGCAAATGAAAACATTGTTAAGACAATAGTTGAAACTGCTGGGGAAATTGGTGGTGTAACCTGTAAAAAGCACAATAGCAAATTATCTGAGAAGACGAAACAGCTCATGAAAAGGCGAAGAGATATGAAGGTGGACAATCGAAATACCAGTTCCAGGATTGAGTACATAGAACTTTGTAAAACTCTGCGCAAAAGCATGAAAGAAGACATAAGAAAATTCAACTGTGAGCTAGTAAGGAAAGCCATTGAAAATAACAAGAGCCTTAGGGTTGTTAAAGGAAGTTTATCTGTTGGGAAGAAACACATCATTGCATTAAAAGGAGAGGATGGCACCGTAACAAGAAATAGGGAAGAAATACTTAGAAGAGTTGAAGAATTCTACAAAAAACTATACGAAAGTAACAGTGAATTAAACGAAGACACTGAAATAGTCGAAGGAACAGCTCCTAAAATCTTAAAAGAAGAAGTTTCATTTGCAATAAAAAATATGAAGAAAGGAAGAGCCCCTGGTGATGATGGTATTACATTAGATATCCTAAAAGAAGCTGGAGAATATGTAGAAGACATACTTGCAAAATTCTTTACCAAATGTCTTAACAGCGGTAACATACCAAACCAATGGGATTCTGCAACAGTAATTCTTTTGCATAAAAAAGGTGATAAAGAGGATTTGAAAAATTACCGACCAATTAGCTTGTTACCTGCTATTTATAAAATCTTCACAAAAGTTCTAACACATCGCCTGCAGAAAAAATTAGATGCAGCTCAACCAAGAGAACAAGCTGGATTTCGAAGTGGATTCAGTACAGTGGACCATATTCAAGTATTAAGAGAATTAATTGAAAGAACACATGAATATGAACTTCCATTGTGTGTTGCATTTATTGACTATGAGAAGGCCTTTGACTCTATTAAAACATCAGCAGTCATCAACTCTTTAAGATCAACAGACATTGAGGATGTGTACATTGACATGGTGAAACGTGTGTATAAAAATGCAAGTGCAAAATTTCGGTTACATAAAGATACCAAAACTATCAAACTTGGCAAAGGGGTGAGGCAGGGAGATACCATTTCTCCAAAACTTTTTACTTCAGCTTTACAGATGATTTTTCAGCTGATAAATTGGAATAACAAGGGAATAAAAATAAATGGTGAATATTTAAATCATTTGCGGTTTGCTGATGACATTGTTATTTTTTCAACGAACCCATCAGAACTCCAAGACATGGTACAGGAGCTCTCAACTAGAAGTAATATATATGTATATATATATATTATGAAAGAACTCAACAGACGTATTAAACTTGGCTGGAGTGCATTTGGAAGAAACAGTTTTATCCTGAAGGGGAAATTGCCTTTGTGTCTAAAAAGAAAGGTCTTCAACCAGTGTGTATTGCCAGTCCTCTCTTATGGATCAGAGACATGGAGTCTAACAGTTGGAGCAATACGAAAGTTACAGACAACGCAAAGGAGCATGGAGAGGTGCATGCTTGGAATAACTAGGAGAGATCGAAAAAGAAACACTTGGGTGAGAGAGCAAACTAGAGTAGAGGACATCATTGTTAAAGTAAAAGGACTGAAATGGCGATGGGCTGGGCATATTGCAAGAAGAACTGATCAACGATGGACAACAGAAATTCTGAACTGGATTCCAAGAGACCACCGAAGACCTAGAAAACGTCCTCAAACTAGATGGGTGGATGAAATAAGAAAACAGGTTGGGGTGACGTGGAAGCGAATTGCTCAGGATAGACTTGTGTGGAAAGCATTTGGAGAGACCTTCATCCAGCAGTGGATAGATAATGGTTGAATATGATGATGATGGCCATAGCCTCTAAATATATAAGCAAATATATATATATATATGACCTTTTGTTCCTATCTTCAAAACGGTCGTCAAATATTCAAGTAAGCTAAATGTGACCACACAAACCATATGTATAACTTGACCTTGTTTGGTGTAGAATGACGTTTGCTGTCCACACATGTGTGTCATAAAATCACAAAAGACATGAGGGAAGAGGAAAAAAAAAGTGAAGTCAAAGAAAGAAAGTGTGAAAAAGCAATAAATTTGTAATATAACACACCCATATTCTTGTAAATTTTTGATTTTGAGATATTTAACATTTTATTTTAAACCAAAGGGATGATGACTTCTGAAGAAAAATGCACAATAGATATTATTTCTTTAGAAAAAGATGCCACCAAAAAAGTTTGCCACAAAAATTCAGGGATATCATGAACCACTAATATTTTGTTAATGCAAATTAAAATAAATGAGGATTAGCACAGTTAAAATTACAATTTGTGTCTTCGTTGTGAATTTTATTTTGATTTTTTTTTTTTTAATATTAATCTTTAAGAGCCACCTCTGAAGGATTGTCACTTTTGCTTAATCCCACGGGTGACATTTATTCAGAGGTTTTACTGTATTTACAATTTGGTGAAAAATGGGACATTTAAAAAGTTATAGTTGGAATTTGAATATTTTGATATAAAAAAAAATTTAAATTTGCCAAAGTTGTATTTTTAACTATTAATGAAAGCTTAACTTTTCTTCTTGGGTTATGGTAAAGTTTGAATCTATGATTCTATGAATATTGGATGTATGTAATTTTTTCTTCCTAAAATTATTTTTTTTCATGCATAAATTATTTTATTGGTTTTCTTATCGCATTCCTTTATTTCCTCTAGATGTATGCCACCCCAATTTAGTACAAGTAGTTTGTGCTGTAGAATGTGAAGATGACATTTATATATTATTTGAGAAACCATCTTATAATTTGCAGCAGTGTATAATGTTTAGTCCTGCTGTGTTAGAAACTTCAGTGATTCGTCGACATTTTGTCACTTATCAGTTGCTGCATATTTTGCGATTTGTTCATAATCTGGGGCTACATATTGGTGCAATTACTTTAAAGGAAATTTTTGTTGAACAGAATTTGTGGATTCAAGTTTTTCCTAAAATTTTCTGTGATATATTGGAAGATTGTGAAATGTCAGTTCAGAATAGCAATATTTTATCTGAAGAAAAATATTTTTATGACGATTTCATTATAAATTCTGTCACCCAAAAATCCTCCACAGCTACAGATGAAGTTAAACATTCGGTATCGCATATGAGTGTGGATTGCATATCAAACGATAATGAAGATTTGCCAACTTTAACTGAAATGTGGATAAACGGAGTCATCAGTAATTTTAGTTATTTGTTGCATCTGAATCGAGTAAGTATGAATATAGAAAAAACTGTTTCAATGGTAGTGGAACTTCCATATATCGAAGTCTATGGTTTCATAAAAGAAAACTCAATATATAGAAATATTTTTGTGTATATATATATTGTGTAGTATATTGTGTTTATATATCGAACATGGCATAATTAATGAATTCTTTATAAAAAATAAATATGAATCACATTATGTACAAGTTATGTCCATATAGCTAACACTAATATGCAGGTTATCAGAATGCAATGTCTGTCAGAACGGACTTTTTCTCCAGATTACGAAATTGACCTTGAAAAATCCGTACCATGTCAGATTTTTTCAAAAATGTGAAAATGTAAAAAAAAAAGGTAAATTTTTAATAAGATTGATACATCAGAACGTTTGTAACATGTGAAAATGTTTTCTGACATACGCATGTGTGTATGTAACGAATAGAGAAACACAAATACATATTTCAAAGCAAACATACTTAACATTACCACTGTGCTCCTCTTGAAACTTCATCTTTTTGTTTTTTCTTCCATATTCTGCCGTTCGGTCTCTTTTCAGAATCCAACGATAGTTGGCCATCACATGTACAGTCCGCTTACATAGTTATCTCTTTTCCATCACTTTAATATCCTGGTGGAAGCGCTCTCCATGTTCTTCCATAAAATCACCAAGATTGTCAGGAAAGTAATTTAGATGATGAGCACATGAAGAAAATGAACTCCGAACCTGACCTTGCAACCTAGCTGTTTGTAGGATTCCAACACCTCATCTACTAAAGTGGTGCAATTTTCGGCCTTCATATATTCCAAAAAGTTGTGCACAAAATTCCTGAATTTAGTCCTTTGCTCGCAATTCGCACTTACTCATAGTTTTTTCGAAATATGGTGTCCGCCATTAATTTCGTATTTGTGGGCCTATAAAAATGACAGTTTTGATTTTTTCCGATGCAGTCGGTTGAAACTTAAAATCAAGGTACTGAAAGCATTTGCTGTCCATGCTTAAAACCGTCATGAATTGCTTCATTAAACCTAGTTTATTGTGTAAAGGTGGTAGAAGTATTTTCAAAGGATCAACCTGGAATCGAAACAATGGAATTGAAACAATGTTTTTTCGCCAGGTGTGAAGGTACTTCTGACTCACCACTGCTTCCGAACCCAATGTTCCTTCCTTACTCTGGATCCCATTCAGACTAAAATTTCGTTTAGCCTGTTTGTTGGCTGAACAATATTCCGATCACCTTGAAATCCCTGCACGAAGACCATTCATGATGCTTGTATTGCACATGTTCCTGCAGAAATTTAAGGTTATCATACATCTCTCTTAAAGGTTAGGATTTCTTTTCTTTCTTTCAGAGCAGCTATAATTTTTATTCTTAAACTGTTTGTTTTTTCAATGAAAAATCACTTTTTGAGAAATATTTGCTCAGGAATGTTTTTAGAATTTTACTTTCATAAATAATTTCTACATAAGTGGATTAATGCATATATCTGGACATAGGGAAAAAAGATGAATGCCATTTACTATATTAAATGAAATTAGATTTCCGTTTGCTTCATCACGGCACTACATCCTGCATTGGGTCATTTATTTTTTTTGTTGCAGGTTGGATTCGTTCGGGTTGACTTTAATTGTTTCGGGTGGGGATTTAACTCTTGCGGGTTGGATTAGGGTTTATCTGCCATATATTTGTGTGCATCTATTCGTTACACATGTATTCTATGCTGCTAGAGAATATTTGTATACGTTACAAATGTTGTGATGTATCGATGTCATTAAAAAATTACCCTTTTTTACATTTTCACATTTTCGTGATTTGTGAAAAAACCTGACGTGATACGAATTTTTCAAGATCATTTTCGTAATCTGCAGAGAAAATATGTTCCGATATAACTCTTTATTTCAAAACAACAGAAAAAGTGAAAAAATACAGATTAGTGTGATTGAAGACAAGACTTAACGAGAAAAAGGTGTCCTGAACATACCATGAAAACATATTTATGTAGTATTCATACGCATTTATATTTGTGGAATAAACTTTTCTAATCTCATGTTGTACAATAAATTTTGATGATTTATCATAAAAGTATTGACTTTTTTAAGTTTGTGAAATACATCTTGTCAGGAACATTTTTAATGAACTGACTTCAGACATGCATGCTTCTCCCATTTAATATCTGTTGAGGAGAGAAGATGCTTTAATGCTTGCCGCCTGTAACCAGCCATGAAAAATTTTAAATATCTTATATATTTATAAAAATTTTAACCAACAGTGGGCATTAGTTTTTAACCAAAATGGTTTTAACCTCTGTGATATTTCGTGCGATTCTATTAACCATGAAATAATATTTTAATTTTTACCCAATATCGGGTTTTATATCTTCATCTGATTTTATTTTGCATTGTTCATTTTTAGTGTATTATACTTTTGATCTTTGTATAAAATCTAATTCATACTTTACAATTTTACCTTGTTTGGCATAGTGTGTCGTCTTTGTGCCATAAAAATCCAACCAACAAATTTTAACAATTTGAAAATCACAATGTTTTAGAATATTTTCTGTCTGGTGTGACGTCTTTAAACATTTTCATAGTAGACTCCCATTTTTATTTTGGTAAGTGTTAAGGACTTACTTAGGGGAAACAAAAAATTTAAGAGTAATAGCTTTTTTTTGTGCATTCTTTGTCCTTGTTATACTACAGCACCAAAATACACACACACATATATATATATATATAGGGTGTATCAAAACTCTGCCTTCAAAATTTAATGGTAGGTAGGGGACACCAAATAAGGCATATTGGCCGTTATCTCCATGTCCATCTAGATGCAGGTTCAGCGGTATAGTGAATATAGTGTTTGTATCCACAGTGTTACTACGTAACCACTTACATAAATAAAAATTTGACACCAAATTAAAGTTATCGATCTAATAATACAGCACAGACCAAAAAATCAGAAAATTCCGTTACTTGGTCGTGAGCAGTGTTACTATATAGTGAAAGTAAGCATAAAACTGCCTTTTTTTGCACACTGAACTGCCAAGTATGTGCAATAGGTAAAGGACATCAAAACAAACAATTTTTGTTCAGTGATTTCTTTTCTTAAAATTAGCCGTTCGGGAATTATAGTGAATTTAGTGTTTAGGTCCACTGCCTTCAAGGTTTACACATATGGCGACAATGCGCCATTTCAAGAATTTTATAACTGTTGTATGCCAACAGATGTCTGGATCTCTGCATTTGGTGACTTCGTAAAATCAGTTAAATTAACAGGAATTGCGGAGCGTAAAGCGCAGTAAAGCTTGGCAAGGAGGTACCTTAGACAGGGCCAGCGTTAGTGGGGAGGACCGAGACAAGCCGGGTGGCTAAAAATGTTAATGCGATACTGAGAAATTATTTTTTAATGGCCCTTACATACCGACTTGTCTTGGTCTCCCACTAATGCTGGCCCTGCCTAAGGTACCTCCTTGCCAAGCTTTATTGTGGTTACGTAGTAATGTTGTGGATGCAAACATTATATTCACTATACCGCCAAACCTGCACCTAGAACATGGAGATAACGGTCAATATGCCTTATTTGGTATCCCCTACCTCTCATTAAATTTTGGGCGCGGAGTTCTGAAACACCTAGTATATATTTTTTACCAGCACAGATGTCTATACTGTCAATTATAAAAATTGAAACAATCAGTCTCTTCCATAGAGAAATTGCCACATTTTTTAGGGACCTATTCTATCCTTCTGTCCTAGGGCCCATGAAAATATTAATCCGTCTCTGTGAATATGGATATTCCATGATTCATTCCATTAGACTAGAACCCCTGTAGTCATATGTTTAACTTCGACTATTCACTAAATGTGTTTCTAACAAGAAGCAATTGAAAAGTAAGATAAGAGCTAAAGATAATTCCCCTTTGTCTGAGAATTTCTCCTCCTGTTAACGAAGGTTCGGCAATTTACTCGGATTTGCTGATTCAAAAGAATAATGCTTAAAGACTTTGATGGCTTTATGGAAAAACTAGACTAATACCATACAGGCAGTGCTGGCACAAGAAAGTTTATCACCTTAGGCAAACAAGCTGTTTGCCCCTGATAAGGAGGTGAAACCCTAATACATCTTCCAACAATCAAAAAGTTAACAAATATGGTACATTCCGCCCTCCCTATAGTTCACGCTAAAATGAAGTATGATAATCTCAGCTTATCTCGTAATAATTAAAAAAAAAAATCAATCTAGGATTTTGCTTTTGAAGGACAAAATTATGGTTCTCAATGCCTCGGAATAATGCACAAAGACATTAAGAAGAAAACAGCTTCCTCAGAGTCTCTATTGTGGCATCTGTATTGCTCACATCACTGAAAGGTGCTGCAGTAATGAAAATACGTTATTCAGATTTATGCAAATTGTTTAGAGGAAAATTTGTTAATGCGGAAAAACAAGAATTTGAGGGTATGGGAAAAAATGGATAAGAACGATATATATAAGAAAGAATAAATATCGGTGAAGACATTCAAGCGAAAATAATCCATTCAGTTCCATTTATTTATTGTCAAGTTTATTTCAATCATTCTACCATATTAAGTATCTTTAAAATAAAATTATTGTGGTCCGCTTAGTTTTCCTATATGGTCACACTGGGCCTGCGCACAGGTGGTGTAAACTAGAGTAAACAGCCTTTAATGCAGTTAAAAATGTATATATAAGTTCTAACAATTCAAAGTCATGTCAATATTTGTTACATTTGAGGCCATAGAGTTTATTTGATCACTCTTCTTTCTAAATGGCCAGCATTAGCAATTACTTGCTGGACTGTGGCCAAAACCATAGTGGGTAAAACCTACTAAACACCAGTCGATAAATTTTTTCCCAAATAAATAAATTTTAACTCTTTGAGTACCACTGAGCATCATCATGCTCTTCCATATATCTGTGCATATATAAGACAAAAATCTGTAGCACTCAAAAGATATAATATTTAAAATTTCATTGTAAATTTACTTGTTGTATTCAACAAATACTTACATCACTTACATTTAACTTCTTATGTGTAAAAATATGTATGTTTCGAAAGGAAATATTTGAATGATTGAAATGTAATATTTCAGGTACTCCAGAATGACCCCTCCCTCCCTTCCCCTTTTTTACACAAATCTTACTGTGCGTTGAGTGTCCGCTAATAAGGGGGATTACTGTATATAATTTTTGATTTATTAATTGCATAATCTTCATTATGTGATGATTTTGTTCTGAATTTTGTTTTAAGCTAGGTTTAGACGTGAGTAATGCAACATAATGCAAATTAGTTGCTTGATGGGAAGTGAAAGCATTATGCATATATGTTCCACTTTTTTTTTTACAAATACAGTGGTGCTCATCCTTGATTTGTAGTCAGGACCGTAGCTCAATGATCTTGTCTCCTTGGTAAAACTGTCCAGATTGCATCCCCCCTAGGCATGGACATATTCTCTCCTATGAATTATTTCACTTAATTTTACACCCCTCCTCACTGAGCCTTCCTTGCCACCCTCTAGCTACGTCCTTGCTTGCATTGTATGTTTCAGCAGTTTTGTGTGTGAACACGTCTGGATACATTTGCTCATATTAAGTGGATTTAAAATTTGCAATAGCATTCTCTGTTCTTACATGACATCTTTAAAAATTGAGATTCTATAACATATTGCATTATTTGTGTCTACACCTGTTTACAGAAGCCAGTTTAAAATGTAATTTGTGACTAACACGATGCAGAAAACAATGTCTTAAAATTGGGTAAATAATATTAATGGTTGAACTATAGAGAAATTTATAAACACATTTCTATTTTTATCATTTACAAAATTAAATATTTGAAATGCAAAATGCATTTTGTGTATTGCAGTTGGCTGGAAGAGTTCCCAATAATCCACATTGTCATCCTATTATTCCATGGGTTACAAACTTTTTAGTTCCTGAGGGTGGGTGGCGAGACTTAGCAAAATCAAAATTCCGCATAAATAAAGGTGACAAGCAGCTTGATCTAATTTATGAGTCATCATCATATTCTGGAAATGCTGCTTCTTATGGAAATATTACGAATTTTATGCAAAGTTCTGCAATAAATGTAAGTAACAGTTTTATTTCTATATGTAGAAAAATACATTATGAGAGAGAGCATATATATATATATAGTGTAAAACAAATTAATGAAATGGAGTTTCATTTTAAGTTTAATCCCTGCACGAGTATGGTCTTCAAATTTGAATGCCATGTTAAGTGGTGTTGAGAGGTTTTTGTTGATTAATTTATGACTTTAAATAATATTAATATTTTATTTAATTTAAATAAATTTTAAAAACTTCAATGGTATTTATAATTTTGAATAATCTAAGCACTTTAGTAAAGCTGAAAGCTTGGATTCCACGGAAAGCTGTATATCCTGGCGCAGTATGACCCTTGCTGTCCTAGTAACATAAGACTCAAATCAAATGTATCATTGAAGTGTCAGAAATTAATTTTCATAATCTCCTATTGGCATCCGTGTTTTAGTCTCCCCTTTAGACCCCCACTCTCAAAAAGGAAAAACATCATTGTATATTTACAGTAGATCAATGTATGGCAGTAATTTTCAAATTTTTGGGTGTATAGCTCTTTCAATCTGTAAATAATTGTTTGTGGCTCTCCTGTATGAAAATTAGTTTTGTAATATGACCAAAAAACCTTTTTTCTGAAACAGTATGAAAATGGCTAAATTTATAGACAAGATATATGCAAAATGTAATAAAAATAAACAAATTTTGTTAAGAAATTATTTAAAATGCTTCGGTAAGTACAACAAAATCTTGCTAAACCTTCACTGTGTCCCGAAACAGAAACTGTGGTTTGAAAATACTGTTATGTAGTGAATGTTCTCTCTTTAAAAGCATTGTATTTTTTTGCTTTTGATATGACCATTATTAACAAAGTAATATGAACAGTTTTATGTAATCTTTTATCTTAGGTACCTCATCACATTGCAGATGTTCTTTCTGACATTACGTATTATGTATATAAAGCAAGACGATTGCCGAAATCTATTCTGTGTAAACATGTTCGACAAAAATGGGTGCCAGCAGAATACCCCTCCACTATTGAAAGGCTTCAGGCAAGATTTTTATAAATTTTATACTTTTGAGTTTCTGGCAGTATCTGAATATTGATTTTTAAAATAATGGAATGAGAAAGGCTGGACTGGGGTATTGAGCTTCAGGTCCTAATGCTTCCAAGTGAATTTGTTTAACAGATGACTAGTGGTATGCAATTTTCATTCTTAAAATTTTTTACTGTTGATCTTGATATTGGAGAAATCTGTCTTGAATGGTTTGTTAAATTTTGAAGGCCAGATGATTTGTACTAATTAATTTTATATTTCCATTAACCTGGGTTCGATTTCAATACTACTGTGGAATGCATGCCATTTTTTCTTCCCACCATAGTCTGGGGTTTGGATTCCTCAGAAAATTGTAGCTCCCAATGTAACATGACATTTGTCCTTGCACCATAAAGTAAAACTTAGCAAACTTGAATTAAAGTTCAAAAACAAAGTTTAGTAACTAAAAAATGGTTACTTCTATAAAAGTATACTTTATATGAAGTTTATATTTTTTTTTATAAAATGTTCCAAGTTCACAAATCACTGATAACAGGAAATATGTTTGTCACTTATAATGTCATCATGAGTATAAATTTTGTTTCTGTGTGTTTTGAAATTTTGTTTCCCAACACACTCAAAAGATTAGCTTCTAAGAGATTGACAGTTTAACATGACTTTGAATACCAGGTGCCCTGTTATGAAATCTTTTTGATATATAAATACAAACATTCCAGACTACAGAAATACCTCATATTGTCTGCGAAATTGGTTCTGGCAATATCCCAAACTGTGGAAACCGGACTAATCGAGGAACTAACAGGGGTGAAAGACTTCCGCGAAAACGCGGAAATCCGCTTTTTTAATTCCGTTTTCGGAGTTGCGGATATTCCAAAAATCCAATAAAATTTGTATGGTGGGGGTGTATGCCTATTGAGCTTGCAGTGTTAGTAGAGACTGGATGACGTCACTGACATCGTAGAGACAAAAAGACATTGATTTTTTCAGAAAGTAGACCAAGAACCTGCACTCAAAAAAATTTCCCCGCAACTTTTCAAAAAAATGTTTGTGAGAAAATCATTAAACCAGGTCATTGCTGAAAGTCTCCAACCTGCAACTCTTCACAAAATCGTAATGGCTTTGTATGCTGGCAATGGCCAGAAAATGAGGTTAGTTACATAGTTACATCTTCTCCCTCAGTTAGTTGCATCTTTCTTCGGCTGTTCTGTTCTTTAGTAGCTGTTAGCCTCATAGAGATAAGAGTTTGTTTATGTTAGCACAAAGTTAACATAAACAAATGCAGTATCTTATCTTTCTTGGGTGTTTGCCAGCTTACACATAGTTTGTGCTTTTTCGTCTGCTCATGCTGTTTTTGTTCCACATTTTTTATTTTCATTTGTTTAGCATTCATTGTTTAAAATTATTTTAATTGTGTGCTTTACTGCTGTTTTGCTGATTAATCGATGCTTATGGTGAAGGATAGATGACTTTAGTTGTGTGATGTTCTTTCCTTCGCAGTGCATTTATGTTCATTTAAAAATATTCCATGCTTAATTTATCAGAATTGTGTATTTAATGTTTTGGGGTACAGTACAGATACCCTATACCGCCCCATTTCGTTTTTAGTGGGAAGTGTTTCCAGCCCGCATGGCAACTTTGTCCTGGATTCCTTATGTCACATTACAGGCTCCGCCCCTTTCCCTCCTCCATCTTTCGTCCCTACTCTCTCTCCTTCATCCCTATCCTTCTAATCTCTTCCTCATGTTCTTTCTCCTTCCCCTCTCCACCTCCCAACCCCTGTTTTCTTGGCGGTCTCTTCCTACTCCCCCCTAACCCTCTAATCCCTTTCTACTCCCAGCCTCCACCCCCTTCGCCTCTTAACCTTTCCCCCCTGTTGGCTTCCCCCTCCTCCTTTTTCTATGTTTTTTGAAACAAGAACTTATAAAGGATAAATCAGTGAGATAGTTGATTGCTTTGGATGTTTCTTCAGAGAAAAATAGACTGAGGAAAAGTAAGATGTTTTTATGGTCATCTACTGAGTGTATCCTAACAAAAAGTTTGAAGGATGCTACAGTAGTAGCCTTTTTAGAGCAAGCTAGTCAGGCCTATATCCAATGTGCTCAGTACTTGCAGAAAAAATTGCCTTTGGATAACCCCCTTCTTAAATGCTTTTCAGCAATTGATCCAGTAGCTCGAGGACATTCTGTTACGTTAGATAGGCTAAAAAAATTGCCCAGGTTAGTAAAAAATGTATTATTAGAGGAAGATGGAGCACAATATTCTCTTGATGTTCATTTATATCAGGTTGACAAATCTCTACCATCGCATCAAGATGGATCTGGAAACGTCTTGCGTTTCAAGTTGAACAAATTCAATGCCCTCTCAAAAATGGTGAAGGCATTATTGAGTTGTTTTCATGGCCTTCAAGTTGAAAGTTCTTTTAGTGTGATGGGGGGGCATACTTGATAAAGAATCCAACACCATGAAAATTGAAACATTTTCATCTGTTCAGACTGTAAAATATAAGCTACTGAGTCAAAATAAGTCAGCCTTAGAATTTTTCAAGAAAAATGATAATTTACATGAATGTGTAGATAGAAATTTATGCCAGAATATGAAATTAGCATATTCAGAATATAAGAAAGAATTAGAAGATACAGAAATGGAAAGAAAACGAAAGGAGTTAAATATCTCTTAAAAACTTATGCAGCAAATTAAAATCAAATGCTTTAGTTCAAGAGAAAGAAAACTCTAGCAGGCTAATTCATAAAAGAAGGTTAAAAGAAATGTTTAGACAGCAACAGCTTAAGAAAAGGAAATTACGTTAGTTTAAACTTTATTATTTATCAATAAACATGTAAAGTTTTTTAAAATATTTATATTTACTCATTAATAATTTTTTGTTGGATTGAGAATGAACATTATATCCACCATCAAACTTATTATTTATCAACGAAAATGACTGAAGAATGTAACTGACTTTAAAATTTTCTAAAATTCACACCACATTGCATGAAATCATTCATTTTGCATTTATTAATTAAAGAAATCATTATCTCTACTAAGGTGAGTTATTTTTTATGTATATATTTTATATGTTATATATATTAAAACTATTTAGGTGGGGTGACAGATACGTTCATGAAATGAAAATTAAGTTGTTTACCTACCCTTCCTCTTGCGTGCCAGTTTTCCCACAAAGTTCATCTTTCTCTCTTTTTTTTTTTTGCTGTCCACTTTCACCCCTGAACTAAACACATACAAAAAAATAATTGGTCCCCCTCCCCCAAAAAAGCTCACTGTTTTTCAATAAATAAAATGCGATTCATAAATTCAAATGTCTTTATTAGAAATAATTTGAAAAATCCATGTCTTTTTTTAATTCAGTTTTTATTCTCTAAAAATTGCTATATCGATGTCTGCATATTTTTTCTCCTTCGGAGTTTTCTCTTCCTATGTTTCTTTGTAGCAACAAATTGAATTGTGTATCATTGTGCGAAGTGTAAAGCTACGTTTAATATTGGGATTCTTACACATGCTTTCTTACTTGAATGCCACAATACTGAGAGATTATTTTTTGGTATATTTTTAAGAGCTCTAGAATTTTCTGTATGGTACACAAGCATCAGTTTTATGTTGAATTCCCCTGCTGAATTTCCACCTAATAATAGTGTGAGACCATCTTTTGAAATTTTATACCCAGGGCACAACTTTACATTGGCCGCTATAAAGGTGAGGGAAATTAAAAATAAACTGCACAAAAAAGGACTTGACTGTATAAAGAGAGAAAAACGATCATTTATGTATTAAAAAATAATTTTATGTACTAATTTTTTAGAAATTTTATTTTGCTCAATTAAAAATTGCCCTGCGGTGGCGCAGTGTGGTAACGCGTTCTCCTAGTGCGCGGCTAATCCGGGTTCGACTCCCAGCAGTGCAAAAAGAACGCTTACTCAGAGATCTCATAAAGATCGCACTGCTCACTGTAGTCCGGGGTTTGGTTCCCCAGGCCTTAAGAGGTTCGGATTCCTCGGAAAACAGTAGGTCCCGGCGCAGCATGACCATTGTAGTCTTTGAGCCGTAAAACCACAAACAATAAATCAATTCAAATTCAGTTTATTTTGAAATTTTCAAACCTGACTACAGTGAATCCGGACAGATCGAAGCCAGACTATGCGAGATATTACTGTATAATGAAACTGGTTTATTGTTTTCCATGGGGGTATGGAAAAGAGAAAGATGTGAAAAAAAAAAAAGAAAGTGATGGAAAAGCAATGAAAGTGGGCTATTTTAATAAGTTTAATATGGCTAGGATAATATTGATGTAAATATACATACAGGAAATATAAGAAATAAATTAATGAATGATACCTACTATATGCTTAACAAGCTCATAAAATATGTATCAAACACAAATAAATCATGTACTTTAGTTTTTATGCAAAGGAAGCACATTTATTCATTTAAAGAAATCTGTAATTTTGTGTTAAGTACTGTACTTTCTTTTTGAGGTGAATAACAGCTTTTCAATATTCAGTTACATTTTTTTTAATTCCTTTCTGAGATTTCATTTGCATATACTGTAAATGTCCTCATAATTTTGAATGAGCTCAGTGCTTGAGTAAAACTTGACACTAGTTTGGGATCAGCTTCTTTTCCTTGATTAGTACAATCTTTTTTCATATCCTCATCATTTTTGCTTCCCAAATCAGCATACATTTTTTCTACACTTAGAATACCACATGTGTTGAACTTCTGATCCATGAAAATGTATTTGCTAAAGTTCCTTTCAGAGGCACTTAAACCCAGTGGCATCTATTTTTCAATTTGTATGTTGTCATCATTATATTTTCTTTGAATGTTGTTGTAAGGTATGATATTTTATTATTAATATCTTTTTTCATAATCACACTATACAAAACAGTTCTAAATTGTTGAGTGGATGACCTGTTATCATGCCGTAACAATAAAATGAATGGTTTGCACAATGGCAATTTTTATTGGGGGTTGACACCTGTTCCTTTCTCTGTCAGAGTTGAAGTTCTTTGCCCTATCTTCCTTCTACATGACTATTTGAAGCTTTTGATTATACTCAAATCAATAAGTTATACAACACTTGTGCAATTCGAAGGATTAAATTTTTTTTTTTTATATATATTTTATCAATGACAAAATGTCTAGAGAGTGTGCCGAACAATTGTTGATGAAGAGAATTTTTCTTTGTGCACCGATTTCAGTATCGAGATCATGTAGAAAGCCTGCAAATTTTTCATCAGCCTTCTATACTTTTGTGTTTGAATGGTAGCTTTTTACATTTTTGAAATACTGTGGTTTTACTGACTTTCTAATGACGATAGTCACTCTTTTATCAGATCCATCCTTGTTTGTGCATAGTAGCACTGTGTCTTTCTTTTGCGTATTTTCATCCATAACAGGTCTCTTCTTTTAATGCCAGTGTTTTGTCTGACAAGCACTTAAAAAATACCACTTTCATTTGCATTGTAAATGTTACAATCCTTATACCAATGTAATAACGGTGGAAATTTTTGGAACCAAATCTGTGCAGATTTTTTTTTTACAAGGACTGTAGGAATTGGATGATGAATGTGGGAAAATGACAGGTCAGGGAACAATGAATTGAAGTTTCACTGTATTCATAAAAAGGATTTAGACAGTGCTTTTTAAAATGTTTGTTTTGTTTAATTGCAGTAAAAAAAATTGTGTTACAAATAAGAAATTAAACAAAACAAAAAAAATTGAAATTATATTGATGAATAGAAAATTTTGTGTCAGATTAGCATGCAAAATATAAAATTAAAAAATAAAATAGGATTTGGTAATTTACATTTTTAATTCTAATTTTTAATACTATTAATTTAACCCTTTGACTATGAATTTTAAAAAAATATATTTTTGATCTCATGTACTATTATAATGTAATGAGCAAAATAAGTCACAAATAAGGTAAATTGAACATTTTGAATTTTTTTTCTAAGTGGTTTTGAATCTACAGGCTGGGACATATGAGGTGCGATCAAAAATACATTGAATAATTTTATTGTGAACAAAGTAATAAGCTTACATCAAATTTGAATTAATCTCCTTCAAAGTACTCCCCTTGGCTAGCGATGCACTCATCCCAATGTTTATTCCATGATTGGAAGCATTTCTGGAAGGGCCTTCAGCTGCTCCATCATGGCCCTCTGAATGTCGGGAATGATGTCAAAATCCTTTTAGCACAGTTTTTATTTTTGAGAAGATCCAGAAGTAGCATGGTGCTAAATCCAGAGAGTAATGCAGATGTGGACAGACGGGAACTTTTTTTCGGCCAAAAACTTGTGGATCAGAAGCAAGGTGTGGCATGGTGCATTGTCGTGATGAAGGAGGAAGCCATTGGCACATTTTTCTGGTTTCCTTCTCCGCACATCCTTTCGCAAACGTTGCAGTAAGCCCTTGTAATATTCGAAGTTTACAGTTGTTCCCCTTGGAGCGAACTCTGATCGCACTGTGCCCTCACTATCCAAAAAAACAAACAATAACATGAACTTGACGTTCAACTTTGACTGACTTGCCGCCTTAGGGCGAGGAAAACCACTCGTTTTCCATTGGGAGCTCTGAATTTTCGTCTCAGGGTAATAGCCATACACCCAACTTTCATCTCCAGTTATCATTTTGGCCATGAAGTCCAGATCTACATCAAGACAGTCCTTCAATTCCGTGCAAACTGACACACGATTTTCCTTTTGTTCGCCAGTCAAAAGTCCGGGAACAAATTTCATACTCACCCATCTCATTTGCAAATTATCAGTTAAAATGCTTTGTACTGGACCCGTACGAGATGTTCAGTTCTTATGTAAGCTCTCGAATAGTCAATCACCTGTTTGAACAAATCATTTCTTCCACTTTTTGCACGTTTTCATCTGTTTTTGAGGTCGAAGGAAGTCTCGACCGTTTCTCGTCTTCAACCGACTCCACTTTTAAATCACTCATACCACTTGTAAACAGTCTTCAGAGCCACCACATTATTGCCATACACTGATTTTAACATTTCATGAGCTTCTTTGGCACTTTTTTGCAACTTAAAACAAAACTTAATGTTAACACATTGTTTGAAATCCACGATACACGGTAAACACGACCTCCCTCTTCCAGCTCTGGAAGCTGACTGACCCAACTTGTTCAAACTTGCCACTGACTATCTCAACGAATCAGACTATTGGACTTATTACTTTAAATGGATGTAGCGACAGCAGTTGCTGCTATAAAAATTCATTCACCGCATTTTTTGATCACGCCTTGTAATATGTCCCATTCGTAGTCAATGGTGGGATATATATGTCTAACTCGTAGTAAATAACCTATTACAAACACTCAACAGTTTGAAAATCTTCATTATGATATACATATTTACATTGTATGGTATAGGGTGAATCATTCTTTATATAAACCAACATTGCACATCAGACAACTCATAGTTGTTCTCGTTTCTTTGTTCATTTGTGTACACTGAGCCCATGGCGGCGTGACTTCCCAACTTCAGCTAAATGATCCCCAACATTCAAAAGATTTTTAGCAATTTTTGATGGACGACCACTACCATGCTTTCTTTGGATGTTTGTAGTGATTTTTCCTAAAGATATCATGTGTTCAGCCATAGGAATCAAAAATGGGAGAAGTCTGATTTTTTTCCTGTAAGTCTCTTGAAATTGAATCCAAGTATTTACTACCGAAGTCATTATTAGAAGACGGGGAAAAAAAACGTTTTTCCTACCATTTAGTAGACTTTTGATCCCAATCATAGACTGAAATTTTTTGAACTGAAAGATCAACTCCCCCATCATTTGATTATAAAATTGTATGGCTTCGGGGTATTCAAAACCTTTTTTTTGAGCCATCCTTGATTGTGCACTGTACGTTCACAATGGTGGTGGTGTGATAATTAGACAAAACAATCACTTCCTTCGAATCCATCCATCTTGAACATAGAGTTCCTTTAGTGGTTGATACAAACTCTGCATCCCCTCTCTCTTTCAGCTTCATACTGAATTTAGGGACAACTTTACGATTTTTTATAACAGTTCCTACAGCAGGGAAATCTAATTCCTCCATAAGTGTGACACCTGTAAAAAATCTGTCAAATGCTATCAACAAGTACAGTACCTGTACCATGGATGGTTGAGACAATCTTTTTCACAACTCGCTCTCCTAAAGTTCCTCCAGTTTTTACTGTTTCTTTTCCCCTATAGAGGTTCATGTCATAGGTATAATCAGTCTTGGCATCACATCTCTACCACATTTTGATGCCTCGTTTTATAGGTTTTAGTGGTGAGTACTGCTTGAGATATGAACGTCTTTGAACTTTGTCATGCTTTCATCAATTGATTGAAAAGATCCTTCACTTCTGGCTTTTTGGAATGTTTTCTTGAGGCATGCAAAGACTTCATCGATATACAGTAAAACCTCCCTACAACGATGTCCGATATAATGATACATCCCTCTACAACGATAATTTTTCTCGGTCCGTATAATAGTGTTGTAGAGAGGTTTTACTGTATAATGAACCCTCCCTATAACAATAACTCTGTCTACAACGATAATTTTTCTCGGTCCGTATAATATTGTTGTGGAGAGGTTTTACTGTAATATGTCTTTGAAGCAGCAGAAGTCTTTTCTGGATGGGTATAGTACATTTTGGATGAAATTAGTTGAAATCTATCATGCGATATAGTATTCTGGGTTGCAGTATTACCCAAAAACATATGTTGTGACCAGTAATCTGAAATGTTAGGCAATTGATTGTAACACATGAGCAAGCTGCAACCAAGTACCATCATTATCTCACCGTGATCTGTCTTTATAATGCTTTTTTTTGTTTTGCATTCCAGAATTTCAAGACGTTGATTGGTACATTGAGCAATCTGATCTAGTAGGCTCAAAGGAAAGAACTTTTCAATGATATCAAATTCAGTTTCCGAACAGTTTACATCGAACAAAATAGCAGGATGTCTTTCCTTTGCTACTAAAAGGCGAGAGGCAAATGAAGGGTCTACTTCAGACCAAATGACTTCAGCATCTTGCTGATCTTGGGTTTTATCATGGGTTTGATCATCTTGCTGATCTCCTAAATTGCCCGAGTCCAATAAATTATCTGAATGAGGTGCTTCTTGTTCATCATCACTGTTCTTACTCGAATGTGACAATGATTTTGTATGATTTTTACATGATTTTGAATTTCAAAATCTGAATCATGAATATCTTCAAAATCACTTACTTCTGAAGCATCGTCTGAATCAGTCCCGAATAATGTTTTGTCGATTTCCTGTTGTGTCAAACGTCATTTTGTCATTTTTAACTGCAAATAGAACAGAAATTCTTGTGAAAGAACATATTTTAAAATACGAATGAGACATATGAATCCCAGTGGACAATATGAGTGGGACATATGAATCCCAATGAACAATACGAGTGGGACATACCTGTCCCAAAGCAGAAAAGCTGTTTTACCAAGAACTTCTATATTATTTACAATATATATATATATATAAACAATATTTTTGAATAAAAAGGTGAAATACTTACCAAACAATCAACATTTTGGGAGAAGACATGAAGTTTTGGAAATATCACGACTTATGGTGGGAAAATACCAGTTTTGGGTTATATCAAAGTGGCGCCATCTAGAGAACTAAAGTTAAAACCTTAAAGACAAGCTTTGTTTTACAGCTGGGATACCTTATAATGAGTTTCTGAGCATTTTTCTTCCCAGTAGGAATTCTAAGAATTCCATTATATACATTTTTCTTCCCAGTAGGAATATATATTTCTTCTATATATTTTTCTTCCCAGTAGGAATTTTAAAAATCTTAGTGGGACATATATGTCCCGTAAGGAGTTAAAGGGTTAATAAACTTCACAAAAAGGAATGAATAGTAGTTTTGATGTTATGGCAGTTTTTCTGTGTTTTAGAAAACATTCTTATACTTTGGAAAATAAATGAAGCATTTTATCATTTTCAACAGATACTGAAATTTCCATTAATCTAATAACTTGGTTGAGTGTTTCTTGAGATTGGTGGGCGGTGGTTTTTTCCTTCCTCAAGTGTTCTGGTGGTGTTTTTTCATCAGAATTAGGCTGAAGGGCTTTTTTTCTTTTTAAAAAAACAAACAAACAAACCATTTTTTATAATGATAGTTTGAAGAGGAAGGTCATCTCTATATTGAGGTCAGAAAGTAAACAGCAAGCAAAAATCCCTCCCTTTCGAATCACCTAAATGTGTCTTTTCTAGAGGAAGAATAGATTTTGGTGGTACTTTTAAGAATAGAAGTAAAAGGAACTTTGAATCTATGGGGTAAAAATCCATTTCAAGAAAAGATGGTCATTTAGAGAGGTTTCACGATATATCTTTTGTGAACATGTATGTAAATATTTATGCCTGGTAGTTTGAGTTATTAATATTATTACTATTAACTTTTACACTTAATTTTTCGAGTTATTAATATTATTACTATTAACTTTTACACTTAATTTTTCCTTAAAATTTTAGAAATTTTATGCTGAATAAGTTCTCAGAATAAGACCAGTTAAAATTTTTTTAAAAACTATTAAATTTTGTAAATCAGTATAATTGTTTATATTAGAGGAATGCTGAAACATTGTGTAAAAAAGGGCTATATTCCATCTTTGAGAGCACAACTGTAGCTAATTTCATACATATACCTTTGTGCTTTAGTCTGAATTTAAGTAATCTTGAAATTTGCATGCATATTATAATTTCAGAAACACCAATTAGTCTCAGTTCCATTATAGATATAATTCTTCAAGTGTTGATATATAAGGTAAAAAATAACAGTGTTGCACATTGTATTGTATATAGAGTTCACACACACCTGGAGAACTTGAAATTGTCAGGGAGTGTGAAATCATCCTTAAAAATTGGGGGGAAAAATGAAATTTTTTGGTCGAATCTGGAAAAGTCAATGAAAACCTTACTAACTTCTGTTCTGAATAGCCAAATTTCACATGAATGTGAAGCTGTTTTTCCTCAAAACTGAAGTTCAATTGAAATTATGTTTGCGATTAGTCAGGGAATTTTATCTGAAAAGTCTGAGAATTTTTTCCTCCAAGGTACCCTGTGTGTATTTGTAAGAC